>CM036778.1:4793283-5170783 GCA_020796225.1 Arion vulgaris | reverse complement strand
AAAGTAATTTACAATGTGCACGCTGCTGCCATTGTAAGAAATTAGAAACACGGATTTTCACGCAAAAATCAGTTTCAGAGATGAAACTTTCGTCTGAGTTGAAAGCGGACGAAAAAAAAACAACCAAAAAAAAAAAAGCAAAGGAAACAACAGAAGTGACGAAATTCACTTCTTACATGGCATACTATATATATAATCAAACAATAAATTTCTAACGGTCCTAAAATGAAAATCTGTGACTAAAAACGAATAACGAAATAAATGCACACAAACTAGAAAAGGAAAAAAAAGAAGAAAAACAAGACAAAATCAAATAAATATATAACGATACATATATCGATAATATACCAAAATTGTATAAATCATGACATAAAAATCAACAACACTAAAACAGAAATAATGAATATGGGAAGAAAACATAATAATCTAGACATCCATGTCAATGGCACTAAAATAAACCAAGTGAAAGAATTGAAATACCTAGGAAGCATATTCACAGAAGACGGAAGAATAGATAGAAAATAGGGGTTAGAGTTAAAAAAAACAAATTCTGTAACTTACCAGCTAACCCCATTGTTAAGGCACCCTAAAAGCTCCGAGCCCACATGTTCCATAAATTTAAAATTGGCACAACTAGCCTGTGCCCCTGCAAAATGGCTGACATGACGGCAGAACATGTCCTGCAAGAATGTCAACGGTTAGCAGATACAAGGAAAGAGTCATGGCCACAACACACAGAGCTTCTCGAAAAGCTGTACGGAGGAACGGAGTCCCTTAAAACCACTGTAAAATTCATGATAAAAATTGGTTCATCAGTCTAGTCTGGGAATGCAAAGAAGAAGAAGAAACCAAGTGAAAGAATTGAAATACTTAGGAAGCATATTCACAGAAGACGGAAGACTAGATAGAGAGATAGGGTTAGAGTTAAAAAACAAATGGTGTAACTTACCAGCTAGCCCCATTGTTAAGGCACCCATATATTTCACAGACAGCTAAGCAACAGATGATCAACAGCATTTTCATACCTACTTTGTGTTACCAGAGCCAAACATGGACAATGAGCAAAACGCAGTCACCAAAAATAACTATATGTGAAATGAGGTGCCTGCGAAAAGTTAGCAACAGCACCAGAAAAGATAGAGTCACCAACATCAGCATAAGAAAGAAAGTTGGTACAGAACCTTGCTTGAATTACATAGAGAAACAAAGTCACCAACATCAGCATAAGAAAGAAAGTTGGTACAGAACCTTGCTTGAATTACATATATTGAGAAACAAAGTCACCAACATCAGCGTAACAAAGAAAGTTGGCACAGAACCTTGCTTGAATTACATTGAGAAACAAAGTCACCAACATCAACATAAGAAAGAAAGTTGGCACAGAACCTGCTTGAATTACATTGAGAAACAAAGAATGAAGTGATTCGTCAACTTAATAAGAATGCATCTAAACTACACAGTATACAGAGTCTTCTACAACATAACATCAGGAAAGAAGTGAGAGGAAGACCACGAAAAAGATGGTTAGATGGCATAGCAGAAACCTGTCAAAGACAAAAATAACAATCATCCAGGCCACCAGAACAGCACAAGACAAAAACAGAAAACTACGACACTAGGCAACAACCTGATAGCAATAAGACAAAAGTTATCGATAATACATCTTAAACCTTGTACACCACAGCATACTCACCCTGTTTGACTATAACCACTAATAAACCACATCAGGTGGTTACAAAGTGGTTACTCAGGAGCAGATGCTAGCAAACAGCAAGACTATAAAATCAAATAGTAAATAGGGTGTCTCCACGTCTTCCTCTTTTCTCTAATCCTGTTTTGCCTCACAGCGTCAGTATAAGAAGAAATATCTAGAACAGGCTTTTGTGTGCGCTTTATAATCATCATAATCATCAGTTGCCATGCCGACTGGAGTAGGCGATAATCAGTGGCGGCTCCTGATAATTTTTGTCGGTGGGGCCAGACAAAAATGTTCGCAAAAATCATTATCTAAATAGACCAGATTTCTAATGGCCATTTAATACACTTCGCTAGAAATACTTAAAGTATGCTAATTAGGGAGGATATACTGAATTTCAGACTGTATGTGATAATTTAGCGTTGTATATTCTCATTTCAACGCTAATTAGTATCACGTTAAAAGTAATAATTATGAACAAATGATTTGCAAAAGAATAAATGCACATTATCCATTATGTTTGGTGGGGACCGGCCCCACTGGCCCTTAATGACTAGCCGCCACTGGCGATAATGGATCTCCACAAATCTCTGTCTCTGGAGTTTGCTATCATCTCAGATGTTGACGCTCTTCCGTGCTATAAAGTCAGGCTATCCAAAATTGTCTCTTTCTGTATTCCTCTGTCTCGTCTCTGTATTCATCTTCTTCGTCTCTTCTTCGCACGCTCCATATCGAAGACTGATTAACCACTCTGTGTGATTTGTATATGATATGTACACATAAGAGCGATTGTGCGTTGTGCCAGTTATGAGCCTACAAGTAAGTCAGCCCATCCGATTTATGCGCACTTTTATTTACTAGGGTAGCTTCCCTGGGTCCTACATCAGTCGCCTCTTACGATATGCCTTGTAGGTCGCAGTGGCACTATTTTTGCTTCCTTGGAGGTCTCGTCTCTTTAAGACAGTAGATCCACGTGAGTCTCTGGAGGCTGGAAAATCTATAGACGACATTCCCTCTTACCGCAAAATGCCATTTTGGATCTTCCGATGCATCGACTGTGAGTCAGAAACAACAACGGTCCATTAAACAGAGTTCCAGATAGCCAATGGTGGGCAACAGTAACGGCCTCAACCTCCATACTGATGTAGGCCAACTAGCGAAGAATACATTACTTTAGTTGTCGTAGATTTTGGGTGATACTTCAGGACTACGTAACCTTAATTGTTTCGTTGTATGTATAATCTTACAAGATATGTATATTGATGAAGCATGATGATCAACACATGAAGCATTGGTTCATAAATATCATCATGTTTCGAAAGATAAAATATTTTGGATCAGTTGTTTAGAGAGAACGGTAATGGGAGGCATGGTTCCTGGAGAACGAGGCAGGGATGACCAAGACGAAGATGGTAGCAGGACATCAAAAATACTTGAGCATGACATTGAGGAGGCGTGAGAACTTGCTAGAAACAGTTTTTCAGGCGGTCTATAATGAAAGCGACGTCCCACAAATGACATGCTACTACTTGACATTACTACCGACAGCGGCAATTAACTCCTCGCTCGTTGCTACTAGAGAGTTAGAGTTATCAATCTTGAATCATTATGGCGTTGTGACAAAGTTTGAATTTACTTCAAATGTGAGTACATATTAGTTTATTGCTTAGTAAACCACTATTGAAAAATGAAAATCGTGGCATATCCCAAAGGACGTAGCCATCAACCACAGTAAACAAGTCGTTGATTTTCTAGGCACCACTTATACGTTCAGTAGTTTGCCATTGCTTTCTGAACGGGTGGCGCCATCGTCCTTTGTTAAAATCAACGGAAACAATTTGCAAGCAAACTGTCCGCAGCGTGATTCGAACTCAGAACGTCGGGTTAATAGACAGAGTCACTAACCCCTAGGCCACAGACGCCAATTGCGAAAAGAAAAACTCATTATTTGTGTTATATTTGCGAATCGAATGAATGGGCATGTAACCCAAATATAATTAAGTATGTTATATATAGCTGATATTGCTATATATCATTTCGAACAACAGTTTAAATTTTTATAGTTTAAAAGTTTACACACTACACAGTGTGTGACTCGTGAGAGGGAACACACATTGACACAGCAACATGCTAAGATGGAAATATTTAGGTCATGTTCTTAGATCAGACGAAAAGATACTAAATCGACAAGTCCTTATGTGGTCACCAGTTTGGAAAAGAAAACGTGGCAGACCTAAGACCACTCTTCGAAGAACAAGAAAGTAAAATGATGTTAGTTGTCGAAGTAGTAAGTGTCGACCTCACTCGTTCATTTCAGCTATATAGTTAGTTTGTTCCTTTCGTGCCAAAGGCAGCACATAGGGCAGAGGTTGTAGTACTCTTAGATCTCCATGTGATGCGGTTCGTTGCTAGCAGTTGGAGATCTTGTATGGTTTTACATCCCAATAGTAACTAAAAATAATGATGATCATCATTATTTTCATGTAGAGATAGTCAGATTGTTTTTATAGTTAAACATTTCCCCCATGCTCAATTCCAAAAGGTGTGAACTTTGTTTTGGAGGAAAACAGTAGGGTCGAGAAGGGGTTTGTGCAAAATGAGCAGCAAGGCGCACATTCCTCATTAACTGTCCAAGCATGGAGGGGGTGAACTCCATCCTTACTTTTCGGCTTGGACACAACGTCACTCAATGTGAAAACTTTCCACGAAAGCCACCTTCACATGTTATCAACAAATAAACAGGTACAGGTATTAAGAGCTTCAGAAAAACAAATAGACAAACACGGGACTCGAACCACTTACCCTAGTCCTTACGACACCAATCGCCTAGACTAGCAATACGAGCTCCTTACGACACAACCAATGAGCCATTCTAAAAAATGACTCACGGGGGAGTGTCTTTCTCAGACGCTTTTTATTACCAGACACAGAAACAATCAGGTAGGGTTCGTTAATAGTGTTTGCAATATGTTATAAAACATGTTATAAGCTTTGCAAGGGTAGGAGGCCACGGTTTGCTTTCAATAGAGAAAGCACCTATGGGTCTGCCTGAGTGCTATCTGACGTTAATTCAATAACAAATCTAGTTCATTATTCGATAATTAGAGTTATTGTATGATGTTTGCTATGTAGAGGCACAGCCAACTCTAGATAACTAGTCTGGAAAATATAGATGTTTGATAGAACACTGCAAGTTTTTTGCAATTTTACTCAATTCTGTGAGTCTATGGTTATTTATTGGTGAAAAATATTCATAATATTGATATTCCTTATTGTTAAACTTAACTTGTTGGATAATATAACTTCGAGTTAGCATTTTGTGTTGATTTTAAAATGAATTTGTCTATATACACCAATACTGGAATGCGAGGTCACGTGGTGTAGTTGGGGTCTGATTTCCCATAATTCTTACCGAAGGCCCATAAGTTTGTAGTTGGCTCTGGTAGAGTTACAGCCGAAATACTCCAGCCTTTTCAATCTCAGGACGAGTATTTTATTTGTTATATCAGAGCATTTAGGACAACTTTTTCTTTTGTCCTTTGCTGTTAGGCATAGCAGGTTTAACTGACGATCTGTTTCCGAGATAGTGCACGCTCAGTCGCTTGATATGCTGTGGTATTGTGAAGTTTTAAGATGTCTGTTAACTTCATCATCCATTTTTGGGTCTGCCCTTCCTCTTGATGATTCCATTTTCAGGTTGTACAGCCTGAATAGACCAACAACGACGAAAAATAAGAATTAACTTCTTTCTGAGAATCCAAGATGATTTATTATTGTATAATATTAGCTTTATCAATATTTATCTTTTTCTTCTTTTGTCGCACCACTGCTACCGGGTTGTTGCCCGTGTCATGGTTTTCTGTTTTTATCTTGCTCTGTTCTGGTAGCTTGGGTAATTATTATTATTTTTTCTCTTTGACAGGATTCTGCTATATCATCTAACCATTCTTTTTCATAGTCTACCTCTCACCTTCTTTCCTGATGTTCTATTGTAGAAGACTGTATACTGTGGAGTTTGGAAGTATTCTTATTAAGGGGCCGAACCTCTTCGTTTCTCAACGTAATTCAAGAAAGGTTCTATCCCAACTTTCTTTCTTATACTGATGTTGGTGACTGTCTTTTCTGGTGTTGTTGGTAACTTTTTGTAGGCATCGCAGTTCACATGTAATTTTTTGCGATTGTACTTTGCTCATTGTCCATGTTTATCTCTGGTAACACAAAGTATGCCCTGGTATCATCTGCCACAGAGAGCCACACAGAAAAATATAACAAGTACTGAGCAAGAGGAAGACCACACAAAAGATGGAGTGTGCATCAAGAACTGCCTTAAGATAATGAATAACAACTTACAAAGTGCCTTAAAACAAGCACACACACCATCACTACATTTCCCTCCCAACACTTCTATAAAGAGGTGAATGATGGAAGAGAAGAAGAAACACAAAGTATCTAGTTCATTATTGTCAGTTATATGAGGACTATCATCATGTCAGGAGGTAAGACATCAAATATCACTTTAAATGGTAACCATCTAACACCAGTGCAAAAATTCTGCTATCTTGGGTCCACGGTCACTGCCAGCCTTTCTCTTGATGAAGAAATCAACGTCGTATAGGAGTGCGGCTACTACATTCGGCATACTATCAAAGCGAGCGTGGGACAACAAAAATTGACATTGCAGACGAAAACTCAAATATATCGAGCCTGTGTAATTAGTTCTTTACTATATGGCTCAGAAACATGGACAGCCTACTCAAGACACGAGAGAGACTTAACATCTTTCACCTTCGATGTCTCCGCAAGATTATGAACATCAGGTAGTACGACAAGATAACCAACTCTGAAGTACTGCAACGTGCAAATCTGCCTTCCATCATGGGCATGCTCAGCAGTAGACGACTAAGATGGTTGAGACATGTGAGAAGAATGGAAACTTATCGCATACCAAAACAAATGTTCTGTGAACTTTCGGAGAGGAAGAGGCACCAGGGCAGACCACTGCTCAGATATAAAGATGTCTGCAAAACCTCAATGAAAAACGTTTCTATAGATCCCAGCACATGGGAGGGACTAGCTGATGACAGAGTTGTGTGGAAAGCCAAATTACGGAAGGGCGCAGAGTCTTTTGAGAAAAGACTTATGTACGAGCTGAACGACAAGAGTGAAAAACGAAAACTCAGAAGTTGTCACAGTAGAACACTTGCCTATTGACCGTCTGTAAAGATGAAAAGGGCCATATATATATATATATATATCATCATAGCACTCCGGGCATGTCCATAGGTGCTCCGATCTCCACCTCAGCAAATCCAGTAGCGTCCAGCGACCCAACACGCCAGTTCGATGTTGATTAATCAATCTATTTGCATATTTAGTATGTCGTTTTTTTCGGGCTGCACCAATATTGACACCCATCTCTTTCAATCTGGTCAGTGAGTGGGATTCACAGCCCTGAAACTCCTCTGTTCGGAAAGACTCTCAATGCGTGAAGAATGTCATTTCGATACATGGCAGCTCCTCTGATATTGTAGCCAAGCCAGCCAATCTATCAGCTCGTTCATTACCCCCAACTCCTGCGTGCCCAGGGACAAAAATGGTGATTTCTCTGATCATTGTCTGTACCAGTACCTCCACCCAGATGCGTCTCACCATTCCTGATTCAACTTTACGAATCATGCTCATGGAGTCACTGAGTATGAAAACACGAGAGTAGTTGTGAGATACCAACCAGTTCACCGCCTCCGTAACCACCCGAACCTCCATTAGTGTATATTAGCTTGATCAATCGCCAGAGTGGTTACGGGCCCAAATTTGGGGTGTAAAGAATATAACCACTGTTACCTGCCACGCATGTCGTAGAGGCGACTAAGGAGGTTTGGCTGAAATCGGATGCACATGTCCTAAACGTGTAGAAGTCTATGCGTTTGAGGGCCTACTAAACCAATGTGCAACGTATACACGTTCTTGGCAAAGATCAAATCATATCACAAAGAGTGATTAAAATTGATCGTAAAACGAACATGAAGAAGAAGAAGCTTGATCAATATTTATTTAAAATGTTCATGTAAAATATGTTTGTCTTCCAGATAAATCTGTTATCATTATAGACATACAAGTATGGCGGAAAGCTAGCACGCCCGTTTAAAATTTGGAATTATGATCGCAGTGTGAAGAAGTCGCTCACAGCATCCAGTTTGCAGGAATTACTTGAGAAGGGTACTCTATCTCTCTCTCTTTGTCATGTCACAATGATTGCTTGATAGGGCCAACATAATTTACTTGAGAAGAAGGGTACCCTCTATCTCGTAAAAAAAAACAACCCCCAATTATTCTTACTGCTTGTAGTACCGCTTTCTAGTGCGGTGTCGGACGAGAGCCTGATAAATTTAATGGCCGTATGTCTAGTGTAGTCTCCATAAAGTTGTTCAGGTTAGCAGGGCACAATAGGTTGAGGTACCATCTGTTTAATAAGTATAAAATAGGCCCATCTGACATATGTACATGTGGCACCACCAGCAAGATGACAGAGACACACATACTGCAAGAATGTCCAACATACACGGAACAGAGAGAAAACACATGACCAAATCCCCATATCAGTCCAAGACAAGCTATACGGAGATGTGCATGGACTCCAGTTCACCACTACTTTAAAAGTATATAAATCGATGTCTGAAAACGTTGGAAGAAGTTCAGGTTAGGATTTTTCATTTATGCCCACAACAGAAAAAATCCTTGGCCTTACCGTGGAGTGGACACGGGTCTCCCGCATGAGAGCTGCGCTATAATCCATTCAGCCAGACGCTCCTCCTCTCTATTTTTTTAACATACTTTTTACTTACATATTTGTAACACTTTTGTAACATATTATATTTACTTATTTTTAAAAAACTTTTACTTTTTTTTAATATTACATTTTCTTGGTTTTTAGTATCTTTATCTTTTTAAATTTATATTTTGGAAAAGGTTGTTCAAAACTGAACTTGAATCATTCGTCAGCTGCGACGGGTTGTTTTGGAAGAAGATGGAGCGGAAGTTGGATGACGATTATTTTGCTTTGGTGCCTGATAACTCTACGTTGTTGATTCTTCAAGACAATGAGAAGTGGAGCCCTCAAGGAAGTGGTAGGTAAATGTTGATGGGTGGCTTCGATAAGGCTAGGTAGTTATGATTCTAATTTCACGGCAATGGGTTGGCCCGTAATTGCCCTGTTCCTGTGTCAGTATTGTGTTTATGTTTCCATCTGCTAGTGAGACATGTTTGTTAACCCTCCAAGCCACGCGTGTGTTGCGGGGACTTGCAAGGGGAGCAGAGAATAGTAACACTGCGACTTACAAGGCATGTTGTAGAGCGACTAAGATAGGAAACTACCCTAGTAAATAAAAAGCGTCACAGAAATTGAATGTACTGACCTACTTGTAGACACATAACTGGCACAATATGCAATCGCTCTTAGGGTCAGATCACATACAAATCACAAAGAGTGGTTAACAAGTGGTCGATATGGAGCGTTCGAAGAACCCTTCAAGCCCCAACATTTCAGAAAATGCCCCATCAGAATTTACAGTACAAGGGAAATAACTCTGCACCAATTAAAAGTATTTGTCACCTGAGTGGTTACCGGGGCCCAGATATGGGGTGTATGGAATAGAACCACTGTTACCTGCCAAGCATGTCGTAAGAGGCGACTAAGGAGGTTTGGTGAAATCGGATGCATGTGTCCTAAACGTGTAGAACTCTATACGTTTAGGGGCCTACTAAACCAATGTGCAACGTATACATGTTCTTGGCAAAGATCAAACATATCACAGTGATTAAAATTGGACGTAAAGAACGAACGCAAAGAAAAAGAGAAATATTTGTGAAATAAAATTCATAACAAATACGTGTTCTTCTTCTGCGTTCTCACTAGATTGGGATTTCAGATTCTCTAATAAAGGCAGCCGTCTGCCTCAGATTATCAGCCACTCCATACAGTTTGTCTTGGATGCTGGTGTAAGTGGGCCACCTCTTTCTTCTCAAGTCTGCATACTGGGGGCAGCTCTGTAGGATATAATTCCTATGATTTCTGCTTCCCCGTTTATGCCAACCTCTTCCCGTAGTAAGTTTTGGTCACCCTCGTGATGGTAGGTGGGACACTCTTACTGCGTGGCTAAATCTCCAAGTCAGATTGGTGACCATAGAATCTGTTATCCCATCCCTCATTGGGAGGGGTCATTGCACCATGTTATGCTCCTTACGGCCTGGTGCATCCGTTTTCTGCAAGCATTTGTTTTGGGTTAGCATTCCCTAATAACAAATACAATTTCTAATCAATATTTGTGATTGAAAGTCCAATTTACAGTTAAATGGATGAGGTACTAGTTTGTAATCATATATTTTGTCAATACCATGCAAGTTGGATGTAAAAAATTATACAAGTGAAGATGTAAAAAATGAGTGACAATATTAAAAGTATGTTTCACTCAAAAATGTCAGTTTTATTAACGATAAATGTACAATTGAAAGGTTGTAAAGTAGTCTCCCTTACAAGGGATTGACTTTACATATGAGGCAGCTATTATTGGTTTCCACACACCTTCATGGTGCAGTCCTCATCTTTATTTAGAAACACTAACCGCAGGTCCGCTTTCTGCCAAACAGTTGAGTCGGTTGATGGTTGGCCTGAATGAGGTTTATGAGTACTGTCGTTTCGCCAGAGTGGTTACCGGGGCCCAAATTGGGGTGTAAAGAATAGAATCCTGTTACCTGCCACACATGTCGTAAGGCGTGATTAAGGAGGTTGGGAGTGGGGCTAGCTATCCCACACCGTAAAAAACACTATATGGCTACAGAACGGAGAGCAAACCGAATAAACGCTGGCTGAAACCGGACACATCCCAAAGGATAAACAGCAGAGCTCCAAATGGTGCTGAAGATGTGACGTAAACACACCAATGCTAAGACTGCATGAATCAGATTTCCACATGAATACAATTTATGTGGAGATCTGGTACATCGATCCGGGGGGTGATTGCGAGAGAGTCCTGTAGTTTCTGGGTGTTGTCTTGCCCTTTAAAGCCTGCATGTTTGTCTGGACATGAGGATCTTCATACAATCAAGACAGAAGTTTGGAGTTCGAACCTTGCATCTACATAGTGTTCTTGAGCAATAATTTAAAACAAAACACCCTGTGGTTACTGCCTGTAGTACTGCTTTTTAGTGCGGTGTAGGAAAGGGAGAACGAGAGCCTGAGGAATTTAATGGCCACATGGCTAGTGCAGATGCCGCGAAGCTGTTCAAGTTAGAATTTTCTTTTATGCCCCGGCAGACTAATCACATGACTAGAAATCTGTGTTAAAGAAAAAAAAGTAAAGGAACCCTTTCATACCTCGTGGTATATAGGTCAATACAGTGTTAGGCCTGTATTTTTCATTGACCTTCGGCACAAGATGGGTGATGTGGTCAGCATCACACCGGCCGCCTTTACTTTCCCAGAGCCGCTCTAGTACCCAGTTGAGGCTGGGTCGACCTGAGAGCGGTCGGGAAAATTCTACGCGCACTGCGGGAGTTGAACCCAGACCACTGGCCTTGAGAAGCGAGTTCACTAACAACTACGCTACCGCGGCTCTCAGAAATCTGTGTTGAATTTAGTTAATTATTCTTCCGTTTCAGTGAGACTTGTTTGCTAATGCCTCCACCATCTGTCAGTGACACATGTTTGCTACCTTCTGTCAGTGACACATACACTGTTTCATATACAATTGTTTCTTTACCAAAACCTACAGGAACAATCGATGAGACAGATTCTAGAGGTGACGTCAGTCATGACCAAAGTGAACTCAAACATTTGGCAGAGTATCTCAAACATGATTTATTAAGCATCATCACCTTTAACAGTGAACAACAACAGGTAAACTCTTCTTCTTCTGAACTCTACTCTGGTATCTGTCATAAACAGGGTGGTGCGCTTGATGTCTTCACAGGTCCCCCATAGTTTGTTTTGTAGGGTTGTTTCTGTTGGTCAGACTTCCATTCTCACACTACTCAGACTAGGGCAGTCTTGCAGGATGTGCTCTGGGGATTGCTTTGGTGCTCCATGTGTGCAGGCAGCCAGGTCCCTGAGACCCAATCTATGGAGGTGTGCTCTGAGACCGCAGTGTCTCACTCTTAAGTCCGAAGACCGTGATCTGCGCCCCTCCATTTAGTATATCTGCACTGTTGTGCTCTGGGCTGTATCCTCCGTTTGTTTTTCTCATCATTTTATGCAGGTGAACTTGATATTGAAACTATTCTTACATTTTTTGGTGGTTATTACTGAGGAAGGAGATCTCGGTGGTGTACAAAGGAAGGGAGTCTGTGGCGTACAGAGGAATGAGGTCTACGTGGCATACAGAGGAAGGAGGTCTATGTGGCGTACGGAGGAAGGTCTAGATGGTGTACAGAGGAAGGAGGTCTAGATGGCATACAGAGAAAGGAGGTCTAGATGGCATACAGAGAAAGGAGGTCTAGATGGCATACAGAGAAAGGAGGTCTAGATGGCATACAGAGAAAGGAGGTCTAGATGGCATACAGAGGAAGGAGGTCTAGATGGCGTACAGAGGAAGGAGGTCTAGATGGCATACAGAGGAAGGAGGTATAGATGGCATACAGAGGAAGGAGGTCTAGATGGCATACAGAGGAAGGAGGTCTAGATGGCATACAGAGAAAGGTCTAGATGGCATACAGAGAAAGGAGGTCTAGATGGCATACAGAGAAAGGAGGTCTAGATGGCATACAGAGGAAGGAGATCTATGTGGCATACAGAGGAAGGAGATCTATGTGGCGTACAGAGGAAGGAGATCTATGTGGCGTACAGAGGAAAGAGGTCTAGATGGCGTACAGAGGAAGGAAATCTCAGTGGCATACAGAGGAAGATGTTTCTGTGGCGTAAATGTTAACTTCTCACGCCAAAGGTACTCAGTTCGTTCACCTATGGACCCATCGAGATATTTGTTCAGAGATCTGCGATCTCAGTGTAGGTAAGCTTGAGTTCCTAGTCTTATCAGAGATCTGCGATCTCAGTGTAGGTAAGCTTGAGTTCCTAGTCTTATCAGAGATCTGCGATCTCAGTGTAGGTAAACTTGAGTTCCTAGTCTTATCAGAGATGTACGATCTCAGTGTAGGTAAACTTGAGTTCCTAGTCTTATCAGAGATCTACGATAAAACATAGGTTCTGTGTACAATTTCAGCGTACAAAAGAATCCTTGGTAGTTCAAAATCGAGACAAGCAGGTTGAAAAGTGGCCCTAAAAAGTGGGATAACACCAGCAGTAAAGACAATTACAAAGACATCCGAGTTTCAGTTGTATTTTACCAAGCAATTTGGGAGATGTTAAAATATGGGTTTTTTTCTGAACCTTTCAGCCCAGCAGAGTTCCAACACTTTACTTTACTTACCAAACAATACGGTATCAAGCAAGATGAATGCGTTTGAAAATAGATGTTTGCGAAAAATAAATAACATAAAATGGGACGAATTCAGAAGTGATGAAATCAGAAATGGCTGGTTAACAAGGTGAGAAGATGGAGATATGTTGGGCATATCTTGAGAAGAAATGTCTGGTCAACCACTAGTAACAACTGTTATAAGAAGGAGAAGATGGAGATATGTTGGGCATATCTTGAGAAGAAATGTCTGGTCAACCACTAGTAACAACTGTTATAAGAAGGAGAAGATAGAGATATGTTGGGCATATCTTGAGAAGAAATGTCTGGTCAACCACTAGTAACAACTGTTATAAGAAGGAGAAGATAGAGATATGTTGGGCATATCTTGAGAAGAAATGTCTGGTCAACCACTAGTAACAACTGTTATAAGAAGGAGAAGATAGAGATATGTTGGGCATATCTTGAGAAAAATGTCTGGTCAACCACTAGTAACAACTGTTATAAGAAGGAGAAGATAGAGATATGTTGGGCATATCTTGAGAAGAAATGTCTGGTCAACCACTAGTAACAACTGTTATAAGAAGGAGAAGATAGAGATATGTTGGGCATATCTTGAGAAGAAATGTCTGGTCAACCACTAGTAACAACTGTTATAAGAAGGAGAAGATGGAGATATGTTGGGCATACCTTGAGAAGAAATGTCTGGTCAACCACTAGTAACAACTGTTATAAGAAGGAGAAGATGGAGATATGTTGGGCATATCTTGAGAAGAAATGTCTGGTCAACCACTAGTAACAACTGTTATAAGAAGGAGAAGATATGGGGAACCCTGAGACAAACTTTGCTGAGAAAGGCAAGAAATATTGGACTCAATTCTATGGAAGAGATTTAGCAAGTTTCCCAGGGCAAAACTGAAATTACTTGCAGGCCCTATGTAACAGTATAACGTCACGAGAGGAATGGAGATGTTGAAACCATTGTTTTATTTTTAAAATTTACGTTTCAGCCCAGCTTCAGCTACACTTTACTAACAATTTGTTAAAACCTTTGTTGTTATTTCTTCCACCCCAGCTTCTTGTAGACAGTGATACATCTACACTGGCCCATTTAATGGGACGGACAGAACGTTATGCCAGAGGTGTACAGGCATCCTGTCAGTGTCACCTGGATGAACTTGCTCGGGACAAAGAGACAATGGATATACTCAAGCTATATCATCATGCAAGATCTGCTAGTGAACAACAACCCCGGATAAAAAAGAAACATGATAGTGTATAGATAAAACAATTTATACGCCTGTGTGTTGCCGGCTCGCAAATAATAGTAACGCTGCGACCTACAAGGCTTGTCGTAAGAGGTGACTGAGGTAGGGTCTGGGAAGCTACCTAGTAAATAAAATGCGTTGCAGAAATTGGTTGTGCTGGCCTACTTATAGGCGCATAACTGACACAACGTACAATCACTCTTAGACTCAGATCACATACAATTTTTTAAATTTTTTTAGATCCAGAAGCACTTGAGCTTTTCAGCTCGGTGCCATGGACATCGTAACTCTTCGGTTCGGTGCCACAAACACCGTAAATCTGGGGAATCTGTGGCTTTTTCTGCCATCCCGGAATTGAACCCGCACACACAGAGGGATAGTCACCCGTAGTCCAATGTGCTACGAACACGCTGGGCAGACGGGCGCACATACAAATCACAAGAGTGGTTAAACAGGCAGCCGATGTGGAACGTCAAGGACTCCACTACATTCATATGCTTAATACTATCTATTTTCTTTCTCTAGTCCTGTTTAGCCTCCTCGCAGTGTCAGGATAAGAAGAGAGTTTTAGATCTGGCTTTTGTGTGCGCTGCGTATTCTGTGCGTTTCATTGCCTCTGAAGTCCACCTTTTTGCTTGTATCCATTGTGTCTGAGCATCATTGCTCTTTAAGGTGCACTGTCTGTTGGTAATCTGTTTATGTGGCCGAACCATTTAATTTGTTGTTTATTGATGAAGTTCAGTACTGATGTTGTACCCACTTTTCCTGATGTCTTCATTTCTCAACCGGTCTCTTTTTGTTACCCCCAGCATTCTGCATAGACCAGCGTTTCCCAAAGTGGGTGGTACAGAAGAATTTGAGGGGTGTTCAGACGATTAGGGGTCGGTGGCTCTTTAAAGAAGAAATTAATAATATATATTTTGACACTGACAAAACTATAATGTGGGGTTTTTTTTTTTTTATTTATTACAACAAAGTTTATGTCGTGCAAATTGGCCAGTAGGTGTAGAAAAAGTTTGGGAATCTGTGGCGTAGACACTTCATCTCTGTTGTGACTAGTTTTCTTCTGTCATTTGATGTCAGCGTCCAAGTTTGACACTGATAGCATAATGTGGGGAGAAAGATTATGTTGAACAATGCTCTTTTTATGCTCATGGTGACATGTCTGCATTTTAAAATTGGTGCCATTTGTCCTAAAATTGAATATGCTTTGTTGCATCTGTGTTTGATTTCATTAGTTATTCTTCCATTTGCTTCCGTCTCTTCTTATTCTACATATGTTAAATGTATATATTTTATTATTGTAATTTATTACATTGTTTATCACATATTTACATTTTGGGCATTCATTGTCAAGGACTGCTTTGTTGTCTGCCTACAAAAAAAAGAACGAATTTCTGCACTTCTCTTGTATCCTTTCCTTGATAAAGACCTTTTGGTCGAAATATCGCTGTATATTGTTTTTGTACTTTGTAAAACTGCAATACTTTGTTTTTACCATGTTTCGCTCTATGTGGTTAGTTATTGATGCCTAGTGTTTGAAAGCAATGGCAAACTACTGAAAGTATAAGCGGTGCCTAGAAAATCGATGACTCGTTTGCTGTTGTTGATGGCAAAGTTCTATAAAGGATATGTCATAATTTTCATTTCAGTGTTGATATTACAGACATTCCTTAGTATTTGATTTGTGATGTTTTTTTGCAAGCTGTACACTATTTTTGAAATAAATTCATCTTTAACTACAGGGTGTTCAACATAAAAGCAGCCCCAGTGATAAATAGAAATTTGCCAGGTACGCATTGCACCTGGTCTATTTACTATTTAAACCGGTTCTGATTAGCTTGTCCTACGTCACATTTGTTCATCGCCCTTCCCGCACTACAATTACACACCATCACACAACCTTGACCTATACAACGTCATAACTGAACCTTCTCATTTCCACACATATATGCCAGATTAGCTCCATTCACGGGATGCTTTAAGTTGAACACCCTGTATAATTGAATGTCTTAATAGTTTTTACTCGAGTTTAGCCTGCCATTTGCTACTGTGAGATGTGGTCACCACAGGAACCATCAGTATGCATACATTTCTACACGTCGGGGTAGACTGAGCGCCTATAGGTCTGCACAGATTGCTATGACATCACAACGGTAACCAACGAGGAAAAACTAGATACAACCATCCTGCAAGATTGTATGTCGTCCCTAGAAAGGTATGCTGGGCCCCCCCCCACAAAATTACATGGCACCAGAGATGAGCTCCAGATAACAGTCGACTTCATCAAAACGCATCGCCTGTGTGACGCTGGGGCCCTCGACGGGAGCAAAGAATAGTAACACTGCGACGCACAAAACATGTCGTAAGAGGCGACTGGCGTAGGGAAGCTACCCTAGTAAATAAAAAGCGTAGAAATCGGATGTGCTGGCGTACTAGTTGTCGCATAACTGGCACAACCGCTATTTGGTTCAGATCACATACAAATCACACAGAGTGGTCGATATGGAACTGTCGAAGCAGAAGAAAACACATTGGACAGTATAATCATCAAAATAGTGATTGCAACAAGAACACTGCATCTACTCTGTCCTCGTTCGGTTGAATATTTTCAGCAAAATAAACCACGACACAAACAAAATATAAATTGTATTTATTTACAGAAAACACCAACTATAATAATATGAACATATAAATGATATTGTTGAACATATAATGTTGGGGGTCTCAATGTCGAAGTTGGTTAAGTTGTTTGCCTGTTGAACTGAAGGTTTCGAGAAACATGCAATTTCATGAGATTCCTCGGATTATTGACAGGACTAGAGTTCATGCAATGCTTTCGACAGATTGCATGCCTTCCCTGCCAACAGGGACGAAGCCATATGTGGGAAACCTGGTGCAATCTTCTTTGAACGCTTCATATCATCTACTTGTTGAAACATTCTTTGTGATCTGAGCCTAAGAGTGATTGTACCAGCTCTTTTTCTTCCCTCTCAGGAAAGTTATTTTCAGAGTTTTCCTTGGGCATTCTCTGAACCCTGTCTCCCACTTCAGTGCCTGATTTAGTATTCTGTGATTATTTCTTCTCAGAGTATGCACAACATATCTCCATCTTATCCTTATTTGTCACTAGTGGTTGACCAAAGATTTCTTCTCATGGTATGTCCAACATATTTCCATCTTCTTCTTATAACAGTTGTTACTAGTTGTTGACCTGACATTTCTTCTCATGGTATGTCCAACATATTTCCATCTTCTTCTTATAACAGTTGTTACTAGTGGTTGGTCAGACATTTCTCTGAATTCGTTTCATTTTATGTTTATTATTTTTCTAATACAATGGTTATAGCATATTGAAAGAATGACAGAGAGTCTAATTATTGTATATATACAAAATAAAGATGAAGTAGTGGATAGACAACATTGAAGTAGTCAAGTTTAGAAGAAACCTGACAGATTTGAAGCTGACCGCCCAGTTTGTGGTACACAGTGAATTAATTACTGAAGAAAAATATACAAATAATCTTTACTAGACCATTATCATTTCACTGCAGTGAGTAACCATGTGTGCTCCGATCTCTTTCTTACACACGAAGATATGAGCGGCAGCGCACAAACTCTGTAGCGCCTCGAGGTACCAAATGTAATTTTGAAGATTGCAGTTTTTTGTGTGAGGATTTAGCTCAGGCAGTGCCTTTGCAGCACTGCCGGCTTGTAACCATCAGGGCAACATATAGAATTTCCATAAAATCCAGTGAAACCAATCTTCAATGTGGAGATGGTACATTATGACAAACGTTTAGATAGTATGAGGGTAGATTTCACTAATTCTTCTTCAGCAATCTTTGGCCATACTATGAGCCAAACGCTGAGAGACATACTGAGGAGGAGATCAGAGCACTTATGGACTAATTGGTTCGATGTACAGTGATAATGATCCAATGCCTAAACTAAACTGAGAGACATACAGAGGAGGAGATCAGAGCACTTATGGACTAATTGGTAATGTGTAGTGATGATGATCCGATGACTAAACTATTTTATTACCAAAGTGAACACATATTTCTAAAGCAAAACTATAATTTGTGATTACATAAAGGTATCTTATAATATTTGTTCAGCAAACACATAATTATAAAAAATGATTTATATTATGTTTGTAAAGGCACTTAAAGCAACAATTTAACAAACACATGTTGATACAACTACATAACATTGGGTCGAAGGAAAGGGCTCAAGCGTTGTTGGATCATTGCAGAAGAAGTAGTAACTGCACACATATATAACGATGGTGAGATCCTGGCCAAAGCCCAAGCATCACTGGATCATTGCAGAAGAAAAGGCACACATATATATCAATGGTGAGATACCAGCCCGAGCACCACTGGATCATTGCAGAAGAAGATAAGGCAAATACATGTATATCAATGGTGAGATTCCCTGACAATTTTTGATAGTTTGTATTTTAAGAGTTTAAAACAACAATAACAGTAAGAATGTAATACCATGCAGTGCCTTCCAGAACGTTCCAGAAACAGCCACAAATGAAATCAGTGTTGTATATTCTCTTTATCCTGCTGTACATTGAAGGCACGGATGTGTTTTCTTCCAGGGTGTGGTAAGACGTTCCGCTGCTGTAAGGCTCTCGGTGAATTCACTACTGTAGAGAGAGGTGATCTGGTGATGCCTGGCGTCAAGGACAACAGTTTGGGTTTCATACCGATCCTGTTGTGAGAAATGGATCGGATCATCACTGGAATCTTTGGGGTGCTTTCTTCAATGGGTTTCACTGTAACAGTCATTTTTGGGGTCAATCAATATCACAACATTCATCAATAAAACCTACAAGTATATGAGGCAGTCAGCCTGACAGACAACATGGTGCTTAATGACAGTAGGGAGGACATACAGAGGAGAGATCGATGCCAACGACTGTTAGAAATATTAGATGAAAAGCCTCGCCTGAGTTGATACCGGGGTCTAAATTGGGGTGTAAAGAATACAACCACTGTTACCTGCCACGCATGTCGTAAGAGGCAACTAAGGAGGTTGGCTAGCTACCCACACCGTAAAAACACTAGATGGTCACAGAACGGAGATCGAACCGAGTAAACGCTGGCTGAAACCGGACACATTGCCGAAGGATAAGCACCAGAGCTCCAAATGGTGCTGAAGATGTGACGCAAAACACACCAATGCTAAGACTGCATGAATCAGATTTCCACATGAATAGAATTTATGGGGAAATCTGGTATCATCTGGCGGTGATCCAGAGAGAAATGAAAAGCCGACATAAATATATATATAAGACTGCACATGTTGATGTGCAACGTATAGGAACAGGATACGAAGAGTGGCACAAAGGTTGAGGTAGATGACTCGAGAGACACAGTCAGCACGGATAGTTGCGGACGACGAGAATGAAAGATGCAAGACTGACGGAAAGGAGACAACATACAGACCATAATTAAACCTGGCGTACATGTATGACCCTAGAGAAGCTATCTTAGTAAATAAACAGTGTCGCAGAAATCGGATGTGCTGGCCAGTTTGTAGACATATAACAAGCCCAACGTACAATCTCTCTTAAGGCGCAGATTACATACACAGAGTGGTTTAGCAAATGGTCAATATGGAGCATACATAGCAGATAAACTGATGATCAAAACCACAGTAGAGTGATAAATGCATGATTCAAAATGAAATGTCAACATCAAAGTGTAAAGAAAGACATTCTTCTCCAAACACTTCATATCAACCACTCTGAGATTTGTATGATATCTGAACTTAAGAGTGATTGTATGTTGTACCAGTTATGCGCCTACAAGTAGGCCAGCACCTCCGATTTCTGCTGCTTTTGTTACTTACTAGGGTAGCTTCCCTAGACCCCTACTACAGTCGCCTCTTATGACATGCCTTGTAGCTCACAGCGTTACTACTCTTTTCTCCCTTGAGCAAAGCAACATACAGGCGAGAAAGACACTCAAAAGAAAAGGATAGTGTTAAATGTAGGAAGTAGAAAGAATTTTTAGAAAGGTGAAGCCATGGGGAAAACAAGAAAAAGCAACGTTTCAACCAAAAGGTCTTTATCAAAGCAAAGAATATAAAACAAACAGAAAACAGACAGTGGCACTATACATCCGACACTGCAGATATTTTTGTAAAGGTGGTTTGCTTAGTTTTAATGTGTCTCACCTTTAGCACACAGTTTTACTGCATTCTTGCTGTGTGTCAATACTAACACATTAGAGCAACACACTAGCGCAGTAAACTAAGTTCCTGTGTAATATGTTAACAGTATGTTACACACTAAGTTTCTTCTTCGATACACTTGTTAACCACTCTGTATGATTTGTATGTGATCTGAGCCTAAGAGCAATTATACATTGTGCCAATTATGTGCCTAAGTAGACCAGCACATCCGATTTCTGTGATGCTTTTTATTTACTAGTGTAGCTTCCTTAAGCCCCCACATCAGTAGCCTATTACGACATGCCTTGTAGGTCACAGTGGTACTATTCTTTGTTTTCCTTATGGACCCGGATCGACACACTAAGCAACATTAGCTTTTAGAAGCCTAAATAAAATATGGAACTACAAATTATATGAATGTTCAATTCAACTGTTTTATCAGTCCTAACATGCCAGCGAGTTGTATCAATCCTAACATATGCCAGCGAGAGTTGTAAAATGATTAAAGATATAGAAAGCAAGTTGAATGCATTTGAAAATAGATGTCTGCGAAAAATAATGAATATAAAATGGAGCGAATTCAAAAGTGATGAAATCAGAGACGTGTCTGGTCAACCACTAGTGACAACTGTTATAAGAAAGAAAAGATGGAGATAAGTTGGACACACCTTGAGAAGAAATGCCTGGTCAACCACTAGTAACAACTGTTGTAAGAAGGAGAAGATGGAGATATGTTGGACATACCTATCGTGAGAAGAAATGATCAAAGAATACCAAATCAGGCATTGAAGTGGGAGGAAAAGGGTTCAGAGGACACCATAGGGAAAGCCGTGAAATGAACTTTGCTAAGACAGGCAAGAAATATTCAGTTGGATTCAGTGTCCAATGAACGGGTCTAGTATCCACTGAACGGGTCTAGTATCCACTGAATGGGGCTAGCTAGTATCCGCTGAACGGGTCTAGCATCCACTAAATGGGGCAAGTATCCACTGAATGGGGCTAGCTAGTATCCACTGAACAGTACACACACCCACTGAATTATACTATTTTTGCAATACTACTTCATATACCAAAGTCAGAAGACCAATGACAACATTTATTACCAAAGACAACAGAGTATTCAACATATTCTACTTCTTCAGCCTTCACGCCCTAGGAGGCATAGGTCTGCATCCAAAGTTTTCCAAGTCCTCCTATTCATGACCATCTTTTTCAGATCTTTCCATTCTCTCCCTATCTTCTTGCTTTCTATTTCCATCTCCCGCATCCAGGTGTTCCTGTGTCTTCCCTTACCTCTATTACCCTTGCAGGAACCTTCTTCCACAGGTGGTGAGCTATGAATATAAATGGTTGTTGTATCAGTAGCTATCTAGTGTTTTTTACAGGGTGGAGTAGCTAGCCCAGCAGTCTACCTCCCTAGTCGCCTCTAATGACATGTGTGGCAGGTAACAGTGGTTCTATACTTTACACCCAGGATTTGAGCCCTGGTAACCACTCTGGCATATTCAACGAATCAATCACATAAGTCACCCGAGTGGTTACGGGGCCCATATTTGGGGTGTAAAGAATAGAACCACTGTTACCTGCCACTTATGTCGTGAGCGGCGACCAAGGAGGTTTGGCTGAAATCAGATGTATGTGTCCTAACGTGTAGAAGCCTAAGAGTTTAGGGGCCTACCAAACCAATGTGCAACGTATACATGTTCTTGGCAAAGATCAAACATATCACAAAGAGTGATTACAATTGTCGCAAAGAACAGACGCAAAGAAGAAGAACCACATAAGTTGTTGTCTATCAAGCAAATATAATTGTAAAATCAAACCAATACCTCTTTGAATAGCCTTATTCTCCAACACCACGGACGACATCTCCATATCCTCATACCCTTCGTCATTCTCTTCACACTCAACATCATCCTCATCCAGTGGTGGCACAACTAACAGATCACGGTCTGACTCTGCAGTAGACAGACTTGTATCCTAGATTGGTTATAAGAAAGAAAAATTAGAGACAATTAACTTTTGAACAATTCAAGACATTTCTGGTGTGTAATTTAATAGCCGCTGGGGAGGTCTACGCTGACAAAAATCAGTTTTATTTTTGTGCCAGGGTATGCAGGCGTTAGGGGGAATGAGCGTGCGGATAGGTTTGCAGGTATGGGTGCTGTACAAAGCAGACGAGCAATGGACCATGCTGATATTATAAATTCCTAAGGGAGAGAGGAAGTGTACATGATTCAAGTAATAGTGGTGAATCTACAACACTAACCAGGCTGCAAGAATTCCAAGTCAAGTGTGGTGTAGCTAGACAAGAACACTATGCTGGTAGCCAAAGAAGAATAGTAAACCAGCAGAGAACCAGGGTCGTTAGTTGCCACACTGAGGGGGAGATCAGAGCACTTATGTACTAATTGGTTTGATGTACAGGGATGCCAATCTGACGACTAAACTAAACAACAAACTAAGCAATGAATGATCAAGACAAAATCATTGGCTAGTCTTTCTTACCGAATCATCTATCCTAACGTCTCACTGTGGAATACCATGAAATGAAACAGCAGACCGACTGGTCAAGAAAGGTAATGCAGGAGAGCAACCAGTTACCTACCACCAAAACAAAAGGATGAATGATTAAATCAATCAGAAAGCCACAAATACCAACACAAGACAACCACTATAATATGAGCAGATTAGAACAAGTTGTCATTCTATGTCTTAGAACAGGACACAATCATCTCTGCAGTCACATGTATACAAAATTCAAGATTTGTAATTTAGCTATGGGTACATGTAGACATGCACATCAGACTGCAGAGCACATGTTTCAAGATTTCCCAGAATATGATATACTGAGGTAAACTCACTGGTCTAACGAAACAATACTAGACATAAAACTACAGAGACCTCTATGTGAGCTACAAAAGTTTATACAAGAGACAACGTTGAATATATAGACAATATTTCTCTCTCTCTATCCCAGACAATATTTCAAGCAATATTTCAAAAGGAAAATTATAATTATACATGGAAAATAACCGTACCTTCTCCGAGGAAGATACACTAACTTTATCCGAGCCAATGGCAGATTCCAGACTTTCCAATGAATTAGTTGGTTCATCTGAAAGAAGAAAGCAAAAAGGAAACATATATTAACTAGCGTTACTATCCAGCTCCACCGCGGATTTCCATGTAAATTTTTTTTTACAAGCATAGTTACTCTCAGTCCTGACAGGATCATGAGCAGGCCTTATGATGGAAACCACAGGGTAATAGAAGGAAAGAAAAACACAGGAACACTTGGGAGGCAGGAGCTGGAAACGGAATGCAGGGGGTCGGTCTAGGATGATAATGCTCGTCCATCATGGGTGATGACGACCACCATCCACCATTTTTCATCCAAGAGAATATAGTTGCATTATGTTTGTCTGTGTGTGCATAGATGACTAGTGAGCTCGATACGGGCTTGAAATGTTCTTATGCAATGTGGGCTAGGAATACTTTTACTGCCTTTCTGAGGAGTTTTACTGCCTTTCCAGTTTGTTGTTTCTGTTCCCTCTGTGCAGTTCCATTTGCCTCGCACCCAAAGAACAGTGATAAAGAAGTGTGCGCCAGGCTTGGATAGGAGGGCTTGGACAACTTTGGTTGCGGACCTATGCCTCCCTGGGGGTAAAGGAGAAGAGAACTACTTACAGGTCCACCCAGTTTCAAATGTATACTAGAGAACATGGGAAGCCTACTCATATACCTCTTGTGCTTTTCTGGTCACTTAAATCTTCAATTCACTCTTGCAATCTAGCAGTTGACATGAATTGGTTTAGATCATAGATTCCCAAACATTTTTGGTCCACCGCCCACTTTACACAACATAAACTTTGTAACGCCCCCTCCACATTATAACAGTTTGTCAACGCCCCCAACATATATACATGCTCTATTTTCTCTTTCACGTAGAAAATTGATATATATTTCTGTCATACATGGTCAATTTTCAAATGATTATATGCATGAATTAGAAAATTGATGAAAAAAAGTGGATCCTGTAAGACGGGCATAAGATGAATTTAAATGCAGAATTCAAATTTTTAATGATTATTCAATCGCAAAAATAATTTATTTAAAAATATTTATTACTAATTTCTTCTTGGAGGAGCCACCGACCCTAATCGCACGAACAGACCCCAAATTCTTCTGAACCCATTATCGCGTGCCCCCTGAACGCTTCAGCGTCTACTGGGAGGCGGTATCGCCCACTTTGGGAAACGCTGGTTTATATGAAAGTCCTCTTTGCGGCCACACTCTATGAGGGCGTTAAAAATGTCAGCTCTATCCATTGACTTCTTTTGTCGTCACACTGCTACCGGGTTGTTGCACAGTGTTGTGGTTTGTTTTTGTCTTGCGCTTTTCAGGTGGCTTTAGTGATTGTTATTTTTGCTCTTTCACAGGATTCTGCTATGCCATCTAACCATCTTTTCCGTGGTCTTCCTCTTGCCTTCTTTCCTGATGTTCTGTTGTAGAAGACTCTGTATACTGTGGAGTTTGGATGCATTAAGTGTCCAAACCATTTCATTCTTTGTACTCAATGTAATTCAAACAAGGTTCTGTGCCAACTTTCTTTCTTATGCTGATGTTGATGACTCATGAAAGTTATGAAACAGCCACAATTGTTCATACCCGACAAACACTAATTTACAGGTAAATATGCATAAACTTACCTGAAAGGTGTGTGTCTGACAAAAGCACAGGTGAATCATTAACAGATTCAAGGTATGATTCTGGTTCCTCTACATGATTAGATGTGGTGGGTGTCGAAGGTACACACTCTGCATGACTAGATGTTGGTGTTGAAGATACACACTGTCTTGTGGCAGCTGTTAAACAGAAGAACAGAGCGTATCTATTATATACGATCTAACAGAGCGTATATATTATCTACAATCGAACAGAGCGTATCTATTATCTACAAACTAACAGAAGAACAGAGCGTATTTATTATCTACAGTCTAACAGAACATATTTATTATCTACAATCTAACAGAAAAACAGAGTGTATCTACGACCTAACAGAAGAACAGAACATAACTAATTATCTATGACCTAACAGAAGAACAGAGCGTATATATTATCTACAGAGTGGCAGATTTCCATCACAAAGCTGTCCAACAGCATGTGGTGTCTATATCAAAGCATTATAAAGACACTTTAAAAGCGTGTTTTTTTTGTCCACCAACTGATCATCTGCCCCCTTCAAGCTCACCATACATCAATTGTTTTGGAATGTTATGCGATCGGCGTCATGGCACATTGGGCATTCCCATTCGTGCTCTGTCCTCCGCTGCAGCAGCCATCCTAAAGTTCATTTGCCCACAGTACCCATGAGAAGTTGATTACCATATCTTCTCTCTACCACGAGGACGACACTGTCTGGCATGTCCAAACTTAACCCCTAATTCTCGAACTCGTTCCAGTGTCTGAGATTTACCCATGTCACATAATTGAAAGTGTACTGCATTGATGATATCAGCTCTGTTTTGAAATGAGCGTCTGTAGCTCAAGCGGTAGTGAGCTCGATCACAGACCCAAGCGTACCTGGTTCAAACCCCATGGTGGGCAAGTTTGGAAGCAAATTAGTTCCATGGGATTTTTACAAAAGGTAAAAATAGACCTCACCATTCGGAAAGCAATGGCAAACTACTGAACGGATAAGTGGTGCCTAGAAAATCAACGACTCGTTTACTGTGGTTGGTGGCTACCTTCTTTGGGATATGCCACGATTTTCATTCATTTTGGAATGCATCTATCAGGCATCCAAGCAAAGTGACCGACCTATCTCACCTGGACCTTCTGCAACAGGGAATATAACATATCAGATGAATTATTGCAAGTGTAGAAGGAAGGGTATAGCCATCTTTCTATACCGGCATGTCAAACAGCTGACAACAACACAGAGGAAAGACTGTAAGATGGACAGTATAGAAGACATTTGCGCACCAAAGACTGCATATTAGGGTAGGAGTGCAATGAGAAAGCGAGCGTAAATTAACGACTGCTTGTCCAGCATGTTCGTATCGCGTTGGACGATGGGTGACAAGCCCAATGTGAGTGCGGATCAATTCCGGGGGTTGGCAGAAAAGTCACAGGTTCTCCAGATTTATGGTCTTCGTGGCACCGAACTGAAGGGTTACGATGTCCATGTCACTGAGCCGAAAGCTCAAGTGCTTCTGAATAGAAAAAAAAACCAGGCTGCTGGGCAATAGGGATAGTGACATAGGAGATCGATAGGAACTGTGGAAGAGAACAGACGTGTGTGTGACTAGCAGTGAGATAGACCGAACAGTTAGATAGCGTGAGGCGGTGGGACGTACTGACAACCCATGTGTTCTGTATATTAAATGCTGGATATATCAAGTATTTCATTACCAATAAACATGAACCCGGTTTGTTATCTGTCCATATTATGAATGTTCTACGCTGTAATGGAATAATAGTTGTATCAACCCTGTTGCGAACCACTACCATCATTACTAGAACTTCTTCACCCTTTGCCCCTAGGGAGACATAGGTCCGCAGCCAAGGTCTTCCAAGCCTGCCTATCCAAGGCCATCTTTTCCAGATCTCTCCATATTTTCCAGGGGGTTCCATTGGAGGGCCTGTTTTCAAATTTCACCGGATCACTTCATGAGTCCCTCCTTGTGCGGTCCTTCTTCCTCGGGTGGCGAGCTATGAATTTCCCTGGTTGTATTTTCTGTAGCCATCTAGTGTTTTTATGGGGTGGGATAGCTAGCCCCACACCCAACCTCCTTATTCACCTCCTACGACATGCGTGGCAGGTAGCAGTGGTTATATTCTTTACACTCAAATTTGGGCCCCGGTAACCACTCGGTGTAGAACAACTATGCCTACGTTAAACCCGACATCGGCCACCATCAACACACCATTAGAGCCGCCTACAACATAAGGATTAAAATAACCTACCTGATGAATGATTGCAAGGATTAATATAACATACCTGATGAGTGATTGCAAGGATTAATTGGTGTCCGTGTAAAATCTCTTGTAGGAGATCTTGGATCTTTTGTGGCGGGACCAGCAGAAATAGAATTTATCACACGTTGAGAACCTTTCAATTTGTTACCCATCACATCTGGAGTTTTGTTGACAAAGATCGGGGTCCTGTCGATAAACGCTGACGGGGATCTGGGATCTAGTGCTAGCAGTCGAACGTCACGTAATCGTTGTGAAGGTGTAAACTCCATGTGTGTCTCCCTGGATTTTATTGTGTCATCCTCGTAAGTTGGGCAGTCTTCTTGCGATAAATATCCGCCCATATTTATGGATAACAATCTGGGAACATAATAATTTTATTAACATATGCATTGATCTCAAAATGAAAATTTTATTTCTACGACATTCTAAAAGTAGCTGACCCTTTCTAAAAATAATGAGTCTCTTTTTTTGGGTTTGTTTGGTATAGAATAAAAATGAAGTACCATTATTTGACATAGTACAAGACATATATCCTGGAGCATTGGTCAACACAACATCGTGTCCAGGAAAATGTAGTATTTTGATCACTTTAAATGACACTGGTTTGGAAAGAACAGTAAAAGTAAAAGGCTCCTCTCATATGGCTAGAGGCAGGGGAAGACGAAGATGGCAGCAGGAGTGCAGGACATCAAAGAAAACTTTAACATGACATTAGAAGAGGCGTTCATGCAGGTTGTGACAAAAGCGACGTTTTGCAAGAAACATGCTACTTGAGTGATATAATATACATCTGTCTGAAAAATGTACACAAGTTCATACATTTTACTAACTGGCACTATTCATTATTACCTTATATACTGTCATCATTTAGTACTAAATTACTAACTACTCTTCCTACTGTCACTACTTGTGTAATTGTAATTACATTTGTAAGAAAGCTACTGAAGCAAAAGTTCAAACGTGATACTGACGACAATACACTGTAGTGTTAGTGTGTACAGACACTGAGACAGTGTCTCAACTCAAGACGACTTAGTTGAGTCCACTACCCGTAGTGTAGTGTAAAACTGTTATCATTATGAGTGTTTTATAACTGTTTTAAGACTATTTTAAGTTTTTTAAATATTCGAATGTATAAAGTTAACATGACCACAAACAAACAATTTCTCAATCGTGTTCATACATTTCACAATCAACTTAGTCCACAGTGATTCACAAAACGTCGCAGAGACTTCACTAATAACTAAACTGTAATCATTTATTACAATGTTGAGTGCAGGTAATGAACAGAAATATGAAGTGGATGGCGGTGAAATGGAAGCTAGCTCCTAGCGGTAGCGCAAGTTTGTCGTAAAGTTACCTAACCATCTGATTTCGTTACAAGTTTAAATCATTGTATCTACTTTCTCACTAGCATACTTACATTTATCAATCAACAGTTGTAATATTCTATCTCAAATTAGTCAGATAAAGTCACAACTTTGGTCAACAATTGAAACACAAACTTGTAAATTTTCTTGTTTGTTAGTAGTCACATTTAAAGTTACCGCTTCAACCAATGAAATCGTATGTTGGATTTCTTTGCCGGAAATGGTTGGGAAATACAAAATGACATTTGATTTGTAGATCAAATCTAAAGAATAAAATTTGAATTTGGTTGAATTTATATTTTATACATTCAATTTTTAGCACTAATAGTTTTAGAAACTATTTTATAGTTATTGGTATGTATTTTTCAATGACAGATAGAACATCAGCGCTTTTAGCCATGACTTTGATTTGGGAGTGCATGAAACCGTTTCATCATAGTACAGTAACAGCATCAGGTGCCGTGCCGTCAGGCGTAGGTGATAGTGGATAACTACAAAGCTCTGTTCCTGGTTATCAGTTATATGGGGACTATCATCATAGCACTCCGGAAACGTCCATAGGTGCTCCGATCTCCGCCTCAACAAATACAGCAGCAGCCCAACACGCCAGTTCTATGTTGATTAACCAATCTCTTTGCATATTTGATATGTTGTACTTTTCGGGCTGTACCAATATTGACATCCATCTGTCACTAGTATTTGCTATCATCTTAGATGTTGACGCTCTTCAGTGCCATGTAGTCGAGCGCAGGGTAAAGTAACATCGATATAAGAGAAGACTGCAGTAAAATTATGTAGCAAATGCAACACTAAAAATAAAGTATTTTAGTTTTTGCAAAGTTACGACAAAGTACATTGTTTTAGTACTTTGTAAAACTATAAAACTTATTTTTACTTGTTCCGCCCTTGAGTACAGTTACATTACGTCAATCAATCAAATGTCATGTCTGCTGGTGTAAGCGATAATGTCTCTTTACAACTCTGTATTCCTCGTGCAGTTAATCAGTTCTGACGTCGAACCACGATATCAGGCCATCCAACATCTTCTCCCTCTGTCTTCTCCGATCTCTCCTTCCCTTGAATTGACCCGGTGTCACTAAATGTTCTAAATATTCTCTTCGCATTATATGCCCGAAGAACATTGATTGCCCAATTTTTATTGTTTTGATAAGGTTTCTTTTTGTGCACGCCTAATTTAAAACCTTGTCATTTGTTTTCTTCGATGTCCATGGAATTTTCAGCATTCTTCTGTAAAATCACATCTCTGTAGCTTTTGGTGATCGCATTAATTGCTTATTCATTAGGTTCTAGGTAGACCCAGCCTCAGTTTGGTATCACAGAAACCTTGGGAAGTAAAAACGTCCAGCGGATGTTGACCACATCCCCCTTCCCTGCTTCGATGATGAAATAAAAATATGAATCTAAAACCATATACCCCCACCCAACATACCTCATGGTATGAACAAGGATTCTCTTACTTTGTACCTTTACAAATCTGAAGTTTCTATATGGCTAGGAAACGTGACGAGTCACCAAGTTAAATACAAATCTGGAGTTTCTATATGGCTCGGAAACGTGGCGAGTCACCAAGTTAAATACAAATCTGGAGTTTCTATATGGCTCGGAAACGTGGCGAGTCACCAAGTTAAATACAAATCTGGAGTTTCTATATGGCTCGGAAACGTGGCGAGTCACCAAGTTAAATACAAATCTGGAGTTTCTATATGGCTCGGAAACGTGGCGAGTCACCAAGTTAAATACAAATCTGGAGTTTCTATATGGCTCGGAAACGTGGCGAGTCACCAAGTTAAATACAAATCTGGAGTTTCTATATGGCTCGGAAACGTGGCGAGTCACCAAGTTAAATACAAATCACCCTTGTAGTGCCGGAGCTCGCAAGGGAAGCAAAGAATAGTACCACTGCAACATAGAAGGCATATCGTAAGAGGAGAGTGATATCGGTCCTAGAGAAGCTACCCTAGTAAATAAAAAGCATCGTAGTAATCGGATGTGCAGGCCTATCTGTAGCCCAACTGCTAGCAACGAACCGCATCACATGGAGATCTAAAACCTCTTCCCCATGTGCCACCTTTGGAAACGAAAGGAACAAACTAACTAAACTAACTAAGTAAACTAAACGCATGATCAGAGATTGCTGAAGAAGGAAATCTAACAGACCTGAAGCTGACTGCCCAGTGTGTGGTCTACAGTAATTTAAGCGCATGATCAGAGATTGCTGAAGAAGGAAACCTGGCAGACTTGAAGCTGACTGCACAGTTTGTGGTCTACAGTAATTTAAGCGCATGATCAGAGATTGCTGAAGAAGGAAACCTGGCAGACTTGAAGCTGACTGCACAGTTTGTGGTGTACAGTAATTTAAGCGCATGATCAGAGATTGCTGAAGAAGAAGAATATACACCGAGTCACATATGTAATTTCTGTTGATGGAGATACGGAGTGCGTGTTATGTGCAACGCTCTTGGTATTTCTACCGACAGGAGGATCCATATGGGAAACCCGTGCAATGAAATCAGTCCTCGGCCTTGAAATCCTTTACAGACAACACTGGACAACAAACCAAACCAAAGCAATTGGTTATTAGTTACTAAACTGACATCATTGCACTCCGGGCAGACCCATAGGTGCTCAGTCTCCCTCAATAGATATCGAAGAGTATGCATACTGATGGTTCCTGTGACTCGCCTCACTCTTCTCCTCAGGCATCCAGTTCTACTTGTACAATGGCAACTCCAAACTGCTTAAATCGCTGGATCGATTCAACATCTATTTTAGTGTTTTCATCTTAGTGTTTTCATCCAACAGGCAGTGGACAATGAGCAAAACGTAGTCACAAAAAATAACCGTGAAATGTTCTGCCTGCGAAAAGTTACCAACAACACCAGAATATCAACACCAGCATAAGAAAGAAAGTTGGCACAGAACCTTTCCTAAATTACATTGAGAAACAAAGATTGAAGTGGTTTGGCCACTTAATAAGAATGCATCCAAACTCCACAGTATACAGAGTCTTCTACAACAGGAACATCAGGAAAGAAGGCAAGAAAAGGATCATGAAAAAGATGGTTAGATTGCATAGCAGAATCCTGTCAAAGAGAAAAATAATAATCACCCAAGCCACCAGAACAGCGCAAGACAAAAACAGAAAACCAACGACACTGGGCAACAATCTGGTAGCAGTGTGACGACACTGGGCAACAATCTGGTAGCAGTGTGACGACACTGGGCAACAATCTGATAGCAGTGTGACGACAATAGAAGAAGATCCAACAGACAGTCACGAAGAGACCGAAGAACATCCTTCTTATCCATTTTCAACTCCCCAACAATCGATGCTGTGGACGCAAACCTGCCATCTCTCTCATTGTCTAAACACCCGCATGTCCAGACAGTATATCCACTGGAGGCTAGAAACCTGTCACTGGAGGTTAGAAACTTCTATAGACGACATCCACTCATACCGAAACCTGCACTTTTGGATCATATGAAGCATCGACTGGGAGTCAGATACAAACGGCCCCAGTAAACGAAGTCCCAAACCAAACTAACAATAAAGCAGCCTTCATAAGGGCAAACGACATAATAATAACCGTCCATCGCAAGCGACGATGACAACAGTCTCAGACGTGTACTGCTGCACCTCTCTGGTGTGTGCGGAAGTGACTGTAGAGTCCCAATCCTAGAACACAATCCCCTACCACAGGTGGGGCATACATGACCAAGGTTAGACATGTGAGTGTTGTGTGTTCTGTCTTTTAGAACAGCTCGTTTTCTCTGTGCCTCAACGGTACGATGATTCTCAGCTATGCGAGTTCCTCTTTTGTTGTTACAGCGCCACATTTGGCGATCTTGCGCAAGAGATTCCCAGCACGTGGTGTTTATACCGAAGCATTTCAGAGACACTTTAAGAGTGTCTTTAAAGCATTTTTTCTGTCCACCAGCAGAACGTCTGCCCCCTCTAAGCTCGCCATACATCAGCTATTTTGGGATGCGTTTATCAAGCATCCGAACAGCGTAACCGGGCCATCTCACTTGGGCCTTCTGTAACAGTGCGTTGACGATAAAGTAGGCAACACACCAGTGGCGACTCGTGATCATTTTTATTGGTGGGGCCAGACATATATTTTTGGAAAAATCTTGGTTTCGGTTAGGATATATTTTAATGTATAAAATAATAAATACACGTTACATCTTATTTTTGGTGGGGATCGGCCCCACTGGCCCTTAATGACGAGCCGCCACTGCAACACACACTCTCAACATAACAAAATAAGATCGACAAAACTAAAGAGTTTCAAATCATCTTTATTATATACATTTTTGTTTTTGTTGTAAATTTTTCTTGTTATCATAAAATATAACAATGGAACAATATTATTGCATTCATATAGTCACTACACACGTACACACAAACAAACAAACAGACAGACAGACAGAATTCTTGACCATGTATTGCTATTGATAATTTCTATATTGATAAGTCCAGTCATAAGTCCAGTCATGTTCAGTTATATGTTCAATCATAAGTCAAATCATAAGTCCAGTCATGTTCAGTTATATGTCCAATCATAAGTCCAGTCCTATGTCCAATCATAAGTCATAAGTCCAGTCACAAGTCCAGTCATAAGTCCAGTCATGTTCAGTTATATGTTCAATCATAAGTCAAATCATAAGTCCAGTCATGTTCAGTTATATGTCCAATCATAAGTCCAGTCATATGTCCAATCATAAGTCATAAGTCCAGTGACAAGTCCAGTCATAAGTCAACCAGCACATACAACTAAGACAAGTTTGTAATTATGTACATTTTGTGTTATCTTGCCTTTATGTTTTGCTTCTTCTTCTTCTAACGCTCCATATCAACCACTTGTTAACCACTCTGTGTGATTTGTATGTGATCTGAGCCTAATAGCGATTGTACGTTGTGTCAGTTATGCTCCTACAAGTAGGCCAGCACATCCGATATCTACGATGAATTTTATTTACTAGGGTAGCTTCCTAGGTCCTACATCAATCGCCTCTTACGACATGCCTTGTAGGTTGCAGCGGTACTATTCTTTGCTCCCCTTGCGAACCCAGGCACGACATGGGCGATCTCCCCTTTATAGAAGTCTCTCTCTTTCTCGTTCTTTCTCTTAATGTTTCATTACCTCAATCTGTATCTCACTCTCTTTCTTAAACTCTCTCTCTTACTCATTCTATCACAATCTCTCTCACATAATTCGTCTCTCATTGTCTTTCTTACTTTTTCTCTCCCTCATTCTTCTCACTTTTTCTCTCCCTCATTCTTCTCACTTTTCTCTGCCTCACTTACTCTTTCACGGACTCTCTCCCCCAATCCCTATTTCCCTCTTCCTGAATTCCTCTCTAACTGTCTCTCAATGAAATGAAAATCGGGACATGTCATTCAAAGCATGTCACCATCAACCACAGTAAACGAGTCGTCGATTTTTCTAGGCACCCCTTATACGTTCAGTAGTTTGCTATTGCTTTCTGAAGGATGAGGTCTATTTTTACCGTTCATAAAAACCCACAGGGCCGAATTTGCTTTCAAACTTGCCTACCTCGGGATTTGAACCAGGTACGCTTGGGTTGTGATCAAGCTCACTACCGCTGAAGCCACACTTAAACTGTTACTACGGACTAGAGAATGTAAGCTTCTTCAATACATTTAACTGTCTCTGTTACTGAAATAGTTGACTACCAACTTATTATAGGAAGAACATAGTTGACCACCAACTTATTTCTGGAAGAACATAGTTGACCACCAACTTATTGCAGGAAGAAAATAGTTGACCCCAACTTATTATAGGAAGAACATAGTTGACCACCAACTTATTAAAGGAAGAACATAGTTGACTAGTAACTTATTGTAGGAAGAACATAGTTGACTAGTAACTTATTATAGGAAGAACATAGTTGACCACCAACTTATTATAGGAAGAGCATAGTTGACTAAAAACTTATTAAAGGAAGAGCATAGTTGACTAGTAACTTATTAAAGGAAGAACATAGTTGACCACCAACTTATTATAGGAAGAACATAGTTGACTTGTAACTTATTATAGGAAGAACATAGTTGAATAAAAACTTATTAAAGGAAGAACATAGTTGACTAACAACTTATTAAAGGAAGAGCATAGTTGACTAGTAACTTATTAAAGGAAGAACATAGTTGACCACCAACTTATTATAGGAAGAACATAGTTGACTTGTAACTTATTATAGGAAGAACATAGTTGACTAGTAACTTATTAAAGGAAGAACATAGTTGACTAGTAACTTATTAAAGGAAGAACATAGTTGACTAGTAACTTATTAAAGGAAGAACATAGTTGACTAGTAACTTATTAAAGGAAGAACATAGTTGACTAGTAACTTATTAAAGGAAGAGCATAGTTGACTAGTAACTTATTATAGGAAGAACATAGTTGACCACCAACTTATTAAAGGAAGAACATAGTTGACCACCAACTTATTATAGGAAGAACATAGTTGACCACCAACTTATTATAGGAAGAACATAGTTGACTAACAACTTATTAAAGGAAGAGCATAGTTGACTAGTAACTTATTATAGGAAGAACATAGTTGACCACCAACTTATTAAAGGAAGAACATAGTTGACCACCAACTTATTATAGGAAGAACATAGTTGACCACCAACTTATTATAGGAAGAACATAGTTGACTAGTAACTTATTGTAGGAAGAACATAGTTGACCACCAATTTATTATAGGAAGAACATAGTTGACTAGTAACTTTTAATAGCGTGTCTTTGTTTCTTATCGACTCTGTCCAGGATGTCTTTGTTTCTTATCGACTCTGTCCAGGATGTCTTTGTTTCTTATCGACTCTGTCCAGGATGTTCTAATAACTTTTCTATAGTACCTTGTTTCAAAAGTTTATATTTTGTTTTTTAATGTTTGTGTTATGATCCACGATTCGCATCCATATGTTGTCACAGGTTATTGTATGTTCTTAGAAGTCTTACTTTTGTTTCTTTGCTTGTGTCATGCCATAGTTTCTTCATGCTGACTACCCTCTGGAAAGTCATGGCTAGTCTTCTTCTAACTTCTTTCATACAATCTCCATTGTTGTTAATTATAGAGCCAAGATATTCCAAATCTGTGACGTTCCCAATGTCTTCATTATTGATGGTAATTTTAGGTTGAGATTTTGCTTTGTCGCTGGACATAAATTTAGTTAAGATTAGTATTTTTTCTTTATCCACTCGATAGAAAAAACTCTTTAACTTTACCGGGGTTCGAACCTAAGTCTACAGCATGGGAGATCGTGCTCTAATCTACTCGGCTAGACGATTCTCAAAAACTGCCATCAACAACTCATTATTTGATGACAAAAATTTGATTTTGGGACAGATTTCAGTTGTAAAATGAAAAATGTCGTGACAGATTTGCATAAAGAAAACAGCCGCAGCGCCATCTTACGTAATCATAATACTGGCACACACAATTATATACACAGACACACAGGCTTATATACACAGTCACACACAATTATATACACAAGACACACAGGCTTATATACACAGTCACACAGGCTTATATACACAGACGCGCGCATACAGAGTAAATATTGACAATACTCATCACCACGTAGAGCCATCAGAATATTTTCCCAGAGATCCGTGATCTCGGTGTAGGTGAGATTCCTGGTCTCAGTCAGGACCGTGCCGTGTTACGATACGGAGAGTCGACGTAAGAGAGGGGGGAAGGGCATCGAAATCAAAATCACAATTGAAGGTTATTTAAAAGAAAAAAACATTTAAGTGGCAGCATTTCGAAGACTTGCATCATACTGAGAAAATATACCGCATGTGCCTGGTCTCAATGCAGGTGAGATACCTGATCTCAGTGTAGGTGAGATCGAGTTCCTATTCCTATCGGAGATGGACGATAAAACGTAGACCCCGTATTCAATTTGAGCACATAAAAGAACCCGTGGCAATTCAAAATCGAGAAGAGCAGGCTGAAAAGCCGCTGCCCAGGCAAAATTCATTAGAAATATATTTTTTTTTTAATTCTAGAAAAACTTGTCATCATCTTTCAAATGACATCGAGAACCCTCGTGGGGTTTTACGAACTTGGAGCACTGCAGCTGAGATATTCCAGCGTAAGAATGAAATCGGATCACACAAGGTTACTCATCGAAGTGCAATGATGATGATCAATCAATCAATCAATCAATCAATCAAACAAAACATATGTGTACAAAAAGACACTCATCATCATCAAGGTGCGTATCCTTTATAGGACGATGGTCTCTTTGCAGCACATCTGAAATTCACTCTGTCTCTAGCCAGTTCACCCACCTAGACGATGGTCATATTCATGGTTTCTTTAATATCTTGTAGCCATCTTCTTCTTGGTCTGCCTCTGCGTCCTGGGACCCTGCCCTCTAATATTCTTCTTCTTCTTTGCGTTCGTTCTTTACGACCAATTTTAACCACTCTTTGTGATATGTTTGATCTTTGCCAAAACGTGTATACGTTGCACATTGGTTTGGTAAGCCGCCAAATGCATAGACTTATACACGCTTAGGACACGTGCATCCGATTTCAGCCGAAACTCCTTAGTCGCCTCTTACAACAAGCGTGGCAGATAACAGTGGTTCTATTCTTTACGCCCCAAATTTGGCCCTCGGTAACCACTCGGGCGTCCTATATTATTAAAAAGACACTCACAGCTTGCAAATATGGAGATCATCCATCATCATCATGAGCATCAATTCTATAAGCTGTATCAAATATACACACAATAATAGTAGCAATAATTATCAACAGCATTCATTTATTTATATGTATATTTATATATATTTATACATGTATGTCATTTCATCAATTTAAACATACAAATAATTATAGATATGTTGAAGGTTCGACAGAATCTCTGCAGATTCACGCATATTATATGGAAATATTTTGTTACAAATTTGAAGAAAAAAATTTTGTTACAAATTTGAAATTTTTTTTTTTTTTTTTACAAATTTGAAAAATATTATTTTTTTCACAAATTTGAAAAAAAAAAAAATTCTAAAGAGGGATGGCTCATAATAATAATTTCTCTATTGTCGCTATACGTTACAGGTGCTACGGAGTTCGTGCACTGCAGTTGAGATCTTCCTGTGTAAGAAAGAGGTCGGAGCACACATGGTTACTCAGCAAAGTGCAATGATGATGGTCATATTAAATGAATCAAATAGAACCTGCAAGCAAGTTGTCCATATCACTCTATCCTGAGCAACTCGCTCAATCTCTTCCCTGGAGACCGATATTTCTTGCATCTCTCAGTGAAGGGATAGCTCATACTGTTTAGATTATGCTTCTTCTTCTAATTTATAGAGGTTGTTTTTTGGGTTACACTATGCACACCTTTGGAGGTCACATCCTGTGAAGTTTCTGTGAGAAAGTCTATGATCCGCCCCAGGTACAAGCGGCTACTACACAGTATTAGTTTCAGCTATGTGTCCCTTGATTTCACATGAGAGGATTTGACATTTGAACTTTGAGGGATTTGACATTTGAACTTTGGGGGATTTGACATTTGAACTTTGGGGGATTTGATATTTGAACTTTGGGGAAGTTGACATCTAAACTTTGTGGAAGTTGACATCTAAACTTTGTGGAAGTTGACATCTAAACTTTGTGGAAGTTGACATCTAAACTTTGTGGAAGTTGACATCTAAACTTTGTGGAAGTTGACATCTAAACTTTGGGGAAGTTGTCATCTAAACTTTGTGGAAGTTGACATCTAAACTTTGTGGAAGTTGACATCTAAACTTTGTGGAAGTTGACATCTAAACTTTGTGGAAGTTGTCATCTAAACTATAGAGGATGTGACATCTGAACTTTGACTTTAAGAAAGTGAACAAAAGGAATGATTGACACATGTAACAAAGTCCCTACAAGGAGGGACCTTTCATTGTACATTTTTAATATATATATATCTATTCTGTTGAGAATTATTTTGGAAGTAAAGATTCAACAATGGTTTTGTTTTACAGACAAAAAGAGAAATGTACATCATATGCAGTTTCATTCTCCATTGAGTCAGTGGTGGCTCGTCATTAAGGGCCTGTGGGGCCGGGTCCCACCAAAAATAATGTGTAACGTATCATTTTAGAACTTAAAATATAACCTAACACAAACTATGATTTTTATAAACAGTTTTGCCTGGCCCAACCAATAAAAAAATGATCACGAGCCGTCACTGTATTGAGTATAACGTTTATAACTGTTACGTAAGTGTCGATGGCATAAAGGGGTCAAAGGGTTAAGGGTCTTCTTCTTCTTATGATTCATATTGATCACTTGTTAAACCACTCTTTACGATCTGTATGTGATCTGAGATTAAGAGGAATTGCACGTTGTGCCAGTTATGCGCCTACAAGTAGGCCAGCACACCAGATTTCTGCGAAGCTTTATTTACTAGGTAGCTTCCTAGGTCCTACCTAAATCACCTCTTAGGACACGCCGTGTAGGACGCAGTGTTACTATTCTTTGCTCCCATTGCTAGCCCCAGCAACACACGGGCGGGTTAAGGGTCAAACGGTTAATGGTCTATGACCATTGTTCTAGAGGTTAGGGCTTGACTTTCAGAATAGTTGAGTAAGTGTCTAAGACTGCAACCACTGTCCATTAGGTTAAGTCTTCATTCCTAGTTTTCAATTGCATCCAGAACTGTTCAGTAATGGTTCAAGTCCATGATCAGGTATGTGGTTAACTGGTTAAGCCATTGCCTTACGTTCCGAAGTTCGTGGATTTGAACCCAGACCGCGCCGTTCCATTCACGAGTGCATTAAACAAATTAATACCTAGTATTGTTCCCGAAGCTACAGAGGCTTTATGGAATACTGTCGGCAGGTGGCATGCCATTTATACAGTAAGGGACTGAGCCATGAGGGTAAAACCCGGTGCAGTGAAGTCAATCCTTCGGCTTTATACCCGTTAGGTCAGTGTCAATGAAGTTAGACCATGACTTCCAGCTTCTTCTTCCTTCTTCTTCCCCCCTAGAGAAGCATAGATCCGTAACCAATTTTTTCCAAACCCTTCTATCCAAGGCCATCTTTTTCAGATCTTTGCACTCTCTCCCCATTTTTAGGTTTGAAGATTGGAGTAGCAAGAAAAGAACAGCATACCAGATATATGAGTAGGCTCATCAATCAAGATTGAACTGGTTCGGTCAGTCGCTGGACGCGCACTGTAGGAGATATTACGAAGGAGACCGGAGCAATTATGGACATGTCCGGAGTGCAATGAAAAAAAAATGGTTTAAAAGCTGAAGGATTGACTTCATTGCACCGGGTTTCACCCCATACATCCTTACTCTCGGTCCCTCTCCGCAGTAATGGCACGCCACCTTTCGAGAGTATTGCACAAAGCACGAACTCTGTAGCTCCAGCAACAATCCTAGGATCTCTGGAAAAAACTGCACTCGTGAACAGAATGGCGCGCAATCCTAGGGGTCTCTGGAAAAACTGCACTCGTGAACAGAATGACGCGGTCCGGACTCGAACCCACGACCTTCGACTTACAAGGCACAGGGCTTAACCACTTAGCCACAGAGACCACCGGAGTGCAATGAAGATATTCCAAACTGAAACTAGAACTATTGGGTTGTGATAGAGCTCACTACCACTTAAGCTACAGAAAATATAATTAGAATGGCTCATTGGTTGTGTACGTAAAAACGCTTGTATTGCTAGGCTAGGCGATTGGTGTCGTTAGGACTAGGGTAAGTGGTTCGAGTCCCGTGTTTGTCTATTTGTTTTTCGGAAGTTCTTAATACCTGTACCATGTTTATTTGTTGATCATATTCGTTACTTCCTCTGGGATTCTTTAAAAAATAATTCCGTGTGCTCATTCCTGATTTGGGAATTTAAAATATCATCAAAGTCAAAATGCAAACATCATCACAGTCAACATATCATACAATTGTATTGACAAATACAATAATAATTTGCCTAGTCAATTTATGTACAGTTACAAACACACAAGTTTAGTCTCACACAAAGCAGTTGTAAAAAAACGTGGTCCCCAGCAACATAAGGCCGGCTAGCTAAATTTCTGTTTAATGGGGGCTGGTTTTTGTATATGTTTGATAGAACACTGTAAGGTTTTCTGCAGTTTTACACAATTCTGCAAGTCCATGTTTATTTATTGATGAAAAATGTGAATAATACTGATATTATTTAGCTTTAAACTTCTTCTGCTCTCGCCCATTGTGAATTCTGGTGTTAGTCATGATGGCTGGTATGGCGCTTCTGACTGATTTTTGCGTGAAAGCCTGCTTTACCCTTTGTCTGTTGTTCCTCGCCATGCAGGCGGGCATTCGTCAGTTTTTTTTTTCCTCCTGATCCAGAAGCACTTGAGCTTTTTCAGCTCTTCGGCTCGGTGCCATGGACATCGTAACCCTTCGGTTCAGTGTCACGAACACCGTAAATCTGGGGAATCTGTAGCTTTTCTGCCATCCCGCGGAATACTTTAAACTTGATTTGTAACATACTATAACCTTGATTTAGTATATTGTGTTGTTTTTATAATCAATTTGTCTTTATCTAACATTACTGACATGCGGGGTCACATGATGGTTGTGGTCTGATTTCCTAGAACTTTTACCTGCGCTCGCCGGCCTTATGTTATCGGAAGCCACGTTAAAAAAGTTACCAGCATTAACCATACATTACGTATTCACATACATCATTGCCAGATTGGACTCAAATTAAATAACCAAAAACCAGATTTGGACTTAAAATGATCATTTTTTTTGGCTGCTAACAAGCATAGTAGAAAATAAAAATATTGCTTGTTGGTTTTATTGATTGTCCCATGAGAATGAAATGAAGATTGTAAGAAATGTTGAATCTCCTTGAAGAAGATGTGTTCATTTGCATAGTTGGCAAACTAGTTTTGTTGTAGGTGTGGTATCTCCTGGACAGGCTACAAGTTTGATTGATAAGCAAGGTCACGGTTACGCCTATGAGGATACAAAATATATGCAAATATTTCTAGAAAAAATAGGCATTTTATCCATACGGTGAACAAAAAGGGAAAACCACGCAAAAGATGGAGCGAAGGTATCAAGAACAGCCTTACGAAAATGAATATCAGCTTACAAAGTGCCTTAACCCTTTCGCTGCTACATACTTTTCGAGGGCTGAGCTAAAAATAGCTACTCTTTGTTTCTAGGTCACAAAAGTGAATGTGCGCCTATAGCAGTGACAGTAGCAATGTATACCGTCTTAACACGTCTTTAGCCCACAGAGGAGAGATAATAATAGACGTGTTAATGCGTCTTTAGAAGTGAATGCCTAAAACGTATATATACGTCTTTAACAGCTAAAGGGTTAAAACAAGCACACACAAGATCACTACCCCCAACACTTCTATAAAGAAGTAAATGGTGGAAGAGAAGAAAAAGAAGAAGTGAACAAAAAGAAAATCGTGTTAGATCCTTTACAGGACCTCACTATCAAAGTCAAATAAAATAAAAACTAGCGTTACCACATGTAGTAGGGCGGTGTAGGACAGGTGGGACGTAAGCTTCATGAAATTAACAGTCTCATGACTAGTACAGTCACCGCTAAGCTGTTCAGGTTAAGATTTTTCTTGAATGCCCCAACAGAATAAAAATATTTAGTCTTACCGTGAATTGAACACGGGGTCTCCCGTATGGGAGCTGCGATCTAATCCATTCGACCAGACTATTCTCGATAATTTTCTACGCACCACTTATACGTTCAGCTGTTTGCCATTGCTTTCTGAACGGTGAGGTCTATTTTTACCGTTTGTTTCTACGAGAACAAATTTGCTTCCAAACTTGCCTGCCGCGGAGTTGGAACCAGGTACGCTTGGGTTGTTATAGAGTTCACTACCGCTTAAGCTACATATATCTACATTCATATGGAAATTACGCCTGTGTGGTGTCGGGGCCGCCAATGGAAAGAAAGAATAGTACCACTGCAATCTACAATGCATGTCGTAAGAGGCGACTGATGTAGGCCCTAGGAATGCTACCCTAGTAAATAAAAAACGTCGCATAAATCAGATGTGCTGACCTACTTGTAGGCGCATAACTGGTAGAACGTACAATCGTTCTTAGGTTTGTGTTACATACTTCTTCTTCTTCTTTGCGTTCGTTCTTTACGACTAATTTTAATCACTCTTTGTGATATGTTTGATCTTTGCCAAGAACGTGTATACGTTGCACATTGGTTTGGTAGGCCCTAAACGCATAAGACTTCTACCAGAAAAGCTACAGGTTCCCCAGATTTACGGTGTTCGTGGCACCGAGCCGAAGGGTTACGATGTCCATACACCGAGCCGAAGAACTTTCAGCTCAAGTGCTTCTGGATCGGGAAAAAAAAAAAGGACACATGCATCCGATTTCAGCCAAACCTCCTTAGTCGCCTCTTACGACATGCGTGGCAGGTAACAGTGGTTCTATTCTTTACACCCCAAATTTGGGCACCGGTAACCACTCGGGCGATATCACACACAGAGAGTGGGTTAACAAGTGGTTGATATGAAGCATTCGAAGAAGTCAAACAGACAGACAAATAGTCGCATCACTCATTTTGTGCCACACCACATGGGGGTCTCTGTGACTAAGGCAGTGTCTCGCGTTTCGAAGGTCGTGTGTTTGAATCCGGACACCGATTTTATTTTCACGAGTGTATTTTTTATGAGACCCTAGGATTGTTTCCGGAGCTAGGAATTTGGTGCACTTCTCTCGGCACATGACGTGTCTTTTCTGCAGAGAGGGACCGAGCTATGTGGGGTAAAGCCCGGTGCAATGAAGTCAATTCTTTGGCTTTCGACCCTTTAAAGATCACTCATTTTATGCCAATGAACACATCACTCATTTTGTGCCAATGAACACATCACTCATTTTGTGCCAATGAACACATCACTCATTTTGTGCCAATGAACACATCACTCATTTTGTGCCAATGAACACATCACTCATTTTGTGCCAATGAACACATCACTCATTTTGTGCCAATGAACACATCACTTATTTTGTGCCAATGAACACATCACTCATTTTGTGCCAATGAACACACCACTCATTTTGTGCCAATGAACACATCACTCATTTTGTGCCAATGAACACATCACTCATTTTTTGCCCAATGAACACATCACTCATTTTGTGCCAATGAACACATCACTCATTTTGTGCCAATGAACACATCACTTATTTTGTGCCAATGAACACATCACTCATTTTGTGCCAATGAAAACATCACTCATTTGGTGCCAATGAACACATCACTCATTTGGTGCCAATGAACACATCACTCATTTTTGTGCCAATGAACACATCACTCATTTTTGTGCCAATGAATACATCACTCATTTTGTGCCAATAGTTGCATCACTCATTTTGTGCCAATGAACACATCACTCATGTTGTGTCAATAGTCAAATCACTCATTTTGTGCACCTAAATCCGATGTGCTGGCAAAAAATAGTACACTGCGACCAACAAGGCATGTCGTAAGAGGTGACTAATATAGGACCTAGGAAGCTACCTAGTAAATAAAACTCGTTGCAGAAATCGGATGTGCTGGCCTACTTGTAGGAGCATAAATGACACAATGTACAAACGTTCTTAGGATCGGATCACATACAAATCACAAGGGATCGATATGGAGCGTTCGAAGAAAAAGAGATCTTAGAAACGAAATCGTTGAAAAGTTAATGAAACTTTGAAGTCTCTGTGGCTAAGTGGTTAAGCCCTTTGCCTTGTGAGTCGAAGGTCGTGGGTTCGAAGCCGTTCTATTCACGAGTGAAGTTTTTCCAGAGACCCCTAGGATTGTTGCTGGAGCTACGGAGTTCGTGTTTTGTGTACTACTCTCGGCGTGCCATTTCTGCGAAGAGGGACCGAGCCAGATGGGATAAAACCTGGTGTAATGAAGCCAATCCTTCGGTTTTTAAACCCTTTTTTAAGTTAACGAACATTGCCGAAAAACTGACTAACAATTTACTGACTATCTCGTACTAACAATGTCCTTATTTCATGCTATTTTATCACATACTCCTTGGAGAAGAACAAAAACAAAAACAGAATCTTGTACAAGGAAACACAATGGAAGAAATCAATATATATATATAAAGCAACAGATGTGGTTGAGATGATGATGATGGATGTACATTACTACAAGCAGTTTCACTTCTCAATTTTGTTATATTCTTGGACAAAACACATTGTCGTATTCAGTTCTGGTAGCACAATATGGACAAACACAATCAGAAACACAGTCGATGCACACATGATCTTAAGGGCAGGTTTCGGTATGAGTGGATGTCTATATCTTCTTCTTCTTTGTGTTCGTTCTTTACGACCGATTTTAATCACCCTTTGTGATATGTTTGATCTTTGCCAAGAACGTGTAAACGTTGCACATTGGTTTGGTAGGCCTCTAAACTCATAGACTTCTACACGTTAGGGTCGTCTATATAAGTTTCTAACCTCCAGAGGCTTGCGTGGATCTACTGTCCTGGGCATGCGGGTGTTTACGGTAATAAGAGAGCGAACAGGCTTGCATCAACAGCATCGATTGTTGGGGAGTTGAAGATGGATAAAGGGGATGTTCTTCGGTCTCTTCGCGACTGTCTGTTGGATGAGGACACTAAAATAGATGTTGAATCGATCCAGCAATTTAAGCAGTTTAGAGTTACCCGTTATACAAGTAGAACTGGATGCCTGGGGGACAAAGTGAGGAGTGTGTTCAACCAGCGAATCACAGGAACCATCAGTATACATACTCTTCGATATCTGTTGGAGGACACTGAGCACCTACTGGTCTGTCCGGAGTACAATGACGTTGGTTAGGTAACCAATAACACATTTAAGAAAATTCTAATCTCCAAACACACAAGATGAACACAACTTTCTACCGCAAGTGAACACCACCGCAACACATCCACCCTCACATCCACCCACACATCCACCCTCACATCCACCCACACATCCACCCACACATATCCCACAAAGGAGTGAGGACATATGTGTCCTAAACTATGACTAAAAAACAGGTTGACATTCGAATCCATGATGACACAGATTAAGAGAAGAAAATGGCGATGGGTCAGGCATACCCTACGGAAGACACACTCGAGTGTCACTAAACAAGCACTTAAGTGGAACCCGCAAAGAAATACGAAGAAGAGGACGCCCTAAAAAGACCTGGAGACAAAGTCGTCTTGATGAACTGAAGAGTGCTGGACTATCCTGGGAGACCATAAAGAAAACAGCGAGTAATCGAGAAGAATGGCGAACAACTGTTGATGCCCTATGCTCCACGAGGAGCGGAGAGGAACAAATAAAGTCATACCTAAATAATATAAATCAGAAGAAAACTCACACACCCACACAAACACTCACCCACACCCCTCCCAGACATCAGGTTAAAGTTTCTGAACAGTGGTGTTATGTACACCCTGACTTAAGTAGATACACTTTTTTTAAAAATTGACAATCGAGAAGATCAGGCTGGAAAGCTGCTGCCCGGGCAAAATTCATTAGAAAAATAAAAAAAATTAAATTTCTACAAAATATTGTCATCATCATCTAAATTACACTGCGGACCCTTGACGGTGCTACGGAGTATGTGCACTGCCACTGAGATCTTCTTGTGTAAGAAAGAGATCGGAGCATACATGGTTACTCATCGAAGTGCAATGATGATGGTCCTATCAATCAATCAATCAATCAATCAATCTTTGTTGATGTTTAAGTGTCAGGGGATCTCAGTATTAGACTGTATTCACAGAACTACACTTTGAAATCATTCTAAAGTCTACAATGTGGTCACAGAACTACACTCTGGAATCATTCTAAAGTCTACAATGTGCTCACAGAACTACACTCTGGAATCATTCTAAAGTCTACAATGTGTTCACAGAACTACACTCTGGAATCATTCTAAAGTCTACAATGTGCTCACAGAACTACACTCTGGAATCATTCTAAAGTCTACAATGTGTTCACAGAACTACACTCTGGAATCATTCTAAAGTCTACAATGTGCTCACAGAACTACACTCTGGAATCATTCTAAAGTCTACAATGTGCTCACAGAACTACACTCTGGAATCATTCTAAAGTCTACAATGTGTTCACAGAACTACACTCTGGAATCATTCTAAAGTCTACAATGTGCTCACAGAACTACACTCTGAAATCATTCTAAAGTCTACAACGTGCTCACAGAACTACACTCTGGAATCATTCTAAAGTCTACAATGTGGTCACAGAAATACACTTTGAAATCATTCTAAAGTCTACAACGTGCTCACAGAACTACACTCTGAAATCATTCTAAAGTCTACAACGTGCTCACAGAACTACATTTTGAAATCATTCTAAAGTCTACAACGTGCTCACAGAACTACACTCTGAAATCATTCTAAAGTCTACAACGTGCTCACAGAACTACACTTTGAAATCATTCTAAAGTCTACAATGTGGTCACAGAACACCAATTTCTTCTTCTTCTTCTTCTTCTTCTTCTTCTTCTTCAAAAGCTCCATGTCGACCAATTATTAAATCACACTTTGTGATTTATATGTAATCTGAGTCTATGAGCGATCATACATTGTGCCAGTTATGCACATACAAGTTGGCCAGTACATCCGATTTCTGCGAAGCTTTTTATTATTTAGTAGTGTAGCTTCTCTAGCCCTCAAACCTCAGTCCCCTCTTACTACCTCAGTCCTCTCTTACTACCTCATTTCCCTCTTACTACCTCAGTCCTCTCTTACTACCTCATTTCTCTCTTACTACCTCATTTCCCTCTTACTACCTCATTCCTCTCTTACTACCTCATTCCTCTCTTACTACCTCAGTCCTCTCTTACTACCTCATTCCCCTCTTACTACCGCTAAAGTCGACGAAGGCTCGCTGCATGGCGTGGTACACCAGTCAAATGGTAGAAGCAGGACTTCACGCAAAAATCAGTCAGAAGTGCCATACCCGTCGCCATGGCTAACGCATGAAATTACAGCGGGCGAACGCAGAAGAAGAAGAAGTCGCCTCTTACGACATGCTTTGTAGGTAACAGTGTTACTATTCTTGGCTACCCTTGAGATCCCCCACAAAACCCACACATTTCTTTTTATTCCCCTGCGTTCTCACTAGATTGGGATTTCGGATTCTCTAATAAAGGCAGCCGTCTGCCTCAGATTATCAGCCACGCCATACAGTTTGTCTTCTGCGTTCTCACTAGATTGGGATTTCGGATTCTCTAATAAAGGCAGCCGTCTGCCTCAGATTATCAGCCACGCCATACAGTTTGTCTTCTGCGTTCTCACTAGATTGGGATTTCGGATTCTCTAATAAAGGCAGCCGTCTGCCTCAGATTATCAGCCATACAGTTTGTCTTGGACGCTGGTGTAAGTGGGCCACCTCTTTCTTCTCAGATCTGCATACTGTGGGCAGTTCTGTTGGATATGTTCTGTTGTCATACTCGCCAAGCCACAGGGGCAAAGGTCGTTGGTGCATGTCTTCAATTTAGTGTACAGGTGCTGTCTCATTCTGTTGTGACCCGCCCGGAGGCGAAGTATGGCTGTCTGGTCCCTTCCGGACAGTTGGTAATATCCATCGCCCTTGTTGCGTTCTGGGTATTCTTGATCCCATTTTGCTTTGTAGTGCCCTTTGACGATTGTTTTTGCTTCTTCATAGCTGACCAGATTGTCATCTTGGGGCATTCCTGCTCCCTCTTTAGCCAGTCTGTCAGCATCTTCATTCCCCTTGATCTTGCAATGTGAAGGTATCCACTGGATTACTACCCTCTCAGAATCATGGGACAACTAAGGTTGACCTGAGATCACGTAGTCCTGAACCACACCAATTTAAGAACTCTTGACTTAATCTAATATATACACTACATTCACACTAAACAACCGACCACACCACACAACAAAAATCTCTAAAAATTGCAACTATCAAATTAAAGCAGCATAACAAAATAACAATCATCATAAACAACAAAATATCGAAACTGTACATTAAGTTGGTTGCTTAAAACATTATTATTATATTTCTTTTGTTGGATTCAACACCCCCCAGTGCCCATATTGTTTTTTTGCACAAATTTGATTGCTGCGAGCGAGGCCTCAAGAAACTGATTCCAGTAAAATAAGGCAAAAAAAAACACACAAAAAAACACTGACACGCAACAAATGCTTGCATGTCAGAGACATTAAAAAAAAAGAATTGGAAATGGAATGTTTGAAATGATAAAAAGTTACATGTTAATGAGAAATATTGAAACACACCAAATAAGTTTTATAAAATTAACGAGAAAATATCAAAGCAGTCAATAGGAAAAACAAGGAATCATTTATTTGAGAAACGAAATATTTCATTGTAAACATGACAAAATGATAAATATGATGATGCAATGAGAAATATGATGATGCAATGAGGAACATAATGACGAAACTAGGAACATAATGACGCAATGAGATACATAATGACGCAATGAGATACATAATGACGAAACGAGGAATATAATGACGAAACGAGGAATATAATGACGCAATGAGATACATAATGACGAAACGAGGAACATAATGACGCAATGAGATATATAATAACGAAACGAGGAACATAATGACGCAATGAGATACATAATAACGAAACGAGGAACATAATGACGCAATGATAAACATCTCTCATTTATAAACACAAAAGGTGGACCTCAGAGATAACAGAGGCAACGAAAGACACTTTTTATGAAGCGCACACAAGGACTCGTTCTAGAAATCTCTTCTTATCCTGACGCTGTGAGGCAAATCAGGATTGGAGAAAAGAAAGAAAGAATTCACGAGAATCTTCTTCTTCTTCGCGTTCGTTCTTCGCTGCGACCAATTTAATCATTCTTATTGTGATATATAATTGATCTTTGATAAGAACGATTGACATTGAACCCCTGTTGAAATTATGTCCCTATTTTCTGTATGGTACCATATACGTGTAGGTCAGGTTTCGTTAACGAGAATCAAATTCAAGCACTATTTTTTATTTCAATCAGAACCACTTAATCTTTCAGATCTTCGGCTCGGTGCCATGGACATCGTAACCCTTCAGTTCAGTGCCACGAACACCGTACATCTGGAGAAAATGTGGCTTTTCTGCCAGCCCGCGGAATTGAACCGCACTCACAGAGAACTTGTCACACGTCGTCCACCGCGCTATGAACACGCTGGGCAGGCGGGCAATTCAAGCCTTTAAAACTCACAAAACCCTCCCTCCCTCATTCTAAAAATCTAGAATTTGACATAAAATATATTTTTAAAAATTTTGTCCTAAAAAATTCCAAAATAAACAACACAAGCAGCGCACTTAAAAATTGAAAAATAACCTCTCTCTTCCAACAAATGATAAATATATGAACAAGTAGATATACATGTTGAACGATATGTTGTCTCATTAAGGATACGAAGACGCTCAAAGGAGTAACCCTGTAGAAGTTTACGCATGTAAATTAACACAAGAACAATCACTGAAAACACACACACGCACGCACTGGAACTGCATCAACTCCAGCATCGATGGATGGATGGATGGATGGATGGCTACAGCAGTGGTGGCCACAAATTGTGTCTTCATCAAGTAAACAAAGTTATTTTATTTGCATCACTGCGCCTCCTCCTCCACCTCCTCCGCCGCCGTTACTGCGGCGTCCTGCCTTTACCTTGACATCAACAAGGATATGTAGTGAGAGTAACATATTGCAAACATCTGTCTTTTGATTTGATATAATTTCTAAGAAAAATTACTACAACTTAATCCACTATCCAACAGGATTATCATTGTAAATTAATCCCCTATCCAACAGGATTATCATTGTAAATTAATCCACTATTTATCAACAGGATTATCATTGTAAATTAATCCACTTTCCAACAGGATTATCATTGTAAATTAATCCACTTTCGAACACAAGAATTATTGCAGGTGAATCCACTTTTTGAAAAGGATTATCATTGCAAATTAATCCACTATTCAACATGATAATCGTTGCAAGTTAATCCCATATTCAACACAGCAATCATTGCAAATTAATCCACTTTTAAACATGATAATTGTTTGAAATTAATCCACTATCGGGAACAGTAACCCTTGCATGTTAATCCCTTATTCAACAGGATAAACCTTGCATGTTAATCATTTAATCATTTCAAGTTAATCCAACACGGTAATCCATATAATCCGCTAACCCGAGAGAAATTAATTAGTTACAAATTAATCAATCCGCTAGCAATCAGTTAATTAACTCTTTCCTTACCCTTTACCACTAAGGAGGCATAGGTCCCCAATCAAAGCCTTGCAAGCTCTCACACGCTTGGTTGTGGTTTTTATAGCTGAGTGTTTTTACAGGGTGGGGTAGCTAATCCCACGACAAACCTCTGCGTTCGTCTTATACGACGTGTGGTAGTCAAGGAACTAGTCATCCAGAAATGTTAATATCCAGAACATCCGCTAGTTTATCCGCTAGAAAAATAATATCATCTGATAGTAGTGGATTGATAAGTTATCAGTCAACCTGCTAGCAGTTCCCGTTTGTCGACAGTTGAGAGGACAGCTCCAACATAGATAAGATACTAGCTATAAGCGAACTACATTGTTGGGTTTGTTGAGGCGGTGATCGGAGCACCTACGAACATGTCCAGAGTGCTATGATGATAGTCCTCTCATAAATGAATAAACTTATTTGATTTGAATGATAGGACTCATCATCATTGCACTTCCGTGAGTAACCATGTGTGCTACAATCTTTTTCTTACTTACGAAGATCTCAGCGGTAGTGCATGAACTCTGTAGCACCGGAGAGGGTCCCATATGAATACACTTATAATAATCCTTCCAGCTTCTGGATGGAGTACAGGTCTTCCTTCACCAGACACTACTTTCTCTTCCGTCTTGTGTTATGGTTCCCATCTCTTTCCGGTCACATTCTCGTATGTTTTCAAATCTCATCCCCGTAAGATAATCCGTTAATCTTCGATTAGTTAGACATTAGTTAATCTTCTAGAAATCACATACCTCTCTCACTCCGTCATTCTCTTTTAATCTTCGGAGGCATTTACTTTACAGTGCATACTAAATGGCCAGTATACTGGCATTGCGTCACCTTAAAAAGTACTGAGAGCCTGCTTATCGGATTGGAAGGGCAAATGAGTTAATAAGCTAGTCTATGTTTACTTGTCGGAGTATTAGCATTGAACATCGAACCAATTAGTCCATAATTGCTCCGACCTCCTCCTCAGTATGTCTCTCAGTGTGTGGCAACTAGCGACACCGGTTCTTTGTTGGTTTACTATTCTTCTGTGGCTACCAGCAAAGTGCTCTTGTCTAGCTACACCACGCTTGACTTGGAATTCTTGAAGACTGGTTAAGATTGTAGATTCACCACTATTACTTGAATCATTTACAAGTCTTGTTCCCCTTAGGGAATTTAGAATATCAGTCTGGTCCATTGCTGGCCCACATTTTAATAAGTTCGTCACTTGCAGATTCACTAGCAAAGACTTAGCACTGATTCTGTGATGTCTCCATGCCGCTCTAACCTAATCCGTTGTGACTAGACCAAGGCAGCTGGGGACAAATGTTGTTGCACGCTCTCTCCTGTCTGAGCTCGGAATGTCTGTATACTGTTCATGATTTTCTTTTGGTGGCCCACTAAATTGATGCCCATGTTGAGGAGGTCTCGGACAGTCAAGTGTCGCACCTGTCAGGTAAAGAGAGAAACAATCGTTATGTTGTCATACAGGTAAAACGTTTTTATGAATAGAAAAACATAGTGTATTCGTAGATGCTGTATGCTACAAACGTTGTAATCTATAGTTTGTCCATTAATTCGTGAGCACGTTTGAAATTGATTTTCTCGAAAACTACCTGTTGGATCTCAGTGATTTTTGCAAGCAGCCTTAGAATATCCATGACGCTAGAGAAATATTTTTTCCAAGAAAATTTGATGTAGTTTGAAATATTTCTTCTTCAGGTTATATTAAAATCAACCTCACCGGATTGTACACAATAGTAACAGATTTACGGTACACAGACGCGTTGTTCTAAAATACATTATGGTAACATTGAAATATCGTGAGTTTCACGAATTCCCGTGCACCTAACCCAGTCGACTTTGAACGCGGAAAGCATATGACGTTATAATTGGGATACCGTTGTATAGTTATAGGCGTATCTCGCTATTTGTATGAAGCTATTGTATCATATTTGTTGGCTTATCAAAACTGACATTGATATCAAATTCATAATGAGTCTGAAGTGCACATTTATAACAATGCAGAAGGTTACAGTTTTACTATACCAACACTTCCGTAGGGAATCTAAGAGAGGTCATCTATATTGCGATATTCATAACCGTGAGAAACGAGCGCAACTGGCGCTTGGTCTCAATAGAGAATCCTTTTCCCGATGGATTAAACAGGACACAAAGTGCACTAATGTCAAGCAAGGAAGGAAAAGAACAATTGACGACTTTGACATAGATGTCATAAGACGGGAGCTCTTGAAAATGTTTGCGACAAATCAACTTGTTACTCTCAGGAAACTGAAATTAAAACTGCAATCAGATTGCAGCATAGACATTTCTAAAAGTACTCTATGAAAAATTGTAAGAGCCGCCGGCTTCACCTTCAGAAAAACTATAGGCGGCAGGAATATTACTTGTGAAAAGCCACATTTAATTGGTGCCCGAAGTAAATACCTGAGGCAGATCCGTGAGCGGCGGAGGCAATGCTATGATATTGTATATTTGGACGAATCCTGGGTCAATGCTCACCACACCAATGCTAAAGAATGGCAATCAGTAGACGGTGAACAGAAAAGAAAAATACCAAGCAGCAAAGGCCAGCGTATTATACTAACACATGCAGGAAGTAGTGAAGAAGGTCTTGTCCATGACGCTGGACTTATTTTCCAATCAAAAGTACCGACGGTAGGGACTACCACACAGAAATGAATGGACATATTTTCAGGCACTGGATGGAGAAAGATCTACTTCCAATTCTAAACAGACCATCATGCTTGGTAATGGATAATGCATCCTATCACAACGCAGTATCAGCGGAAGACAAAGTACTAACTGCATCAAATACAAAAGATCAAATTAGGACTTGGCTTGCTAAGGAAAATGTCAGCTTCGATGATACATATTTGAAACCCGAGTTGTTGCACCTGGTGAGGATGACAAATAAGACAAAGGTGTTTCATATTGACAAAATCATTGCGGAATACGGCCACACGTCTTTGCGATTACCTCCATATCATGCTCACCTCAATCCGATAGAGCTTGTCTGGGCTAAAGTAAAAGGGCAAGTTGCCGAACAGAACAGGACGTTTAAAATGTGTGATGTTGAAGTTCTGACACGTGAGTCCTTCTCAATGATAGACATGCAGTTCTGGAAGAAGTGTGTTGAACATGTGCTCCGAGAGGAAGACGAGTACTGGCACCGAGATGGATTACAATTTGTCCAGCCAGTAACAATTATCAACCTCATGGAATCGTCAGATTCGGGATGATACAAATCATATTTTGATTACAGACTGAGAAATAGCAACGTATACATTTCCATATCCAAATGCGTCTACCATCATACAATTTGTGGTGAAGTTAAGACACCCTGGGGTCTAATGGTGACCGAAGAGGAGGACTAACTGTTGCATATTGTATCCAAGTTCACGATTGCACATAAAGGGCAACACACTTAATTACTTGACCTATCAAGTTAATATGGAGATACACCTATGAATAGAATTGACATGGACAAATTCTAGGGATACTGTAAAATCTAAAATTTGAGCCCCCGTATTTGCAATTGTCATAAAAGATCAAAGGAATTCGCCGATGTGCAAAATCCGTAGCATCTACGGACTACTGGTTAGCTTTATTTTAGCGTCATGGATATTCTAAGGCTGCATGCAAAAATCACTGAGATCCAACAGGTAGTTTTCGAGAAAATCAATTTCAAACGTGCTCACGAATTAATGGACAGACTATACCAGCTAGCCCCATTGTTAAGGCACCCAAAATCCCACCTCCGAAGCGTGTTCGTAGCGCGTTGGACGACGGGTGACAAGCCCCCTGTGAGGGCTGGCATAAAAGCCACAGGTTCTCCAGATTTACGGTATTCGTGGCACCGAACTGAAGGGTTACGATGTCCATGGCACCGAGTTGAAGAGCTAAAAGCGCAAGTGCTTCTGAATCGAAAAAGGCACCCAAAATTTCACTGACAGCTAAACAACAGATGATCAACGACATTTTCATACCTACTTTGTGTTACCAGAGCCAAACATGGACAATGAGCAAAGCGCAGTCACAAAAATTACATGTGAAATGCACTGCCTGCGCAATTTATCAACAACACCAGAATAGACAGGGCCACCAACATCAGCATAAGAAAGAAAGTTGACACAGAACCTTGCTTGAATTACATTGAGAAACAAAGCCACCAACATCAGCATAAGAAAGAAAGTTGACACAGAACCTTGCTTGAATTACATTGCAAAACAAAGTCACCAACATCAGCATAAGAAGAAAGTTGGCACAGAACCTTGCTTGAATTACATTGAGAAACAAAGTCACCAACATCAGCATATGAAAGAAAGTTGGTACAGAACCTTGCTTGAATTACATTGAGAAACAAAGTCACCAACATCAGCATAAGAAAGAAAGTTGGTACAGAACCTTGCTTGAATTCCATTGAGAAACAAAGTCACCAACATCAGCATAAGAAAGAAAGTTGGCACAGAACATTGCTTGAATTACATTGAGAAACAAAGTCATCAACATCAGCATAAGAAAGAAAGTTGGTACAGAACCTTGCTTGAATTACATTGAGAAACAAAGAATAAAGTGGTTTGGCCACTTAATAAGAATTCATCCTCCATGCAAACTCCACAGTATACAGAGTGTTCTAGAACAGAACATCAGGAAAGAAGGCAAGAGGAAGACACGAAATATATTGTTAGATGGCGTAGCAGAATCCTGTCAAAGAGCAAAAATAACAATCACCAAAACTACCAGAACAGTGCAAGACAAAAACAGAAAACCACGACGCTGGTCAACAGCCCGGTAGCAGTGTGACGATCACCCAAGCCACCAGAACAGCACAACTCAAAAACCGAAAACCACGACGCTGGGCAAAGAGCCCGGTAGCAGTGTGACGATCACCCAAGCCACCAGAACAGCACAACTCAAAAACCGAAAACCACGACGCTGGGCAAAGAGCCCGGTAGCAGTGTGACGATCACCCAAGCCACCAGAACAGCACAACTCAAAAACCGAAAACCACGACGCTGGGCAAAGAGCCCGGTAGCAGTGTGACGATCACCCAAGCCACCAGAACAGCACAACTCAAAAACAGAAAACCACGACGCTGGGCAAAGAGCCCGGTAGCAGTGTGACGATCACTCAAGCCACCAGAACAGCACAAGACAAAAACAGAAAACCACGACGCTGGGCAAAGAGCCCGGTAGCAGTGTGACGACAAAAAGAAGAAGAAGAAGAATATGTAGATTATGTATTAAGTAGATGCGTCTGTTAAACCCATTGCCTTGTGGGAGGAGGGGGCGACCTATTGTCAATTGTCCTTTCCCAGGTGAATGATGGAATTGGTTGTCCACTCTTGCCGTTAAGAGTAGGGGTGGGAGCTTTAATTTGCGTTCCAGGTCCAGATGAGTCTTCCTTGTTGTGTTATATCCGTGTTTATGTAGTGTGGTCTTGATATTGTATATCCATCTTTTTCTTGGTCTTCCCTTAGCTCTAGTACCTGATCTCTTTTATTGTATGCTGTTATTGGTGGTTGGTTGTATTTCATTTTCATTAAATGTCCAAACCACTGCATTTGTTGTCTTTCGATGTATTCGGTGCATGAAGTTATGCCCACTCTGCTTCTGATGTCCTCATTTCGTAGTCTGTCTTTCCTGGTGACCCCTACTGTCTTCATCAAGCATTTCATTTCACACATGGTGAGCTTTCTGTGGAGTGTTGCTGTCAGAGACCAAGTCAGAGAGAGGGGCTCGAGAGAGCTAAAGGCAAGGGAATGAACCCCTAATAGAAATTCACCACTACATTGTGGGTCAGCATGGTTATGCAGAAGGCTAAAGGAATAAACTTGACGACAAATCAAGAGGGAGGGACTCTAAGGCAGTTGATGGTTATGTGTATATTTCATTCCATCTTCTGGCATCCCTTGAAGTCCCTACTTGATTCCAAACGTTTGATATTAAGGTGAGCCTTACCCCAATTTCTGAGGTACCTGAAGTAAAAGATCAGGAAACCAATAGTTCAACGGTGCTCTCTCACTCTCTCTGCATTTTAAACCCGGATTGGGGCATAGGCCCTCAACCAACTTATGCCAAGTCTTCCTATGTCTAGCAATCTCCTGCAACTCCCTCCAACTCTTTTTTTCTATTGTTGATCTCTCCCTTCAAATCTCGTCTCCATGTATTTCTCGGCCTCTCCTTCCTTCACTGTTCCTGCGGGTTCCAGGAAAGGACCTTCTTGTTATATTCCCCTCAGGTTTTCTCAAAGTGTGACATATCCAGCGCCAGCGTTTTTCTTTAACCTCTTGGTTCACTGGAATCTGTTGACTTTATTGCACCGGGTTTTACCTCACATACTCGGTCCCTCTCTGCAGAAGTGGCATGTCGCCTGCCGAGAGTATTGCACAAAGCACGAACTCCGTAGCATACGCAGGTATTGTTAAGTAAGCACATCCTCATACATACAGAAACACATAACCGTTCTCCCATGCTCGTTTTCACAACATGACAGATCAACGAACACTCCCAGCTGCTCTCGCCCGTGTGTTGCAGGGGGCTAAAAGGGGAGCACATAACAGTACCACTGCGACCTACAAGGCATGTCGTAAAATTGACTGATGTAGGACCTAGGAAAGCTACTCTAGTAAAAAAAAACATCGCAGAAATCGAATGTTCTTGCCTAATTGTAGGTGCATAACTGGTACAAAATACTCTCGCTCTTAGGCTCATATCACATACAAATCACACAGAATGGTCGATACGAAGCCTTCCAAGAAGAAGACCCAAACTGAGATCAGGGTTCTCTAAACAAAAAAATATCCAGAGGTCTCCACGAGGGAGCGAACCGCGTACCATTGAAACAAAAGGCGAGCACTAAACCTCTAAGCCACACTTCCTCTAGTAGTATGCGCTACTTCTTATTCATCTTATACATGGTGCTCAAGATAAAAGCGGCCCGAGTGACAAATCAAAAGTTGCCAGATACTTATTGCCGTTGTGTCTATTTACTATTTAAACCGGTTCTGACTAGCTTGTCTTACGTCACATTTATTCATCACCCCTTCCTGCTCTACAATTACACTCCGTCACACAACCTTGACCTATGCTACGTCATAACTGAAAATTACATTTTCATAAACATGTGCCAGATTAGCTGCCTTGACGACGATGCTTCCTTAACGACGAGACTGCTTTTATCTTGAACACCCTATATATGGCCTTTTTGGTCTTTACAGACGGTCAATTGGCAAGTGTTTTACTGTGACAACTTCTGAATTTTCACTTTTCTTTCTTGTCTTTCAGCTTATACATAAGTCTCTTCTCAAAAGAAGCCCTTTCGCAATTTGACTTTATACACAACTCTGTCATCAGCTAGTTTTTCCCATGTGCTGGGACCTATAGAAAAGTTTTTCATTGAGGCCTTGCAGACATCTTTATATCTGAGCAGTGGTCTGCCCTAGTTCCTCTTCCCCTCCGAAAGTTTGCAGAGCAGCATGTTATGTTATGTTTTTTGCAATCGACGTCATGGCACATTGGGCATTCCCATTCGTGCTCTGTCCTCCGTTGCAGCAGCCATCCTAAAGTCCATTTGCTCACTGTACCCATGAGAAGTTGATTAGTATACCTTCTCTCTGGATCACGAAGACGACACTGTCTGGCATGTCAAAACTTAATGCATAATTCTCGAACTCGTTCCAGTGTCTGAGACTTGTCCATGTCACATAATTGAGAGCGTACCACATTGACGATATCGACTCTGTCCATACTTCTGCCAGCTAGAGTCAGGGGCATTGTTTGCAAGAAAGTCAGCACGCTCGTTACCTTGTACTCCAGCATGTCCAGATGTGTACAACAAAGTCATTTTCTTGAGATGTGATCTCCGAATGCTGTCCACCCATTTCACACGCATGCTTCCAGATTCAATCATTTGAAGCATGTTCATCAAGTCTGAATGATAATCGTATGGGTTACCTGTTGCTCGGTGGCGTCTGTGGCTTAGGGGATAGTGATTCGGTCTATTAACCCCGACGTTCTGAGTTCGGTTCGCGCTGCGGACAGTTTGGTTGCAAATTGTTCCGCGTGGATTTTACAAAAGGACGATGGCACCACCCGTTCAGAAAACAATGGCAAACTACTGAACGTAATATGCCTAGAAAAATCACAAAAAGCGTTAGAAAGCTGGGTTGATTCGCAAAGTCCTGTAAAGGATATGCAATTAACTTTTACCTGTTGCTCAGACACCCATGACAGAGCCCTGGAAGCAGAGGTGATCTCCATAGTCATGCTCAATAACAACATGTGTTTTGGTATACTACAAGTTTCCATTCTCCTCACTATCTTATTCTGTTATTAATAATTCTCCTATATCTAACAAGACGTTACCTGTTCCATAGTACTGAGACCTGCAGACAGGAATAAGGTGAGATATCTTTCCATCTTGATTGACAGAAGCCAATCTTCTACACTGGCTAATGAGGTCATGTCTGGTGCACTGGGGTCAATGAAGTTGTGAGGGCTGGAAATCAAATAATAGAAAATCAAATAATGTGTTAACTCTTAGAGGACCTGGGCAAAATCCATGTTTTTAAAAAGCCATTTGTTTTTAGAATTTAAAACGCCTTTTAGTGTGGCTCCTGGTAAAAAGGTGTATAAACCAAAGCCCTGTAGTGTGGCCATTGGTCCACAAGGAGTTAATATATGGCGTTCAATAATCTACAATACTATTGGTTATTGGTTACTAAACTGACGTCATTGCACTTCAGGTAGACCTATAAGTGCTCAGTCTTCCCCAACAGATATCGAAGAGTATGCATATTTATGGTTCCCGTGGCTCGCTGATTAAACACACCTCTCACTCTGCCTCTCAGGCATCCAGTTCGACTTGTACAACGGGTAACTCCAAACTGCCTAACTCGCTGGATCGATTCAACATCGATTTTTGTGTCATCCAACAGACAGTCGCGAAGAGACCGAAGAATATCCCCCTTATCCATATTCAACTCCCCAACAATCGATGCTGTTGATGCTAGCCTGTCCGCTCTCTCATTACCTCAAACCCCCGCATGCCCAGGACAGTATATCCACGTAAGCCTCTGGAGGTTAGAAGCTTCCATAGACGACATTCACTCATACCGAAACCTGCCCTTCTGGATCTTATGAAGCATCGACTGAGAGTCAGATACAACAACAGCTCCAGTAAATGAATTCCCAGAGATCCAATGGAGAGCAACAGTAACGGCCTCAACCTCCATCCTCACACTAGAAGTAGTTGTCATGTATGCCCCACTTCTACAATACTAGCTCAGATCAAGTGTCATCTCCACATTTAGGATTAACTGTCTTTCTTTTCTCCAATCCTGGTTTGCCTCACAGCGCCAGGATAAGGAGACATTTCTTAGAACGAGACCTTTAGAATGGAAATATGTTGATCTGCCTTTTGTATTCTAACCCTAACATCTTCATCTGTGCCGCCTTGAATGTTGATAGCCTGTTACTTTGCAGGTCGACTGGGGACAGTCAAAGGCTGACGGAGAGCGAACCCAGTAAACGATGGCTGAAATCTGACATGTCGCCTAAGGACAAGCACCAGAGCTCCAAATGGTAATGAAGATTGTGACGTAAAATTACGTTCTTGGCAAAGGCTGTTTATATATCACAATAAGAATGATAAAAATGGCTAAAAATAACGAGAGAGAGAAAGAGAGAGAGAGAGCGGGAGAGAATGTTGATAACACTTCCGAGTTATGTAAATTTGTCCAACTCTTTTAAATCTTTGTCTTCCCCCTTTCCCCGACGATCCTTAAATGAGTTTTTTTCCAGAGACCCCTAGGATTGTTGCCGGAGCTACGGAATTCTTGCTTTGTGCAATACTTTCAGCAGGTGGCGTACCATTTCTGCGGAGAAGGGTCGAGCAATATGAGGTAAAACCCGGTGCAATGAAGTCAATCTTTCGGCTTTTAAACCCTTTTTTAAACCTTAAATGAACAATGAACCCTGACAAGATATTTTAATGACATAAAACGACAATAATATTCCTAATACTCACCGTGGTTTTGCCTGTTTCCGTAAGAGTTCCGGCGCTCTGATGAGTTTGTCTAGAGTTTTAACGATCTGTCCCAACTTTGGTCTATGCGATCTTTCTTTCTGCCAGCAGTCTAGCATTAACTGATGTATAGCTTCAGGACAGTCCTTCACAAGACAAGAAACATGGACATTGTTAGTATGTAACTAAGTTGATTATAATTGTGTAATTATGTAATTAGAATTAAGTGGCTACTTATGGTTGTGAATCATGGATCATTACACAAAAACAAGAACGAAAATCCAGTCCTTCAAAACTAAATGCTACAGACAGATCCTACGAATACCATGGACAGAAAAAAGAAAGAACACTGATATCCAGAAAGAACTAAATATTAAAGAGAATTGGTTGATAAACAACATACTATACAGAAAAATTAGATACTTTGGTCACATCAAGCGTCACGATGGCCTGGAAAGAACAATATTAGAGTGCAGGGTTCCAGGACGCCGAGGCAGACCAAGAAGAAGATGGCTACAATATATTAAAGAAAGCCTGAATATGACCATCAACGAAGTGGATGAACTGGCTAGAGACAGAGTGAATTTCAGATGCGCTGGAAAGAGAGCAACGTCCTATAAAGGAAACACACCTTGATGATGATGATAATTGAATAAATTATGTATGTACAAAACATAATGGACAATAAACAAACAGATAGAAAAATCTCTGAGGGCCACAGAGATGTGGTTTTACAGAAGAATTATGAGAATCCCATGTACTGCTAACATTACTAATGTTAAAGTATTGAATGAGATTAAGACACAGAGAAAGCTTATCAATAATATAAGAAAGAGGCAGTCATCATTTTTCGGGCATGTGATGAGGAGGGAGGTTTAGAACACATCGTAACAACCGGTAAAATCGAGGGTAGACGAGACAGAGGAAGACAGAGAGAGAAATTTTGGATAGCCTGACTTCATGGCACGGAAGAGCGTCAACGTCTGAGATGATAGCAAACACCAACAACAGAGATTTGTGGAGATCCATGATCGCCTACCCTAGCCGGAACGGCACATGATGATGATGAAATAAATTGAAATTCTGAAGAATATATGGAGTTCAAGAATGATCAGGAATAAAACTAATCAGTGTATGTGATCTGTGCCTAAGAGCGATTGTAGGCTGTGCCAGTTAAGCGCCTACAAGTAGGCCTGCACATCCGATTTCTGCGATGCTTGTTATTTACTAGGGTAGTTTCTCTATCCCCTACCTCAGACACTTCTTACTACATGCCACGTAGCTCCCAGTGGTACTAATCATTTCTTTCCTTGCGAGACCTGGCAACACACAGGGCTTCCTGCGGACCCGGAAACACACAGGGCTTCCCTTGCGAGACCCAGCAACACACAGGGCTTCCCTTGCGAGACCCAGCAACACACAGGGCTTCCCTTGCGGGCCCCAGCAACACACATGGCTTCCCTTGCGGACCCCGGAAACACACAGGGCTTCCCTTGCGAGACCCAGCAACACACAGGGCTTCCTTGCGAGACCCAGCAACACACAGGGCTTCCCTTGCAGACCCAGCAACACACAGGGCTTCCTTGCAGGCCCCAGCAACACACAGGGCTTCCCTTGCGAGACCCAGCAACACACAGGCGCTTTAAGACACCAAGATTCAGCTCTGAAGTGGGAGAAGGCCCGCCTGTAAGGCGAGGAAACTAATAAAACGGTAAGCAGGCTTTCACGCAAAAATCAGTCAGAAGCAGCCCACCAGACGCCATGGATACGCCTGAATTTGTAGCGGGCGAACGCAGAATAAATAAGACACCAAGATAGACAGAAAGAAAAAGACGGGAGAGAGAAAAATATACTTCTACGTCTTCTTCGACCTACCATACCATAGGAAGTTGTAACCTGTATCCCTTGTCAATCGCCTTGATGACATCCTGGTTCGACCAGTTTTAATAAGGTCTCTCCCTGTATGATACAATCTTCCACATAAAAAGGGGCAGCGAAAGGAGGGGAGGTCGAAAAATACATGGAGATGAGATTTGGAGGCAGCGATCAACAATATAAAGAGGAGCAGGAGGGAGCTGCAGGAGATAGTTAGAGATAGGAAGACTTGGCATGAGTTAGCTGAGGGTCTATGTCCCAATCCAAGTTAAAAAGGCAGAGAGAGAGAGAGAGAGAGAGACAGAGAGAGAGTTAGAGAGGGAGAACCAGTCTCCTTCAACCTACCATAGGAGGCGGTAACCTGTATCCCTTGTCCACCGCCTTGATGACATCCTGGTTCGACCAGTTGTAATACAGTCTCTCCCGTAGGATACAATCTCCCACATAAGGACCCCATAACTCCAGACATCGGAAGACGATGTAAACTTGCGGAATGCGATAGCTTCTGGGGCTGTCCATCTAACAGGAATCTTGCCCCCTGTTGTTGTGTAGGCCCCATCTGTAGTGTCTGACTCAATTTCTCGTGAGAGACCGAAGTCGGCAACTTTGCATACAAGTGTTTCATTAACCAAGATATTTCGTGCAGCCAGATCCTAATGATGAAAACAAAACATTTTTATTTGTAAATACATTTAAATTTTATAACTTTTCTTCCTCGTTATCAGTTATGCTATGCTATGTTATGTTATGTTATGCTATGTTATGCTATGTTATGCTATGTTATGCTATGCTATGTTATGCTATGTTATGCTATGTTATGTTATGCAATCGGCGTCATGGCACATTGGGCATTCCTATTCGTGCTCTGTCCTCCGCTGCAGCAGCCATCCCAAAGTCCATTTTCTCACCGTACCCATGAGAAGTTGATTACTATATCTTCTCTCTCTACCACGAAGACGACACTATCTGGCATGTTCAAAGCCTAATTCTCGCACTTGTTCCAGTGTCTGAGACTTGTCCATGTGACATAATTGAGAGCGTACCGCATTGATGATATCGGCTCTGTAGTTATCAGTTATATGAGAACTATCATCATAGCACTCCGGACATGTCCATAGATGTCCATCGATCTCCGCCTCAGCAAATCCAGCAGCGTCCAGCTTCCTCGTTCTTTTCTCTAATCCTGTTTTACCAAACTTATTCCCCCTCGCCGCTCCTGGTGGAGCATATGGCATCAACAGATGTTCGTCAATCTTCTCGGTCTATGGCTGTTTTCTTTATGATCTCCCAGGATAGTTGAGCACTCTTCAGTTCCTCAAGAAGACTGTGTCTCCAGGTCTGTTTAGTGCGTCCTATTTTTCATTTTCCATTGCGGTTTCCACGGTTCCACTCAAGTACTTATCTAATGACACTCCATTGTATTGCCCTGTTATTTCTTAGATCCACTTTTTGTGTGGACGATTTTTTGCTTTGTATCCACTGTATCCACTGTATCCACTGTATCCACTGTATCTGAGTAACACTGCTCTTTGTGTGGCACACTGTATCTGAGTAACATTGCTCTTTGTGTGGCACACTGTATCTGAGTAACATTGCTCTTTGTGTGGCACACTGTATCTGAGTAACATTGCTCTTTGTGTGGCACACTGTATCTGAGTAACATTGCTCTTTGTGTGGCACACTGTATCTGAGTAACATTGCTCTTTGAGGCGCACTGTATGTTGGTAATATGTTTATGTGGCCAAACCATTTAATTTGTTGTTTCTTGATGAAGTCTAGTACTGATGTTGTACCCACTTTTTTCCTGATGTCTTCATTTCTCCACCAGTCTCTTCTTGTTACTCCTAGCATTCTGCGTAGACACTTCATCTCTGTAGTGACTAGTTTTCTTCTATCATTTGTTGTCAACGTCCATGTTTGGCACTGGTAGTATAATGTTGGGAGAAATATTGTGTTGAACAATGCTTTTTTGTGTTCATGGTGACATGTTAAGTAATAAAAAAAAAAGACATGGCATGCGTTGGTTGAGGGCCTATGCCCAAATCCTGGGTTAAAAAGGCAGCAAAAGAAAGAAAGAAAGAGAGAGAGAGAGAGAGAGAGAGAGACAAAATCGACGACTCGTTTACAGTTGTTGATTTCTACGTTCTGTAAAGATTTTCATTCATATATACTTACCCTATACGCAGAGCACGAGACAGGCCAATAACACGATGAATAGATAACATCTCAGAGTCCCTGCGAAAGCATGGACTGACAACGTCAAGCGCAACACACCTGGCACAAGATAGAAAACTAACTCTTCCCACGTCGCTTCACGGCAAATGTGGTTAAGATAAGATAAGATAAGATACTTACCCTATGTACAAATCCCATCTCCGATAGATACTTCATCCCAGATGCAACCCCTCTCATCATACCCACCAGTTGAATAATTGTAAATTTGCCATCATTATTCTGAAATAATAATGGTGGAGGGAGAACAGGTCAACAACGAGATTATTAGAAACAGCAGTAGTGTTAGAAATATCATATAGCAGTTATATGAGGACTATCATCATAGCATTCCGGACACGTTCATATGTGCTTCGATCTCTGCCTCAACAAATCCAGCAGCATCCAGCGGCTCAACACGCCAGTTCGAGTCAGATCTGTTTGATTCTGAACACGACTTTGCTAGCGCATTTCCGCCATGTTTGGTCGGGTATTTTCCGGTTTCGTTTGCCGAGCTACTGAGTTAGTGTTTGAGCAACACTGTGAGCTACATAGAATGTTACATAGAATGTTACATGGAATGCTTTTGCTGTGTCAACCGTGCGTTTGTTGTGTGTATTCAGAAAATGGCGGACAGCGGTTATGACGAACAAGCTCAATCTGCCGTATGCAGTTATATTGCGAGCGCAGAAAGCTGGATTTTGTCGTGATTGATGTTCCTTCGACAAAATTGCAATTCAAGTGATGAACAGTTTTGTGTTGCTACATTAGCGACGGCCATATGCATTTTATGCGGAGCAGGTTTTTTTTGTGGCGTTACGCGGCTGTTTCAGTCTGGAATTAGTTCACACAGGAAACATTTCACAGTGTTAGTATTTCGTGTGATATTCATTGGCACAGGAACGGAGCAATTATGGGGTGACCCGTTGCAGTGAAGTTGGAACCGTACTTATGAACTATGAACTTATGAACTTTGCATATTTAGTATGTCGTTCTTTTCAGGCTGCACCAATATTGACACCCATCTCTCTCAATCTGGTCAGCGAGTGGGATTCACAGCCCTGAAACTCCTCTGTTCGGAAAGACTCTCTCAATGCGTGCAGAATGTCATTTCGATCTATGGCAGCTCCCTCTGATATTGTAGCCAAGCCAGCCAATCTATCAGCTCGTTCATTACCACTAACTCCTGCGTGCCCAGGGACAAAAATGAATGTGATTTCTCTGATCATTGTTTGTACCAGTACCTCCACTCAGTTTCGTCTCACCATACCTGATTCGACTTTACGAATCATGCTCATAGAGTCGCCGGTGTGGTGCCGGGGCCCGCAAGGGAAGCAAAGAATTGCACCACTGCGACCTACAAGGCATGTTGTAAAATGCGACTGATGTAGGAAGTAGGAAGCTACCTAGTAAATAAAAAGAGTTGCATAAATCGGATGTGCTGGCCTAATTGTAGGCGCATAACTGGCACAACGTACAATCGCTCTTAGGCTCAAATCACATAGAAATCACACAGAGTGGTTAACAAGTGGTTATTGTGGAGATTTCGAAGTGGAAGAAGATCATTGAGTGACTGAGTATGAAAACACGAGAGTAGTTATGAGATGTCAACCATTTCACAGAATCAAGCAATAGCATAACAACATAACATAAAATAGCATAACAACATAACGTAACATAACAACATAACATAACATAACACAACAGACAATATTGCAACTTACCCGTAAGAAGGTATCTAACGAACCGTTAGCCATATATTCCGTTACGATCATAATTGGGTTACCTGGGAAACAAACAGGGCAGAGGTTCAAGAAATTTCTAACTTAGAAAACGAATACATACAATATTGTTTTACCTGCTTGTTTACCTCTCTCCGCTCCTCGTGGAGCATGGGGCATCAACAGTTGGTCGATACCTTTCCCGGTTTTTGACTCCTCCTCTTCTTCTTTTCGTTCGTTCTTTACGACCAATTTTAATCACTCTTTGTGATATGTTTGATCTTTGCCAAGAACGTGTATACGTTGCACATTGGTTTTGTACGCCCCTAAACGCATAGACTTCTACACGTTTAGGACACATGCATCCGATTTCAGCCGAACCTCCTCAGTCGCCTCTTACGACATCTGTGGCAGGTAACAGTGGTTCTATTCTTTACACCCAAATTTGGGCCCCGGTAACCACTCGGGCGACGCCTATGACTGTTTTCTTTATGGCCTTCCAGGATAGTCGAGCCCTCTTCAGTTCCTCAAGAAGACTTCGTCTCCAGGTCTGTTTATGACATCCCATCTTCCAGTATCCTTACAGGTTCCACTCAGGTACTTGTCTAGTGATACTCGACTATGTCTTCCGTAAGGTACACCTGACCTATCGTCATTTACTCCTCTTCACCTGTGTCATTGTGAGCAGGGCCGTGTGGCATATTTTCTTAGTATGATGCAAGTCTTCGAAATGTCACCCCTTAAAGGTTTCAAATTGTATGTTGATTTCTCTGCTTATGCCGCGCCGTCACGGTGTCGCATGATGCGGCAGCCTCTCGGTATCATACTACAACACGGCCCCGATTTTGAGTTCCTGTCGTGTTCTTATCTACAGGTCTGTGTTTGAAACTCTATCATACCATCTCAGTCTCTCTCTCTCTCTCTCGCGTTCCCGGCCTAGACTGATGAACCAACTTTTATCACGAATTTTACCGTAGTTTTTAGGAACTCCGTTCCTCTGTACAGCTTTTAGCAAAGCTCTGTGATTCGTGACCAGGTTTCGTTTCTTAAACCTGCTATCCGTTGACAATCCTGCAGAACGTGTTCTGCCGTCATGTCCGCCTTTCTGCATGGGCACAGGCTAGTTGTGCCTATTTTGAACTTGTTGTACATGTGGGCGCGTCCATCTCAATCTAAGAATCCGTCGAAGACATCCATTGTTATAGCTAATGGGCAGATACGTCTTTTAATGAGAAGATAACTAGTTATGTACAATTTGTTGGGGTTATAGCCCTTAAAATATATTTTTACCAACGGAAAGAAAATAGAAAATTTGAACATTTTTGAATATCTCGGTTCACTGCTATCTCGGTTTACTGCTATCTCGGTTCACTGCTATCTCGGTTCACTGCTATCTCGGTTCACTGCTATCTCGGTTCACTGCTATCTCGGTTCACTGCTATCTCGGTTCACTGCTAACAAGAGATGGAAATTCTGCTTCTTCTTCGAGTGCTCCATATCGACCACTTGTTAACCACTCTGTATGATTTGTATGTGATCTGAGCCTAAGCGAGATTATACGTTGTGTCAGTTATGCGCCTACAAGTAGGCCAGCACATCCGATTTCTGCAATGCTTTTTATTTACTAGTGTAGCTTGACTAGGTCCTCTACATCAGTCGCCTCTTACGACATGCCTACTAGGTCGCAGTGATACTATTCTTTGCTTCTCTTGCGGGTCCTGGCAGCACACAGGCGAGAGATGGAAATAGGATGAAGGAAGTTAAATGAAGAACAAACATGGCTTTACAAAACAATTAAACAACTAAAACAGTATGGAATGAACTGATATTAAAACAAAGTTCAGAATACTAAGAGCATGCATATTCCCAGTGGCAACGTATGGGTGTGAAGCATGGACATTTAACAAGGCAGTAGAAAAACATATATGTGTTTTGAATATAAGTGTTACAGAAGAGTCCTCCGTATATCTTGGACAGAGAAGAGAACAAATAGATCTACCCAGAAAGAACTCTAAATCAAAGAAAAACTGACTGATGCTACAAATAAGATTGAGAAAATTAAAGTATTTTGGAAACATATAAACAAAAGATGATCAACATTATTTTCATGAATATTTTCTGATCAATTATCTAAATTATAAATAATTTATTATCGATTAAATTGTACATACTTTTAGTGACCACTCCTTCCAGAAATATGACGTTTGGATCATCAAACTGACCCATAATACTAGCCTCCGTGAGAAAATCCAGCCTGTTCTTCTCTGTTGCTCCTGGTTTCAATGTCTTAATGGCTACAGTCATTTCCAGACGTCCTGGCATACGCAGTTTTCCTTTGCACACATCGCCAAATTCACCTGGTATGAACACAGAAAATTAGTAACAAGTTGATGAAGAAGAAATTAAATCAGTACAGAAAGGTATGCCGAAAATTTCGGTTTCGGATGCGATCGTCCTACAATAGTAGGGGCCTAACTAAGGCGCAACGTTTTAACCGTTCTTGGCAAAGACTGTTTATACAGGGTGTTCAACTTAAAAGCAGCCTATGAATGGAGCTAATCTGGCATTATGGAAATGAGAAGGTTCAGTTATGACGTAGTATAGGTTAAGGTTGTGTGACGGTGTGTAATTGTAGTGCGGGAAGGGGCGATGAACAAATGTGACGTAGGACGAGCTAGTCAGAACCGGTTTAAATAGTAAATAAACACAACGCGATAGGTTATCTTGCAACTTTCGATTTGTCAATGGGGCTGCAATTATCTTGAACACCCTGTATATCACAATAAGAATGATCAAAATTGTTGAGAAGAACGAACGTAACAAAGAAGCAAACAGTACAGAAAGGTGAGGGAGTCGCAGTAGAGTTCTTGTTAGTGAGCTCGCTTCCTAGGCTAGTGGAACGGGTTCAATTCTCACAGTGGGCGTGGAATTTCTTCCGACAGCAAAGGCTCTCAGGTCGACCCAGCCTCAAATGGGCACCATAAAAACATTGAGAAGTAAAGGCGGCCGATGTGATGCTGACCACATCACCCATCGTGAGCCGACTTTCAATGAAATATACAGGCCAACTAACACCGTATTACCCTATATACCACAAGGCAGGGACGGCTCGTCATTAAGGGCCAGTGGGGTCCGGCCCCACCAATAATTTAAAGGGGGAACAACTTCCCAGAATAGTAAATACTACAAAAACCATGATTTTTCCGAAATTTTGTGTCTGGCCCCACCAAGAAAAATTACCACAAGCCCCCACTGCCACAAGGTATAAAAAGGGTTTCTTTACTTTAGATGAACGCGAGAATGAAGATAGAGAGGAGGTTATGTGAGTCTACATCAGCGATGTCCAACGTAGCCACCGCCGGCGCCATGGCGCCCTTCCGTTACATCTATGGCGCCTATTTTTTCCTCCGGCTTCAAAGTTAACCAGAATTAAAAGAAAAAAAAAATGTTTCTGAATAACAAAATGAGTCAGTTTCTTCATAAGCACAAAATCGCCCGAGTGGTTACCAGGGCACAAATTTGGGGCGTAAAGAATAGAACCACTGTTACCTGGCACGCATGTCGTTAGAGGCGAGAAAGGAGGTTTAGCTGAAATCGGATGCACATGTCCTAAACGTGTAGAAGTATATGTGTTTAGGGGCCTACCAAACCAATGTGCAACGTATACACGTTCTTGGCAAGATTAAACATATCACAAAGAGTGATTAAAATTGGTCGTAAAGATGGAACGCAAAGAAGAAGAAGATAAGCACACAATTTAAAAAGAAAATGAAACTTGTAGTCAGGTTTAAGTTTTCATCTGTTATTATTATTGTTATGAATGTTACTATTCACCAATATCATCATATAGCGTGTTCCTCAGATGATCGTAGTCGATTTGATCTGGAGAATCGGTTGATTTCTTTGTATGGTACCTTGCGACCACGTGGGCTCAACGTATTACATTACTATGCTTCTTAGTACTTTCTCTTCCCATGCTTTGTAATCTATATGGGTATATGTTGCATGTATTCATGTTATATTCCATTCTTATGCTTCTTAGTACTTTCTCTCCCCTGCTTTGTAATCTATATGAGTATATGTTGCATGTATTCAAGTTATATATTTACTAGATTTTCATTGTTTCTCTTCCGTTCTATTTCTAGTTTTTATGTGTGTTTTTTGTCTTACATTTATTTCGTTATTCGTTTTTACTCCCATATTTTCATTAGAAACGTTTGTATTTGGTCGTCCTTTTTTTTTAAATTTGTCACTCCTGTTGTTTGTTTGCTTGATAAAGGCCTTGTTGGTCGAAACGTTGCTGTATTTTATCATTGTTTTTGTAATTTGTAAAACTACAGTACTTTGTGATTACGTGTTATAGCGTATCACCACTGTCAGAACTTTGACATTCTAACGGTCCTTCGAAATTTCTCTCTCTCATAGGCCAGATGCCCTCCTGCCTCTGGAGCCGTCATGTTCAAACAATCAGTTACATCCTGAATCCATCTTTTTCGTGGTCTTTCTCTTCTTTTGCTGGGATGCCTACTTCTATAATAATCTTCGCCAGCACTTCGTGTCTGTTTATATGTCCAAAATACTTCAATTTTTTATTTGTAGCATCAACCAGTTTTCTTCTGAGTAATTTGTTTAATTGTTCATTTGAGGATCATCTTCATGGTACATTGGACATGTCCATAATTGCTACGATCTCCTCCCAAGCATGTATTTCAGTGTGTTTAGGCTAACAACTCCTGTTCTGCGTTGATTGATGTATCTACTGGGTTTCTCTCGTGGTTTTCCCGTCTTGCCGCACCTATCGGTATACATAACTTGCGCAACCGACATAGAGAATACCCTTTATCTTCTTCGTTGAAATCTTCAAAGCGTATGTTTTCTCTTAGAGCGTTGATGATGTCGCTTTTGTCCATAGAAGACCTATTCTCTATCGCAGCATTGCCCGCTAATGCACCCGTTCTCTCATTGCCCTTCACCCTAGAATGACCTTGCATAAAGATGAAGGTAAGTGTCTGGATTGTCGTACTTCTTTGATAAGAACAAACAAACAAACAGATACATACCTCCACCAATGACCGACTCTATCGTGATATGACAAGTATCGATCTCCCTGGTAAACTCTCTAACAGCCTGATTCGGATCCTCATACGTGTGTGGGTCTATGTACGTCCTGACGGAGCTATGGACTGAGCCCGGCGATGGGAACAATGGCATTGTCACTGTCAGAGCAACACAACAACATATGTTTAAATAAGATACAGATAAGGATAAAAATAAAAGTTTATATAAAAACAATACAACGGCTGCCAATGGTGCCGATATTAAAATGTAAACATGTCACCATGAATACAAAAAGAGCAATGTTCAACACAATCTTCCTCCCAACATAATGCTATCTGTGCCAAATCTGGACGCTGATATCAAATGATAGAAGAAAACTTGACACGACAGAGATGAAGTGTCTACACAGAATTCTGGGAGTAACAAGAAGAGACTGGTTTAGAAATGAAGACATCAGGAAAAAAAGTGACTACAATATCAGTACTAGACTTCATCAAGAAACAACAAATTAAATGGTTCAGCCACATAAGCAGATTACCATCAGACAGTGCACCACAGAGAGCAATGTTACTCTGATTCAGTGCATACAAAGCAAAAGGCCGGCCACGCAAAGGGTGGACCTCAGAGATAACAGAGGCGACGAAAGACGCTATTTATTAAGTGCCCGTTCTAGAAATCTCTTCTTACCCTGTGAGGAGGTAAGTCTGAAGCTGTGAGGCAAATCGGGACTGGAGAAGAGAAAGAAAGTCAAGGCGTATAGAGAGGCTCGATCCAGGTATCACGGGAACGCAAAAGAAAGGAACGGACCCAAGTATCTCCTTTTTCGACCAGACTCTGAAAGGCAAAACATAATTAGAAAATAGATAGATAATTGGGATAAAGGATGCTACACATTTTGAATCAGTTAGCAACAAACTGAAGACAATTTATACAAATGATTAGTAGAACATTTTCACATAATTTTAAAATATGAATAAATTTAAGAAATGCGAATGATTAATATGATACCATCATTGCACTTTGGTGAATAACCATGTGTGCGTTGATCCCTTTCTTACACAGAAAGATCTCAGCTACAGCGCACGAACTGCGCAGCACCGGCGAGGGTCCCTGATTTAATTTAAAAGATGGTAAAAATATTTTGTAGGAAATCTGTTTTCTTTCTAATGAATTTTGCTCGGGCAGCGGCTGTCCAGCCTGCTCTTCTAGATTTTGAACTGTCAAGAGTTCTTTTATGTACTCAGCTTAAGACGAATTGTACAAATTAAAGACATAATATATTACGAATTCAGATTTTGAAAATATGATCGTGAACCAATTTCTTTTTTTTGTGTGCAGAGATAATTATAAATTGATTGATTGATTCAATCAATCAATCAATCAATCTGTAACTGTATCTTAATTATTATAAATAATTACAAATTATACCTAACAAAACAAAACATTCTAGATAAATAGGAATTCATCTTCTTCTTCTTTGAGTTAGTTCTTTACGATCAATTTTAATCACTCTTTGTGATAAGTTTGATCTGTGCCAAGAACGTGTATACGTTGCACATTGGTTTGGTAGGCCCCTAAACGCATAGACTTGTACACGTTTAGGACACATGCATCCGATTTCAACCAAACCTCCTCAGTCGCATCTTACGACATGCATGGCAGGTAACAGTGGTTCTATTCTTTACACCCGCCCGTCTGCCCAGCGTGTTCGTAGCGCGTTTGACTACTGGTGACTATCCCTCTGTGTGTGCGGGTTCAATCCCGCGGGATGGCAGAAAAGCCACAGATTCCCCAGATTTACGGTGTTCGTGGCACCGAACCGAAGGGTTACGATGTCCATGGCACCGAGCAGAAGAGCTGAAAAGCTCAAGTGCTTCTGGATCGGAAAAAAAAAAAAAGTTCTTTACATCCCAAATGTGGGCCTCGGTAACCGCTTGGGCGAATAGAAATTTAAAGTTGTGATATAAATAAACAGGGGGGATTAAGTAACATGAACAACACAATCAAAGCATCATAGTAGGAGGTTTACTTTGAAATGATAAAAAAAACACACACACAAATTATATGTAATATATATAAGCCACAATTTGAAATGGGATAAAATTTGGCAGTAAAAGCAGATATTGACAAAACCAAAAGCACAAGCATTATATAAGTTTGGCTTGTAACGTGGATGAAATCTGGACTTAGATATAGTATATATATATATATATATATATATATACAGTGGCGGTTTGTCATTAAGGGCTAGTGGGGCCGGGCCCCACAAAACATACTATGCAACGTGTATTTATTATTGTATAAATAAAAATATAACCTATGTCAATATCATGATTTTCAACAAAATATGTATCTGGCCCCACCAGCAAAAATTAGCACCAGCCGCCACTGTATGTATATATAGTTTAAATGCATTCCTAAACAGTTGATGAATGGCGAGCTTAAAGGGGGCAGACGTTCTGAGGTGGACAGAAAAAACTCTTTAATGACACTCTTAAAGTGTCTCTGAAATGCTTTGATATAGACACCACGTGCTGGGAATCTCTTGCGCAAGATAGCCAAATGTGGAGCTGTAACAACACAAGAGGATCCCGCATAGCTGAGAATCATCGTACCGTTGAGACACAGAGAAAACGAACTGCGTGAAAAAACAGAACACACAACACCCACATGTCTAACCGTGATCATGTATGCCCCACTTGTGGTAGGGGGTGGTGTTCTAGGATTGGACTCTACAGTCACCTCCGCACACTCCAGAGAACCTACTACTACTACTACAACTACTTAAAAGTTAATTGCATATCCTTTACAGGACTTTGCGAATCAACCCCAGCTTTTAACGCTGTTTGTGATTTTTCTAGGCATTAATACGTTCAGTAGTTTGCCATTGCTTTCTGAACGGATGGTGCCATCGTCCTTTTGTAAAAATCCACGCGAAGCAAATTGCAACCAAACTGTCCGCAGCGTGATTCGAACTCAGAACGTCGGAGTTAATAGACCGAGTCACTATCCCCTAAGCCACAGATGCCGCTCTACCGCTACCGATACGGCTACTACTACTACTACAACTACTACTACTACTACCACTGCTACTACTACTACTACAACAACTACTACTACTACTACCACTGCTACTACTACTACTACTAAAACACAATTACGGAATATACACACAAATCACGCCTTCAGTTCACAGTATCCTACAGTAGCAATCTAAAACACAAGAATCCAAAAAGGAAAGATTGACTTCATAGCACCGGGTTTCACCCCATATAGCTCGGTCCCTCTCCACAGAAATTTCAAGTCACTTGTCAAGAGTATTGCACAAAGTAGGAACTCCGTAGCTCCGGCAACAATCCTAGTGGTCTCTGGAAAAAATGCACTCGTGAACAGAATGCCGGATGATTCGAACACACGTATTTCGGTATACATGGCAAATACCACAGAGATCCTCTGGACAGTATCAATCATGATTGATAAAGGCCAAGAAAGAATGTACACTTTGACAGGATGCACATGCATCTCTGTGCCCATGTACTTTGTGCCCATGTACTTTGTGCCCATGTACTTTGTGCCCATGTACTTTGTACCCTGTACCCACGTACACATTTGAATAGATATATACTTACATCCCCCGTAAATCCCATTAATGTGATGCTCCACAGGAGGGTACTGTATGACTGCATGGGGAGACACAAATAAAAACATAGGTGGACAGAAAGTTCTGGACAAATCATAAGTCAAACTATAACCCTACTTTAACCCCTTTAGCTGGTAAGGACGTATATATACGTTTTCCCATTCACTTCTAAAGACGCATTAACACGTCTGTTATTATCTCTCCTCTGTGGGATAAAGACGTGTTAATACGTTATACATTTCTACTGTCACTGTTATAGGCGTACATTCACGTTTGTGACCTAGAAACAAAGAGTAGCTAATTTTAGCTCAGCCTTCGGAAAGTATGTAGCAGCGAAAGGGTTGAGAAAAATGTGTGACTTGGGGAGGAGGAGAGGAGGTTGGGGGGTCTCTCTGTGGCGTACGGTCTCCAAAGAAAAGAACTTATTTTCCGTCCATGTGAGTCCTCATGAAATATGATTAGCTTTGAAAAGGGATCATACCAAGGAGGAGCATACCAAGGAGGAGCATACCAAGGAGGAGCATACCAAGGAGGAGCATACAAAGTGGTTAAGTCTTTGCATTACTTATCCGAGGCTAGTGGGTTCGATTCCAGATCTATTCTGTTCACGAATGCATGTTTTCCAGAGACCACTAGGATTGTGTATACTATCAATGAATCATTCAAGTGATATGCCTGCCGGCGTAGGCGATCATGTCTCTGCACAACTCTCTCATGCTTGGTTCATGCAATCAGTTCTGACGTCGATCTTGTGTCGAACCATGATATCAGACCATCAACATCATCTCCCTCTGTCTTCCACGATCTCTCCTTCCCTGAATTTTACCTGTTGTCACCAAATGTTCTAAGCCTCCTCTTCTCATTATACGCCCGAAGAATCTTGATTGTCGGATTCTTATTCTTTTGATTACTTTGTGTATACTATACACACGTGGCTTTGTTATTAAACGCCAATTTACTTAGTATCACCGCAGACTACCCACGGTTGTCTCCAGATCAGGTCTGGTCTGACCTCCTCAGATTTATAGATTTCCGTACATTGCTGGAGATATGCAGTTTGTGCTTTGTGTAATGTTATCGACAGGTGGCGTGTCAATTTGGCGGAGAGGGACTGAGCCTAATGGGACAATGAAGCGAATCCTTCAGCTTTAGACCTTCTATATTTTAACTCGTTTGGTTATTGGTCACAGCAGTCCGGGCAGACCCATAGGTGCTCAGTCTCATGTAACAGATGTCGAAGGGTATTGTTTCCCAAGTGAGGAAATAATTGTTCAACTCTTGTTCCACAGTTCTTCTCCACTTATCATTTTGATGACCAGTCCTTTTTTCTCATCTGCTGACCATAGGAGAGTTGTTTTAGTCAATGTCTCTACTGGCATACAAACATACATGCCCTTATCTTATCTTATCTTATCTTAACCACATTTGTCGTGAAGCGTCGTGGGGAGAGTTAGTTATCTATCTTGTACCAGGTGTGTTGCGCTTGACGTTGTCAGTCCATGCTTTCGCAGGGACTTTGAGATATTATCTATCCATCGTGTTCTTGGCCTGCCTCGTGCTCTGCGATCTGAATGTCGATTATTATAGGCACGTGATGGTAGTAAATGTGGTTCCATTCTCATTAGATGGTCAAACCACTTGATTATTTGCTTCTCGATGTACTGTATGCATGGTATAGTACCAACGATGCTTCTGATATTCTCGTTTCTCACTCTATCTCGCCATGTAACGTTGACAGCTTTTCGTAGACATCTCATTTCACATGTTGTAATCTTTCTTTCTTGTGTCTTAATAAGGCCCTATCCACCTCTGTCTTTGTCTTTTAATCATCATCATCATCAAGGTGCGTATGCTTTATAGAACGTTGCTCTCTTTGCAAACATCTAAAATTCACTCTGTCTCTTGCCAGTTCACCCACTTCGTCGATGGTCATATTCATGGTTTATTTAATATCTTGTAGCCATCTTCTTCTTGGTCTGCCTCTACGTCCTGGGACCCTGCCCTCTAGAATTGTTCTTTCCAGGCCATCGTGACGCTTGATGTGACCAAAGTATGTAATTTTCTGTATAGTATGTCTTTTAATAATGGTCTCAAATGATGTCCAGTTTTTTTCATTTAAAGCTACAAATATTTCCTGCACTAACTGTTCACCATTTTCAAAATTACATCTGAGACACTTCATGCACTATCTCTGAGATCTTCCTGCGCAAGAAAGAGATTAGAGCACACATGGTTACCGAACATGGTTACCGAACATGGTTACCGAACATGGTTACCGAACATGGTTACCGAACATGGTTACCGAACATGGTTACCGAACATGGTTACCGAACATGGTTACCGAACATGGTTACCGAACATGGTTACCGAACATGGTTACCGAACATGGTTACCGAACATGGTTACCGAAGTGCAATGATGTGTGATAGCACCATCATCATCAGTGAGTTTCGGTGAATAAACATGTGTGCTCCCATCTCTTTTTCACACAGGAAGATCATAGTGACAGTGCACGAGCTCTGTAGCACCGGCGAGGGTCAGTGTAATTTAGAAAATAGTTAAAATACTTTGCAGGAATGTTATTTTAATATTTCTAATGAATTTGTCCCGGGTAGCATCTTTCCAGCCTGCTCTTCTCTATTTTGAACTGACATGAGTTTTTAACGTGCTCAAATGCCCGCGTGCCCAGCGTGTTCGTAGCGCGTTGGACTACGGTGACTAGTCCTCTGTAAGTGCGGGTTCAACTCCGCGGACTGGCAGAAAAGCTACAGATTCCCCAGATTTACGGTGTTGGTGGCACCGAACCGAAGGGTTACGATGTCCATGACACCGAGCCGAAAGCTTTCAGCTCAAGTGCTTCTGGATCGAAAAAAAACCGTGCTCAAATTAAACACGGGATCTACGTTTTATTGTCCATGTCCGACAAGACTATGAATTTTATCTACCTACACTGAGATCAGGCATCTCTGGAAAAATATCTCGATGGCTCAACAAGGAGCAGACCCAGTACCATTGGAACGAGACGGAACGGGCACCTAATCTCTACTCCACAGAGATGCCCTAATGATGATGAACGAGACGGAACGGGCACCTAATCTCTACTCCACAGAGATGCCCTAATGATGATGAACGAGACGGAACGGGCACCTAATCTCTACTCCACAGAGATGCCCTAATGATGATGAACGAGACGGAACGGGCACCTAATCTCTACTCCACAGAGATGCCCTAATGATAATGGTCTCATCAACAAATCAATGAAGCAAGGCAGTGTGTGTGTGTGTGTGTGTGTGTGTGTGTGTGTGAAGTATAGGGGAATATCTTCTTTGCGTTCGGTGTTGTATGCTGGTCTAAACTATGAGATGGGTTGCCTCTATGAAGCTGCATGTCTGTTGGCGTTCCTCGAGAGATCCCCATAGTTTGCTCTGTAAGCTTTGTTCATTGACGCCATGTTTCGTTTCGTTGGTGTATGTATGATGGACATGTATGTATGAGTGAGCGTCTGTAGCTCAAGCGGTAGTGAGCTCGATCACAAACCCAAGCGTACCTGGTTCAAACCCCACGGTGGGGAAGTTTGGAAGCAAATTCGTTTCCGTGAGATTTTTACAAAAGGTAAAAATATACCTCACCGTTCAGAAAGCAATGGCAAACTACTGAACGTATAAGTGGTGACTAGAAAATCAACGACTCGTTTACTGTGGTTGATGGTTACGTCCTTTAGGATATGCCACGATTTTCGATGTATGATGGACATAACTGCAGGATGTGATCTGGAGTCTGTGTTTCTGCCTGGCATGCACACTGTACAGTCTGAGCAGGCTTTCTTCTGTGCATGTGATGGTTCAGCCTGCAGTGACCTGTTCTTAGGCGAAAGATTGGTGTGTAATGTTTTCTGTTTAGTCTTTTGATGGGATCTTGTGGGTGTTTGCTGTGGGCTTGTAGCCTGCACACCTCTTGGAGGAGATATAGGGAAATATAGAAAAAGCTAACTAACTTTCAAAACATTGGATTTGATACAATCTAGCATGCACAAAGCTAAGCAAAATTAATGCAAAATAATTAGAAAGCCAAATGTGTTGATAAAACAACCTTAAAGTACAACCCTGTCTTCTAAATGGATGTCAGACACATTCAAGACAGTATTCATACAGTAATCAAAGCAGGGAGTCTCTGTGATTAAGTGGTCAAGCTTTTGCCTTGCGCTACGAAGGTCGTAGGTTCGAATCTGAACCATGTTTATTCACGAGTGCATTTTTTCGGATCATTATCGCTGCATATAGAACTACTTAGTACATAAGTGCTTCGATTCCCTCCGTAGTTTGTCTCTCAGTTTAGTTTAGTTAAGTTTAGTATGTCTCTCAGTTTAGTTTAGTTAAGTTTAGTTTGTCTCTCAGTTTAGTTTAGTTTGTCTCTCAGTTTAGTTAAGTTAAGTTTAGTTTGTCTCTCAGTTTAGTTTAGTTAAGTTTAGTTTGTCTCTCAGTTTAGTTAAGTTAAGTTTAGTTTGTCTCTCAGTTTAGTTTAGTTAAGTTTAGTTTGTCTCTCAGTTTAGTTAAGTTTAGTTTGTCTCTCAGTTTAGTTAAGTTAAGTTTAGTTTGTCTCTCAGTTTAGTTAAGTTAAGTTTAGTTTGTCTATCAGTTTAGTTAAGTTAAGTTTAGTTTGTCTCTCAGTTTAGTTAAGTTAAGTTTAGTTTGTCTCTCAGTTTAGTTTAGTTTAGTTTGTCTCTCAGTTTAGTTTAGTTAAGTTTAGTTTGTCTCTCAGTTTAGTTTAGTTAAGTTTAGTTTGTCTCTCAGTTTAGTTTAGTTAAGTTTAGTTTGTCTCTCAGTTTAGTTTAGTTAAGTTTAGTTTGTCTCTCAGTTTAGTTAAGTTTAGTTTGTCTCTCAGTTTAGTTTAGTTAAGTTTAGTTTGTCTCTCAGTTTAGTTTAGTTAGTCAACGGATCATCATCACTGCACATCGAACCAATTAGTCCATAATTGCTCCGATCTCCTCATCAGTATGTCTCTCAGTGTGTGGCAAATAACGCTGATCTTAGTTGGTTCTTTAACACCGGTTCTTTGTTGGTTTACTATTCTTCTTTGGCTACCAGTATAGTGCTCTTACCTAGCTACACTACATTTGACTGTGAATTCTTGAAGTCTGGTTAGGGTTATAGATTCCTCACTATTACTTGAATCATGTACACGACTTCTCTGCCTTAGGAAATGTATAATACCAGCCTGGTCCATTGCTCACCGACTTGTTACAGCAGACATACCTGCAAGCCTATCTGTGCGTCCATTTCCACTTACACCTGCATGCCCTGGCACAAAAATAAAGCTGTTTTTTGTGTGTCTAGACTTCTTCAGTGACTCCAGCCATTGTCTCTGAGTCCAGGATGTTTCAGCTTTGATGTTTTACATCTTCATCCTCTTTTAGCTCCCTTCGAAGCATAAGACATCAACAAATTTCCTCCAACCAGATCTGTCTTGAGCAAGCCAACTTAGTTAATTCCAGGTTTTTCCAGCCTCTTCTCTTTCTCCAGTTCGTTTCCATGTCTCTCTTGGTCATCCCTTACCTCTCTTACCTCCCATATTCCATTTTAAAGACACATGTGAGTGCCTGGTCTTCTGTATTCTTAATGTATTTCATTTTAAAGACACATGTGGGTGTCTGTTTTTCTGCATTCTTAATGTAAGTCCTAAACATGCTGGAGTGCAGGGTAACGAGCGTGGCAAACAATGCCCCGACTCAAACGGGCAGAAGTATGGACAGTGCCGATATCATCAATGCGGTACGCTCTCAATTATGTGACATGGGCAAGTCTCAGACACTGGAACGAGTTCGAGAATTAGGCGTTAAGTGTGGACATGCCAGACAGTGTCGCCTTCGTGGTAGAGAGAGAAGATATAATAATCAACTTCTCATGGGTACGGTGAGCAAATGGGCTTTAGGATGGCTGCTGCAGCGGAGGACAGAGCATGCATGGGAATGCCCAATGTGCCGTGACGTCAATCGCATAACATAACATAACATAACATCTCCTTTGTTTTATTTCCTTGTTGATATTGTTGATATCTGTGCGCCGTGTGATCTCAGTATTTGGTATTCTCTGATCCCTGCTAATTCGCAGAGAATTCTTCGGAGACATCTTCCCGCAAAGTCTCTTATGTATCTGTCTTGTTACTTGTTTCCCATGTCTCTGATTCATACAGTAAGACTGAGCTCACATTTTATTTGTATATATTGAGTTTAGTCTGTGTCCTGTAAGCTGATGATCTCCATATGTTGTCCATGTCTCTGATTCATACAGTAAGAATGAGCTCACATTTGATTTGTATATATTGAGTTTAGTCTGTGTCCTTCCTGTGAGCTGATGATCTTCATATGTTGTCCATGTCTCTGACTCATACAATAAGACTGAGCTCACATTTGATTTGTATATATTGAGTTTAGTCTGTGTAAGCTGATGATCTCCATATCATGGTCTCGTGATTTGAATGTTGCATCTGCCATTCCATTTCTTGTGTTGATTTCTCTTACTACATCCCCATCGAATATTGGAGAGAACGGTAATGAAAGGCATGGTTACTGGAGTACGAGGCAGGGAGCGACCAAGACAATGGTGGCAGAATGACATCAAATAAACCTTGAACATGACGCTGGATGAGGTGAGAGAACTTACAAGAGACAGAGAACTTTTCAGGCGGGTTGTAAAGCAAGCGATGTTTGGCAAGGGATATGCTAAAGCTTGAACATTGACATCTATGGTTACACAGCTGCCCAAATATTTTCTCTCTCTCGCAATCACCGCTTAGACTGATGTATCAGATTTCAACATAAATTCTGCTGTTGCTTCTCCGTCCCTCCGTACAGCTTCTCACTTAGTTCGATATTTTCCGGCCAGGTTTCGTTTCTCAGGCCAGCTAGCAGTAGGCAGTCTTGCAGGAGGTACTCTGTCGTCATGTCCGTCTGCTCGCAGTGGCACACGCTATTTGAGCCAATTTTAAATTTGTTGTGCAGGTGGTACCGGAGTCTGCTATGGCCGGTACGGAGGCGGAATTTGATAACTTGTTTGCTACGGGACAGACCATAGTACCAAAATATTTGAAATATTCTACTTCTTTAGCTATCCTCCTGTTAAAGGGGGCTTTCTCCTGGTTGATGATAGGTGTCAGGATGGCGGTGGTGTCAATGATGGTATACAGCACAACATAAGGACAAACACTGCCTTGTAGACTTCATATATATTTATTCATTACTGTAGATTAACCAAACCACGTCGTCCACCTAGTTGCAGTGTTTACTAACTGTTGCTATCCCGTCACTACACAACTACGTCGATTAGTTTCTCTACGTCAAGGTCTCGTTTTAGTGTTGCCATTCTGCTTAGAGAGTGCAAACACTAAGTCCGCTATTAAAATATCTAAATATATACAAGCTACACACTAAACCTAACTGTCTGGTTCCTCAGCTGCCACCTGGGAGGAGGGGTTTGGCTAGCTACTACACTCCCACAACCATAAACTCTTCTGTGTTTTTTTATGTGTGTGTCTTACCTAGAAGAACTTAATAACCACTGTACTTTGTAAAGCATAACATAAAAACAAGAACACAATAGATAGCAATAACAATTCAATATTATAAAAAAGCGCTGTAGAAACATGGAAGGCACTAGCTGTGGGTTGATCAAAAACGGGAAAGAGGTGGAACATAATGGCTATTTCAAGATGGATACCTCTGGATAAGTCTGTATGATCCGCTGCAAACAAACAAACAAACACACATACATACATACATACACACACATGTCAATCACAGATGAAATATATTTATAAATTTTAGTTTTAATTTGTTTCCTGGTTTTCTCTTCTTCTTCTTCTTGGCTCGATCGAAATCAATCACATGTTAACTCTTTCACTCCGTAATTTTGTAATGTATACAAAATTAGCCGGTGTACTGGCTTTGCGTCATATTAAGAAATACTGTCAGCCGATATTTCGGCTCAGCAAGATGAAAGAGTTAAACAACACTTTGTGTTCTGCTTTGTGATTTGTAACTTAAAGCGAGAGTTCGTTGTTCCAGTTAGGTTCCTACAGACCTGCAGGAGCTACACTGTAAAGTATAACGAGTATAGAGTAAGAGTGTGACCAGGGAAAAGATGGAAGAAGGCATCAAGAAAGGCCTTAAGAAATATAATAACAGCTTACAAAGTGTCTTAAAACAAGCACACATAAAATCACTACATTTCGCTCCCAACACTTCAATAAAGAAATAAATGGTGGAAGACACGAAGAAGAGCTGTAAGCCAGCGCATCCAGTTTCTGCATGCTTTGTGATTTGGGTTCGTTCGCCTTCCTATGCAATAACGAATTTAAAAAAAAAACTAACCTAAAGAGTTAATAAAACTGAAAATAAACTGGGACGAATTCAGAAGTGATGAAATTAGAGAAATATCTGGTCAACATCGATTTTAGTGTCCTTATCCAACAGACAGTCGCGAAGAGACCGAAGAATATCCCCTTATCCATCTTCAACTCCCCAACAATCGATGCTGTTGATGCAAGCCTGTCCGCTCTCTCATTACCGTAAACACCCGCTTGCCCAGGACAGTATATCCACGTAAGCCGCTGGAGGTTAGAAACTTTATCCAGGGCTTGACATGACTGGAATTGAATTTGTTATTGGTTACTCAGGGGCATACCCATAGGTGCTCAGTCTCCCCAAACGATAGTGTGCTGTCTGGACTCGCAAGGGAGCAAAGAATAGTAACACTGCGACCTACAAGGCATGTCGTAAGAGGCGACTGAGGTAGGGGCCGAGGGAAGCTACTCTAGTAAATAAAAAGCGTTGCAGAAATAGGATGTTCTGGTATATTTGTAGGCGCATAACTGGCACAAAAGAAATTATGATACGAATTGGCAAAGCAACATCAGCTTTTAAAAGTCTAAATAAAATATGGAACTGCAAGTTATATAGTATTAAAACTAAATTACAATTTTCAATTCAAATGTTGTATCAATCCTAACATATGCCAGCGAGAGTTGGAAAATGACTAAAGATATAGAAAGCAAGTTGAATGCATTTGAAAATAGATAATGAATTTAAAATAGAACGAATTCAGGAGAAGTGATGAAATCAAAGACATGTCTGGTCAACCACTAGTGACAACTGTTATAAGAAAGAGAAGATGGAGATATGTTGGGAACACCTTTGAGGAGAAATGATCAATGAATATCAAAGCAGGCATTGAAGTGAAATGCAAAGGGTTCAAGAAAGAGAGGTCGACCTAAGGAGACCCTGAAACAAACTTTGCTGAGAGAGGCAGGAAATATCGGTCTCAGTTCCATGGAGAAGATTGAGCGAGTTGCCCAGGATAGAGCGGTATGGAGAAATACTTACAGACCCTATGTAACGTATAACGGTACGAGATGAATTATTATTATTATTATAACTGGCACAACTTACAATCGCTCTTAGGCTCAGATCATATACAAATTACAAAAAGTGGTTTAACAAGTGGTCGATACGGAGCGTTCGAAAAAAAAGAAGCCGCCTCCAACGGATGTCGAAGGGTATGCTCACTGATGGTACCTGTGGCTCGCTAGTTAAACCCACGCCTCTCTCTGCCCCTCAGGCATTCACCTTCTACTTGCACAACATGTATTTAATTCCAAACTCCTTAAATCGCTGGATTGATTGATTGATTGATTGACTGATTGATAGGACCATCATCATTGCACTTTAGTGAGTAACCATGTGTTTTCCAATATCCTTCTTACACAGGAAGATCTCATCTGCAGTGCACGAAATCACGATGTAATGTTTGAAAATGGTGAAGATAGTTTTGTAGGAATTTTATTTTAATATTTTCTAATGAATTTTGAGTGGGCAGCGGCTTTCCAGCCTGCTCTTCTCGACTTTGAACTGTGAATGTTCTTTAATGTGCTCAAATTGAACACGATAAATTGATCAATGGATGTGCTCAACGGAATGAAATAAAGAAACACAAACTAAAATGGGATAATACTTACCATGGCTGTAGGCGTCGCAGTCCTTTTTCTCACTACAACTTGGTCTGTTTCTGACAAGAGAAAGTACAAACAAATAAGCCATTGGTCATCTTGAGAGCTTGATATTAAAGAGAGTTGGTTATTAAAGAACATAAAAATAAGAAACATTAAATATTTCGGACACATCAAACGACATGAGTGCATAGAGAAGATAATTTTGGAGGGAATGATGCCTGGAAGAAGAACGAGAGGAAGACCTAGAAGACGATGGGTGCAAGATATCATTGACGATCTTAGAATGACTGCTGCTGACGCCGGCCAACTTGCACAGAACAGAGAGTTTTTCAGGACTGCTGTCATGGGGGTCAAGTTCCGGAAGGGACAAGCTACTTGATGATGATGATGAACCAAGTTTGTTTTGTTGCCTCCAATCCTCTTTTATTTACCTCACGGGGTCAGGAGATAAGAAAAGATTTATAGAAAAGGCGTTCGTGCGTTCTTCATAAATAGTGTTGTTCGGCGCCTCTGTTATTTCTGATGTCAACTTTTAGCGTGGACAGACTTTACGTTAGACGATCTGGCATTGCTGTCCCACAATCACGCACAGATTAAAGATAAAATGAATACCCTAAATAATAAGTCTCAGCAACCAGGTTTTAAAATACACAGGGGAAAGACCAAGGCCATGAGAATAAATGCAGTAAATATAAACCAGATTATGCTGGAGGAAACAGCTCTACAAGATGTAGAATCATACACATACCTTGGTAGCAATATAGACACAGAAGGAGGAACAAACAAAGATGTCAAGATAAGAATACAAAAAGCAAGAGGAAACTTTATTGCATTGAGTAAGATATGGAAGTCAAAGTATATCAAAACAAACACAAAGCTGAGAATCTTTCAATCAAATGTGAAGTCAGTGCTGTTCTATGGCTCGAAACATGGAAGACAACAAAAGAAACCACCAGGCATCTACAGACAATAATAAATGGATGCTTACGTAGAATAGAGGTACTTAGATAGGACATACATTGAGAAGACCGACTGGAAACATTGCAAGGCAGACACTGTTTTGGAAACCGTTATGGCATGTCATTAGGGCAAGAGGCGTAGAGGAAGGCCTTGACAGACCAGGAGAAGAGAGCTGGAAGCTGATATTAAAAAGGATAGGTCAAACATGGAAAGAATTGGAAGGGATGGCAGGAGAGAGGAAGAGCTGGAAGAAGTTTGTTGAAGACCTGTGCTCCGTTGAAAGGTGTGGAAGAAGTTTGTTGAAGACCTGTGTTCCGTTGAAAGGTGTGGAAGAAGTTTGTTGAAGACCTGTGTTCCGTTGAAAGGTGTGGAAGAAAAAGTCTGCGTTGTATCCACTGTACTGAAGTAGCACTTGCTCTTTGAGGCGTCTGTGAGCGTCTGGCCGAATGTATTAGAGCGCCGCTCCTATGCAGGAGACCCGGGTTCGATTCGCGGTAAGGCCAATGAGTTTTTTTTTCTGTCGAGGGCATGAAGAAAACATTATAACCTGAACAGTTACTGCAACGACTGCACTAGATATGCCGCCATTAAATTCCACAGGCTCATATCCCTCTTGTCCAACATCGCCCAAAAAGCGGTATTCCAGGCAGTAACAGCGGTTAGTTGGTAATCTGCTTATGTGATTCAATCATTTAATCTGTTGTTTCTTGATAGAGTTCAGTATTGATGTTGTACCTCTTTTTCCCCTGATCATTTCTCAACTGGTGATACTCCCAGCATACTACGTAGACCCTTTATCTTTGTCGTGACTAGTTTTCCTCTATCAATTGATGTCAGCGTCCAGGCTTAGCACTGGTAACATAATGTGGGGAGAAAGATTGTGTTGAAAATTGCTCGTTTTGTGTTCATGGTGACATATTTCCATTTTAAAATTGGTGCTATTTGTCCTATGATTTGATTTGCTTTGTTGCATCTATGTTGGATTTTGTTAGTTAATCGGTCTATCCAAAAGTTGAGAATACATAATGGGTTCCATATTTTAATTTTGACCACCACACAAGACAAAAAACGTGGGTCAGACAGTCATCATCATACCAGAGTGTCTCGACTACTTCAGTAAAGATGGAGCTCGACTTAAGAGTTGATTGTGGTATAAAAACTCGTACTCCATTTAAGAATGGAACCGAGCTCACTCGTCTAAGATGCAAGTGCACTTACCAGTGTGTAACCATGGCGTAGACGTGAAGGGCTGCAGAAGTCCATCATGATGGAAGGAGGTATACCGGCAAATAGAAGAAGAGGAAGACAATGGAGAAGATGGATTCAGGATGTAACTGATGGTTTGAACATGACTGCTGCAGAGGCAGGACATCTAGTCTATGAGAAAGAGAAATTCCAGAGGACTGTTGGGGTGGCAAAGTTCTGCTCAGGACAGGCTATTTGATGATGATGAACCATGGCTCTGGTATACATGGTAGATATGGGGCTCTCATATCGTTTAGGGCCTATAGCCATTTATAAGGATTTCCACTCCAGATTAGGCCCTCACAGCCACAAGAAAGGTTGTGATTCAGCTCAGAACAAACTATGTGGCGCAAAACCTATTGTCGCCTGAGACAAAGAGGTCAATGATTGAATTTGCCTATTGCCTTTCTTCAGGTGAATGATGGAATTGATTGTCCACTCTTGCCGTGTAGGGGTGGGAGCTTTAATTTGCGTTCCAGTGCCAGATGAGTCGCTCGTGTGTTATATCCGTGTTTATTTAGTGTGTTCTTGATATTGTCTAATGTCCTTTCCCAGGTGAATGATTGAATTGGTTGTTCACTCTTGCCGTTAAGCGTAGAGATGGGAGCTTTAATTTGCGTTTCAGTGCCAGATGAGTCACCCTTGTTGTGTTTATTTAGTGTAGTCTTGATATTGCCTATTGTCTTTCTTCAGGTGAATGATGGAATTGATTGTCCACTCTTGCCGTTAAGCGTAGAGATGGGAGCTTTAATTTGCGTTTCAGTGCCAGATGAGTCACCCTTGTTGTGTTTATTTAGTGTAGTCTTGATATTGCCTATTGTCTTTCTTCAGGTGAATGATGGAATTGATTGTCCACTCTTGCCGTTAAGCGTAGAGATGGGAGCTTTAATTTGCGTTTCAGTGCCAGATGAGTCACCCTTGTTGTGTTTATTTAGTGTAGTCTTGATATTGTCTACCAATCTTTTCTTGGTCTTCCCTTGGCTCTAGTACCTGATCTCTTTTATTGTATGCTGTTATTGGTAGTTGGTTGTATTTCATTCTCATTAAATGTCCAAACCACTGCATTTGTTGTCTTTCGATGTATTCGGTGCAAGAAGTTATGATATCCTCATTTCATAGTCTGTCTTTCCTGGTGACCCCCACTGCTTTCCTCAATCATTTCATTTCACACGTAGTGAGCTTTCTGTGGTGTGTTGTTGTCAGAGACCAAGTTTGGCACTGGTAACAAAGTGTTGGTAGAAAAATACTTTTTATCGTGTCTTTTCACTTCCATCTTGATCTTTTGGTGTTGTAGTAATGAATGTGTGAATGAATGAATGATTGAATAAATAAAACGCAACATAAAACAATCTTGACATACAACTAACCTTCTAAGTAATATAATAATCATGATAGTTGCGATTGCCATACACAAGATCACAGCAACAATAGAGCCGGCAATGATACCAATAGGAGTAGCGGCAGCTGAAACAGAACACATATTAAAACTAATTAAATTTCATAAAAATTTATACCAAATGTATTCAGTGAAAAATCACTATATGACGTCACTATCAACCTCAGTAAACGAGTCGTTGATTTTCTAAGCATCATTTATACGTTCAGTAGTTTGCCATTGCTTTCTGAACGGTGAGGTCAACGGTGAGCGAACCCAGTAAACGTTGGTTGAAATCGAACACAGCACCGAAGGATAAGCACCTGAGCTCCAATAGGTACTGAAGGTTTTGCACGTACATCCGTTCTTGGTGTTTGGCTGTTTATATATCACAATAGAATGATAAAAGCGGGAGAGAGAGAGAGAGAACGGTGAGGTCTATTTCCAAGGAAAATTCGTAAAAATCCAAGGAAACTAATTTGCTTTCAAACTTGCCCACCGCGGTGTTTGAACCAGGTACGCTAGGATTGTGATCGAGCTCACTACCGCTTAAGCTACAGACGCCCACAAGAGCGTCAACTGTTTCATCCAAAGGAAAGACAAAGTATATACACTTAGAATTAAGCAGGATTTACAGGGGATGCAAGAAGACAGAATGGAATATACACCGAACCATTCGTCTTGACAGATTGTCAGTTAATAAGCCTGGATACCCGTCTGCCCAGCGTGTTCGTAGCGCGTTGGACTACGGGTGACTATCCCTCTGTGTGTGCGGGTTCAATTCCGCGGGATGGCAGAAAAAGCCATAGATTCCCCAGATTTACGGTGTTCGTGGCACCGAACCGAAGGGTTACGATGTCCATGTATACGAGAAGTGCTTCTAAAGAGAATTTTTTTTTTTTTTTTAAATAAGCCAGGATGAAGTGTCCGCTCCATTTGTTCCTTGCCTCTGCAGCTGATATGGGGAATGTGATTTGTCCATTTTGTACCCTACTGTACCCTACTGTACCCTACTGTACCCTACTGTACCCTACTGTACCCTACTGTTTCATCCAAAGGAAAGACAGAGTTCATACGCATGGAATCAAGAAGGGTTTACAGGGGATGTCAGAAGATGGAATAAAATACACACCTAACCCTTTGCCTTGTGAGTCGAAGGTTGCGGGTTCGAGTCCGGACCGCGCCGTTCAGTTCACGAGTGCAGTTTTTCCAGAGACCCTAGGATTATTGCTGGAGCTACGGAGTTCGTGCTTTGAGCAATACTCTCGGCAGGTGGCGTGCCATTTCTGCGGAGAGGGACCGAGCCGTATGGGGTAAAACCCGGTGCAATGAAGTCAATCTTTTGGCTTTTAAACCCTTTTTTAAACACACCTAACTATCAGCTTCCTTAGGGTACCTCCCTCCGGATTTGTGGTCAAGGGCTACTCCTCTATCCTTCTGCATGACAGCGCTGACTCACAACAATACGGTAAGGATGTTCTATCACGGTTTACTGTCATAGGATTTAGCTCTCCCGAGCTCCCTTAATAAAAGAGTGAGTTTAACAACTGAAGATGGTACCGTCTACTGTTATACGGTAGCTCACTCGTGTGTCTCCGGGGCTAGCAAGGTGAGCAAAGAATACTAACAATGCGACCTACAAGGCATGTCGTAAGAGGCGACAGAGGTAGTGACATAGGGAAGCTCCCATAGTAAATAAAAAGCGTTGTAGAAATAGGATGTGCTGGCCTACTTGTAGGCGCATAACTGGCACAACGTACAATCACTCTTAATCTCAGATCACCCAGATCGGGGGTCTCTGTGGCTAAGTAATTTGCCTTGTGAGTCGAAGGTCGTGCGTTTGAATCCGAACCGCGCCATTCTGTTCCCGAGTGCAGTTTTTTCCCAGAGACCCCTAAGATTATTCCTGGAGCTACGGAGTTCGTGCTTTGTGCAATACTCTCGGCAGGTGGCGCGCCATTTCTGCGGAGAGGGACCGCGCCGTATGGGGTAAAACCCGGTGCAATGAAGTCAATCCTTCGGTTTTAAACCGTTTTAATCTCGGATCACATACACATCACAAAGAGTGGTTTACCAAGTGGTCGGTATAGAGCGTTTGAAGAAGAAGAGGAAAAGGTAGCTGATGAAACATGTGATCTGATATTAATAATATAAATAATACAGGGTGTTCAACTTAAAAGCAGCCCCAGTGATAAAAAAAAATTTGCCAGGTACGCATTGCATCTTCTCTCATCCTTACCAATCCCTCATATGGACACCAGAGGGAAAAAGAAAACGAGGAAGACCAGAGAGACTCTGCGTAGAACCATCACCAGAGAAGGCTCAACGATGGGCCTAATAAACATTAAAGACTTAAAACAAATAGCAACGAACCGCGAGACATGCGCCGCCCACAGGCCCAAGAGGAAAGACTAACTAACTAACATTGCATCTCGTCTATTTACTATTTAAACCGGTTCTGACTAGCTTGTCCTACGTCACATTTGTTCATCGCCCCTTCCCGCACTACAATTACACACCATCACACAACCTTGACCTATACTACGTCATAACTGAACCTTCTCATTCCCATACATATATGCCAGATTAGCTCCATTCACAGGCTGCTTTTAAGTTGAACACCCTGTATAACGAGTAGTACATATATAAACAAAGAGAAAACTTACATTCCTTCTGTCCTGTTTGAACAACTAAGGGCTCACTAAACTCGCCCCATACATTGTTAGTTTCAGAGCGAACCTGAAGATAGAAATTAAAAATATAAAGGATTAATGTGTATACGTTTCGTGGAAATACAAACTTGTCAGCATTGTACAACTCACTATTTCTCCCATCCGGAACGACCTCACCCAGTCAGAAAAGTTGCAAAGTAGTAAATGCTCTTTGGTGTAGATTCAAGCCCAAATATACGTCATTAAAAGATCAAGATAGAGTGTTTATCATACGATGCAAAATCGAACGACCGCACTCCGTCAGAAACGTTACAAATTATAAAAGGCTCTTTGGTGTAGATACAAGCTCAGTGACTCAATGAGTATGCTCAGGAAGATTGAAACAGGATGGGCTAGGAGACATTGGATAGAATCGCTGGGGAGGTCTCAGCTGACAAAGATCAGTTTTATTTTTGTGCCAGGGCATGCAGGTGTAAGGGGAATGAACGTGCGGATAGGCTTGCAGGTATGGCTGCTGTCCAAAGCGGAGGAGCAATGGACCAGGCTGATATTATAAATTCCTTAAGGGAGAGGGCGTGTACATGATTCACGTAATAGCGGTGAATCCACAACACTAACCAGACTGCAAGAACTCAAAGTTAAGTGTGGTGTAGCTCGACAAGAACGCTATGCTGGCAGACAAAGAAGAATTGTAAACCAACAAAGAACTGGTGTCGTTAGTCGCCACACTCTGATGGGCATACTGAGGGAGAGATCGGAGCACTTATGGAATAATTTGTTCGACGTGCAGTGATGGTGATCCGACGACTAAACTAAACAAGCTCAAATATATGGTGTTAAACGGATCATTAAAGAGGAAATGTACACGTGACGGAAAGGAAAGTGTTTGACTAGCTGCAAGACAGACTCGAACATTTCCTTAGTCCAAAAATGTTTGGAAGAAGTCTGTCCTACACTAATAGGGGTCTAACGGGGCGCAACGTTATAGTCGTTCTTGTCAAAGATCAATTATATTTCACAATAAGAATGGTCAAATTGGTTGTAAATAACGTACACAAACAAGCCATTAAAAACAACTATTTCTCCTCACATTATGCTATCATTGCCAAACCTGGACGATGACATCAAACGATAGAAGAACATTGGTCATGACAGAGGAGATGAAGTGTCTACACAGAAAATGCTGGGAGTATCAAGAAGAAATCAGTTTAGAAATATAAGTAGTTGATTAACTACATCGACCTGTGCCATGATGACCTTGTTAGCTACATCAACAAGAAGAGGAAGAAGAAGATGAAGAAGAAGAAGATGAAGAAGTAGAAGAAGAAGAAGTAGAAGAAGAAGAAGATGAAGAAGAAGAAGATGAAGAAGTAGAAGAAGAAGAAGTAGAAGAGGAAAAAGAGAAGAAGAAGAAGAAGAAGTAGAAGAAGAAGAGGCAGAAGAAAAAGATGAAGAAGAAGAAGTAGAAGAAGAAGGAGAAGAAGAAGAAGAGGTCGAAGAAGAAGAAGAAGAAGAAGAAGAAGAAGAAGAAAAAGAGGAAAAAGAGAAGAAGTAGAAGCAGAAGAAAGAAGAAGAGGAAGAATAAGAGGAGGAAGAAGAATAAGAGGAAGAGAAGGAAGATGAAGAAGAAGAAAGAAGAAGAGGAAGAAAACGAAGAAGATGAAGAAGAGAAGGAAGAAGAAGAACAAAAAAGAGGAAGGTGAAAAAGAAGAAGAAGAGGAAGACGAAGAACAAGAAGATGAAGAAGACACATCACTGGCTACTTACCTGGAACTCATACTCCGTGTCCAGTATGAACTCAGTGATGGTCAGATTTTGGACAGTTGTGAACTCTCTGATCTCGTTCTGTCCTTGGGACCTTGGGTAATATTTCACTTCGTATTTCTGAATTGAGTTCTGTAGACGTAGAACATGAACAACTGTTATTGATAGTAAGAAACTGAAGACTAATCTCAATGTGGCAAAAAAACTAAATGGACCCGCAATATAATCTACGCCATCACTTGTAAACGTTGCGGCAAGGCATATATAGGCGAAACTGGCAAAATGCTTAGCGACCGTTTCAGTTAACATTTATGTTATATACGTAAATGCTCTGTGACACATGTAGCCATACATTTCAATGGAACGGACCATTTAGGAGCTCACGATATCCACGTCACAGCCAACTGATCATGTTCCTCTAATGATCGAAGTAGATTTGCTCTTGTTTTAGTAGGTCTTCAAGAGACCCGAAGAACATCCCCCTTACCCATCCTCGCCTCTCAAGCTTCCTGCCTGAAACTAGGGAACTGTACTCTGGAATATGTAGCTTCAGTGGTAGTGTGCTCGATGACAACCCAAGCTTACCTGGTTTAAACTCCGTGGCAGGACATTTGAAAGAAAATTCGACCCCGTAGATGTTTAAGAACAGTGAAAATACACCCCACCGTTCTTCTTCTTCTTCTTTGCGTTCGTTCTTTACGACCAATTTTAATCACTCTTTGTGATATGTTTGATCTTTGCCAAGAACGTGTATACGTTGCACGTTGGTTTGGTAGGCCCCTAAACGCATAGACTTCTACACGTTTAGAACATGTGCATCCGATTTCAGCCAAACCTCCACAGTAGCCTCTTACGACATGCGTGGCATGTAACAGTGGTTATATTCTTTACACCCAAATTTGGGCCACGGTAACCACTCGGGCGACTCCCAACCGTTCATAAAGCAATGGCAAACTACTGAACGTATAAGTTGTGTCTTGAAAAAGCGTTTACTGTGATTGATAGCTTCCTCTCTTTCTTCTTCTTAGAACGCTTCATATCGACCAATTGTTAACAACTCTTTGTGATTTGTATGTGATCCGAGCCTAAGAGCGATTGTACATTATGTCAATTATGCGCCTACAAGTAGGCCAGTACATCCAATTTCTGCGACGCTTTTATTTACTAGTTTAGCTTCCATAGGCTCTACCTCAGCCCCCTTACGACATGCCTTGTAAGCCGCAGTATTACTATTCTTTGCTCTCCTTGTGAGCTCCGGCAACACACGGCAACTGAACGTATAAGTTGTGCCTAGAAAAAATATCAACCATTCGTTTACTGTGGTTGATAAGGATGTCCTGTAAAGGATATACTACAATTCTCATTTCATAGACAAGGGGAAGCAACTAATAGACAAGGGGAAACAACTACATTACAGAATGTAATAAACACTGCCACTATCAAAGATATACGGAGTAGGAATAAATATTGATTTTCCACGCTGAAAGATAAATGGATGAGTTTATTAATGGCGTCTCCGCTCTCCAGACACCGTGTATATTTATACATAACCATACAGGCAATAACATAAACAATAACACTCTAGTGGAGTGAAGGGAAGGAATATCAAAGTTATCTTTAGTTGAGTTACTTCCCTTGGTAGATATGAATGATACGCGAGACAACCTGACAACAATGAAATATAGCGGGACAAGATAAGACGTCCAGTCTAGGGGTTAGGTATCCACGGAATGTAACCGTGTTATGTGTCTTTCATTAAGTGAGTTGCCTGGAAGAATAATAAATATTAGGTCATCGAGAGATATGATTGATGGCTTTAGTTTCCTATCGGGATCTCTGTCGCGTAGAGATTAGGTGCTTGTCTCTCGTGCTAAAGGTACCAGGTTCGCTACCTCCATCTGGATATTTTCCCAGAGATCCTGATTTCAGTGTAAGTGAGATCGAGTTCCTAGTCCTATCGAAAACAGACGATAAACGTAGGCGTGTTCAATTTGAGCACGTAAAAGAACCATTGACAGTTCAAAATCGAAAAGAGCAGGCTGGAAAGCAGCAGTCCGGGAAAAATTCATTAGAAATTATTACACATAAAATTTCTACAAAATATCTTCATCATCTTCAAAATTACACAACAGACCCTCGCCAGTGCTACGGAGTTCGTGCATTGCCGCAGAGATCTTTCTGTGTAAGAAAGATCGGAGCACACATGGCTACTCACTAAAAGAGATCGGAGCACACATGGTTACTTACCGAAGTGTAATGAGGATGGTCCTATCAATCAATCAATCAATCAATCAGTCAATCAGTTAATCAGTCAATCGCAGGCGTGTTACCGGGGTTCGCAATGGGAGTAAAGAATAGTAACACTGCGGCATACAAGACATGTCGTAAGAGACGACTGGGGTAGGGACCTTTTTCCGATCCAGAAGCACTTGAGCTTTTCAGTTCTTCAGCTCGGTGCCACGAACACCGTAAATCTGGGGAATCTGTGACTTTTCTGCCATCCCGCGGAATTGAACCCGCATACACAGAGGGATAGTCACACGTAGTCCAACGCGCTACGAACACGCTGGGCAGACGGGCGAGGTAGGGGCCTAGGGAAGCGTATCATCATCATCATCATCATCATCATCATCTAGCTTGTCCTAAGAAGAACATTGTCACCTTAACATTCACTCGGAATTTCTCTCTCTCATAGATCATATGTCTCATAGATCAATGTGCAACGTATACACGTTCTTGGCAAAGATCAAACATATCACAAAGAGTGATTAAAATTGGTCGTAAAGAACAAACTCAAAAGCAGAAATGTTAAAGAGAATCTACCCTAGTTTTTTTTTTTTAAAGCGCCGCAGAAATCGGATGTGCTGGCCTACTTGTAGGCGCTTAAGTTGTACAATGTACAGTCGCTCTGCAGCTCAGATCACATACAAATCCCAAAGAATGGTTTAACAAGTATCGATATGAAGCGATTGAAGAAGAGAATAAATAAAACTGCGACCAAGATTGACAATTTGTGTGGTGTTGATGTGATACAGGAGAGAAATGATGGAGATATTCTGGTGAGAGTATCAGACATTTCATTTCCTATGAGTGTCATACAACTTCTTCTTCTTTCTCCAATCCTGTATGCCTCACAGCGTCAGGTCAGGAAGAGATTTCTAAAACGGGCCTAGTATGCGCTTCGTAGATAGTCTCTTTCGTCGCCTCTGTTATCTCTGAGGTCCATCTTTTGCGTGGCCGGCCTTTTTCTTTGTACCCATTGTATCGGAGCAGCATTGCTCTTTGGGGTGCATTGTCTGATGGTAATCTGCTTACGTGGCCGAACCATTTAATTTGTTGTTTCTTGATGAAGTCTAGTACTGATGTTGTACCCACTTTTTCCTGATGTCTTCATTTCTCAACCGGTCTCTTCTTGTTACACCCAGCATTCTGCGTAGACACTTCATCTCTGTTGTTACTAGTTTTCTTCTATCGTTTGTTGTCAGCGTCCAGGTTTGGCACTGGTAACATAATGTGGGGAGAAATATTGTGTTGAACATTGCTCTTTTTGTGTTCATGGTGACGTGTTTGCATCTTAAAATTGGCGCCATTTGTCCTATCATTTGATTTGATTTGTTGCATCTCAACGAGAAGCATTATATGCAACAAGTCACTGTCAATTGAGATCAGCATGAGAGTTATACAGTGCTACATAGAATCAATACTGACATACGGATGCGAGTCATGGACAATGAACACACAGATAGACAATTGAGATCAGAATGAGAGTTATACAGTGCTACATAGAACCAATACTGACATACGGATGCGAGTCATGGACAATGAACACACAGATAGACAATTGAGATCAGAATGCGAGTTATTCAGTGCTACATAGAATCAATACTAACATACGGATGCGAGTCATGGACAATAGACAAACAGATAGAAAAGTCTCTGAGGGTCACAGAAATGTAGTTTTACAGAAGAATGATGAGAATCCCATGGACTGCTAAAATGACTAATGTTGAGGTGTTGAGTGAGGGAGATCAAGACACAGAGAAAGCTTATCATCAATATAATAAATAGGCAGTCATCATTTTTCGGGCATGTGATGAGAAAGGCAAGTTTAGCACACATTGTAACAACTGGTAAAATCGAGGGAAGACGATACAGAGGAAGACAGAGAGAAAATATTGGACTTCATGAGACGAAAAAACGTAAACATCTGAGATGATAGCAAACACCAGAGAAAGAGATTTGTGGAGATCCATGATCACCTACGCCGACCGGCATGGCACCTGGCTATGATAATGATGAGTGTCTAGGAACGTGCCGAAACTAGTAACCCGCGCCCTGTGCTACTTCTTGTGGGATCCTGAAAACATATGTATGCATGTATGAGTGTATGCGTGTATGCGTGTATGCGTGTGTTAGTAAGAAGGAGGTACTAACCTTTATACTTTTGGGCACAGTCCAGGCAATCGTGATGTGTTTAGGTCCTATACTGACCCTTCGGACACCAACAATAGTGGCTGAAAATAAAAGCAACTAATTATTAGTTTCTCAATTGTTGTCTATACATCATCATCAAGTAGCATGTCCCTTGCGGAACGTCGCTTTTAGCACAGGGGGGTCTCTGTGGCTGAGTGGTTAAGCAATTTGCCTTGTGAGTCGAAGGTCGTAGGTTCGAATCCGGACCTTCTGTTCATGAGTGCAGTTTTTCCCAGAGACCCCTAGGATTGTTGCCGGAGCTACGGAGTTCGTGCTTTGTGCAATACTCTCGGCAGGTGGCGTGCCATTTCTGCTGAGAGGACCGAGCCATATGGGGTAAAACCCGGTGCAATGAAGTCAATCCTCAGGCTTTAAAAACCCTTTTAAAACGCTTTTAGCACAGCCTACAAGCTATACCGCCTCTTCTAACGTCATGTTCACGGTTTCTTTGATCTCCTGCTTCCACCTTCGTCTTGATCTTCCCCTGCCTCTACACACAGGAACCATGCCTTCTATTACCGTTCTCTCTTCTTCTTCTTTGCGTTCGTTCTTTACAACCAATTTTAATCACTCTTTGTGATATGTTTGATCTTTTCCAAGAACGTGTATTACGTTGCACATTGGTTTGGTAGGCCCCTAAACGCATAGACTTCTATACGTTTAGGACACATGCATCCGATTTCAGCTAAACCTCCTTAGTCGCGTCTGACGACATGCGTGGCGGGTAACAGTGGTTCTATTCTTTACACCCGAATTTGGGCCCCGGTAACCACTCGGGCGACCATTCTCTCTAAACCACTGTGACGTTTAACGTGGCTAAAATATGTCATCTTTCGGGATATGATGTTATTTATTAGCCAATTCTCCTCGATATGTAGGTCTTTGTTTTTTCTCTTGTCTGTCCAGGATCTTCTAAGAACTTTTCTGTAACACCTTGTTTCAAAAGTTTCAGTTTTGTTCTTGAATCTCTGTGTCAAAGTCTACGATTCGCATCCAAATGTTGCCACAATGTCTATACATTCATGTCAAATACCATCTACTTTTCAGACTGCTTTCACAGTTATTAAATTCATAAAGAAAAACTGTGAACAAAATAATTCCTTACTAATTATTGAAAAATATCGTCCATTTGTAGTGTTCCTCGAAATTCGTCATTCTTGTTGTATTGTTTGCTTGATAAAGGCCTTTTGGCCGAAACGTTGCTGTCTATTGTCACTGTTTCTGTATTTTGTAAAACTATAGTACTTTGTTTTTACGTGTTTAGCTACTAATTATTGCAGAGGTTGAGGAGGAGGAGATTCTGCTCCCTTCCATTGCCTCTATGGGACTCCGTTTACTGGGGCCGTTGTTTCTGACTCTTAGTCGATGATTTGAAAGATCCAGAATGGAAGGTTGCGGTTTGAGTGGATGTCGTCTATAGAGGTTTCCAACCTCCAGAGACTCATGTGGATCGACTGTCCTGGTCATGCGTGTGTTCGTGGCAAAGAGAGAGTGGACAGACTAACATTGAAAGCATTGAATATTGCAGATTTTAGGATGAATAATGGGGATGTTCTTCAGTCTCTTGGCGACATAATGTTGTTGGATGAGGATACTAAAATTGATAACATCCTACGCCCGTGTGGTGCCGGGGCCCACACGGAAAGCAAAGAATAGCACCACTGCAACATACAAGGCATGTCGTAAGAGGCAACTGATTAGGACCTAGGGAAGTTACCCTAGTAAATAAAAAAGCATCGCAAAAATCGGATGTGCTGGCCTACTTGTAGGCGCATAACTGGCACAAAGTAAATCACTCGTAGGCTCAGATTACATATAAATCATACAAAGTGGTTAACAAGTGATCGATATGGAGCGTTCGAAGAAGAAGAAGAAGAAGCAGAAGATGATATCCTAAGAAAACTCTGAAATGAACTTTACTAAGAGAGAGAGAGAAAGAGAGAGATAGAGAGAAATAGAGAGAGAGAGAGAGAGAGAGAGAGAGAGAAAGAGATAGACAGAGAGAGAGAGAGCCATAGAGAGAGAGAGAGCAGAGAGAGATAGAGAGGGAGAGAAAGAAAGAGAGAGCCATAGAGAGATATATATAGAGAGAGCGAGAGAGATAGAGCTAGAGAGAGAGAGAGATAGAGAGCGAGAGAGAGAAAGAGAGAGCCATAGAGAGGAGAGAGAGCGAGAGAGATAGAGAGGGAGAGAGAGAGAGAGAAAGACGAGAGATATCTGAATAAATACTTACATCCATGTTGCCCCGTCTGGATCAGTAGACTGTCACTGAACTCTCCCCAGCCGTACTCCGTCTCCGCTCGAACCTGATGGAAGAGAAGGGAAACAATCAAAGACAAATTATCACTGTTAGTCTAGTGCAGGGGTTCTCAAAATACAAATCCGGACTTCAAAATCGGAGATCCAACAGAGTGAGATCCAGCAGAGTGAGATCCAGCAGAGTGAGATCCAACAGAGTGAGATCCAGCAGAGTGAGATCCAACAGAGTGAGATCCAACAGAGTGAGATCCAACAGAGTGAGATCCAACAGAGTGAGATCCAGCAGAGTGAGATCCAGCAGAGTGAGATCCAACAGAGTGAGATCCAACAGAGTGAGATCCAACAGAGTGAGATCCAACAGAGTGAGATCCAGCAGAGTGAGATCCAGCAGAGTGAGATCTAGCAGAGTGAGATCCAGCAGAGTGAGATCCAGCAGAGTGAGATCCAACAGAGTGAGATCCAACAGAGTGAGATCCAGCAGAGTGAGATCCAACAGAGTGAGATCCAGCAGAGTGAGATCCAGCAGAGTGAGATCCAGTAGAGTGAGATCCAACAGAGTGAGATCCAGCAGAGTGAGATCCAACAGAGTGAGATCCAACAGAGTGAGATCCAGCAGAATGAGATCCAACAGAGTGAGATCCAACAGAGTGAGATCCAGCAGAGTGAGATCCAGCAGAGTGAGATCCAGCAGAGTGAGATCCAACAGAGTGAGATCCAGCAGAGTGAGATCCAGCAGAGTGAGATCCAGCAGAGTGAGATCCAACAGAGTGAGATCCAACAGAGTGAGATCCAGCAGAGTGAGATCCAACAGAGTGAGATCCAGCAGAGTGAGATCCAACAGAGTGAGATCCAGCAGAGTGAGATCCAGCAGAGTGAGATCCAACAGAGTGAGATCCAACAGAGTGAGATCCAGCAGAGTGAGATCCAGCAGAGTGAGATCCAACAGAATGAGATCCAACAGAGTGAGATCCAACAACACAACATGCAAGAACTTGGTTATATTATGTCCCAAATTAAATTTAGCAATAAGCAATATCAGTATTGACCAAGACTTTCTGCAAAATCATTCTTAATAGAATCAAAGGAGCAGTGGACACAACCCTGAGAGAAGAACAAGCTGGTTTTAGACCTGGGAGAAGCTGCTTAGACCAAATAATTACCCTACGACTAATTTTGGAGGAACATATTGAGAAGCAACAACCACGCATACTAAATTTCATCGATTTTAAAAAAGCCTTTGATAGTCTACACAGAATCTCTCTGTGGAACATTCTAAGATGCTATGGAATACCAGACAAAATAATAAACATTATTAAGAGCCTCTATGATGGTTCACAGTGTGCAGTTCGCACTGATGGTGGACACAGCGACTGGTTTATGGTTGAAACCGGAGTAAAGCAAGGCTGTATTCTATCTCTGCTATTGTTTGGGGTGGCTATTGACTGGGTGATGCGAAAATGTTGCAGGGGCGAAACTGGCATCGATTGGGTAGAAAATAGTCAACTAGAAGATTTGGATTTTGCAGATGATATTGCCTTGTTAAGTAGAAACAACCAAGATATGCAAAGAAAAACAGACAACTTGTCATCTATAGCATCAAAAGTTGGACTGCAGATAAGCTATGAACAAACAAATATAATGAAGACACCTATGGCAAGTAATGCAGATATCACACTGGAATCTAAAATGATAAAAATAACAGAGCAGTTCACCTATTTAGGTAGCAATTTTGATTGCACAGGAAATGTTAAAAAGAAATTATGATACGAATTGGCAAAACAACATCAGCTTTTAAAAGTCTAAATAAAATATGGAACTGCAAGTTATATAGTATTAAAACTAAATTACGAATTTTCAATTCAAATGTTGTATCAATCCTATCATGTGCCAGCGAGAGTTGGAAAATGACTAAAGATATAGAAAGCAAGTTGAATGCATTTGAAAATAGATGTCTGCGAAAAATAATGAATATAAAATGGAATGAATTCAGGAGAAGTGATGAAATCAAAGACATGTCTGGTCAACCACTAGTACGAGAGGAATTATTATTATTATTATTATATCAGTATTAATAATATTTTTCATGTTCTACCAGTGCCAAACATGGGCATTGACAAAACAACAAGAAAGGAAAATTACCCCCTGTGAAATGAGATGCTTGAGGAAAGCAGTAAATAAAACAAGAAGAGACCATATCAGAAATGAGATGCTTGAGGAAAGCGGTAAATAAAACAAGAAGAGATCATATAAGAAATGAGATGCTTGAGGAAAGCGGTAAATAAAACAAGAAGAGACCATATAAGAAATGAGATGCTTGAAGAAAGCGGTAAATAAAACAAGAAGAGATCATATAAGAAATGAGATGCTTGAGGAAAGCAGTAAATAAAACAAGAAGAGATCATATAAGAAATGAGATGCTTGAGGAAAGCAGTAAATAAAACAAGAAGAGATCATATAAGAAATGAGATGCTTGAGGAAAGCAGTAAATAAAACAAGAAGAGACCATATCAGAAATGAGATGCTTGAGGAAAGCAGTAAATAAAACAAGAAGAGACCATATAAGAAATGAGATGCTTGAGGAAAGCAGTAAATAAAACAAGAAGAGATCATATAAGAAATGAGATGCTTGAGGAAAACAGTAAATAAAACAAGAAGAGACCATATAAGAAATGAGGAAATTAGAAGAACAGTCGGTACAACACCTGCTGTTAGATTTATTGAAAAACAAAGACTCAAATGGTTTGGCCACTTGGTGAGAATGAACCCGAATATACCAGCTGCATGAGCATACAACCTGAAAATGGAGTCTTCAAGAGGAAGGGTAGACTAAGAAAAGATGGATTGATGGAGTTACAGACATCTTAAAACTCTACAATATCACAATATATCAAGCGATCGAGCGTACACCATCTCGGAAACCGATCATCAGTTAAACCTGATACTCTTAACGGCAAAAAAGCAGAGGACAAAAGAAAGCTCAACAAATAAACATGAACTCAAAGAATTGAGTAGAATTGCAAAAAAAATTTGCAGCGTGCTAGTATCCATATAAAAGACAGCCCCCATCTAACAGGAATTTCCTATTTGTTGGCTAAGCTATTCGGTCTTATGTTACCGAGGGCTGTGGACATGCCTTTGTCTACAGCTGACTCAAGAAATGGGAATCCCCTCGAACAGACACGTCCTTCACAACCCGTCGCAATCTTCTCAACATGCCTAAACAACCCTTCATATGTGACCAGTTCTCTCGTCTCGGCTACTCAACCAAGTTCAAGTTTTCCGTAATGTCCCGTTACCACCGTAGTCTTCGTCGCCCCCCGTGTGACATCTTCCAGGAAACCATGACCTCAATTATTGCCCCCTCTAAATCACGGTGACGTTTAATGAGATCCAAATATTTTAGTTTCCGAGACGTGGTATTGTTTATGTGTTCGCCTGTGTGTTATCGGGGCTAGCAAGGGGAACAAAGAATAGTACCACTGCCACCTACAAAGCATGTCGTAATGAAAAGAATGGCGTAGTCCGGATTCTCTCTCTCTCTCTCTCTCTCTCTCTCTCTTGATCACTGCCCAGACTGATGTACCAGATTTCCCCATAAATTCTATTCAGGTGGAAATCTGATTCATGCAGCCTTAGCATTTGTGTGTTTCACGTCACATCTTCAGCACCATTTGGAGCTCTGGTGCTTATCCTTTGACGATGTGTCCGGTTTCACCCAGCATTTACTCAGTTCGCTCTCCGTTCTGTAGCCATCTAGTATTTTTTACGGTATGGGGTAACTAGCCCCACCCACCCAACCTCCTTAGTCGCCTCTTACGACATGCGTGGCAGGTAACATTGGTTCTATTCTTTACACCCTAATATGGGCCCCGGTAACCACTCGGCGAGTCCGATTCGAACCAACGACCTTCAACTCGCAAGGCAAAGTCTTAACCACTTAGCAACAAAGACGCCCTAAATCTTATCCTTACCGATGCCTTTAAACACAATAGAAAACCGAGCCTTCAACTGTCGGTTGAGCCTAAACAATATAGCTTTTCCATTTGCAGGAGATTCACCAAAAAGTAAATTGAAGGGGCCCGTGCACAAACAGAAGAAGATATAAATTGACTGGTCTGAGCAGAAGGGCGAGAAGGAAGAGACGGTCTTGTCCTTTCTGAGGGTTAAGATGATTTATATACGAAACATTGATATTTTCTCAGTGCTCTCCCCTGCTCCCAAATCCCCATTCGTATCTCTCCAGAGTTGCGGGCCCTGGAGGAATTAAGAATATGCGTTTCTTAGAGATAAAGGGGATTGTGTCCCCTTGAGAAATTGGAATAATTTTCTTTTTTTAGAGTGATAGACGGGGAGAGAGAGAGAGAGAGAGAGGAAGAGAGAGGAGGAGGAGGAGAAAGGAAGAGATTATCAGCGTTAGAAAAATAAATCTAAATCATCTATCGGAGGTTCTCAATGGCGAAGGGGTTAAATCGTTTGTATGTCGTATAGAAGGTTGAGGGTTCGAAACCGGGCTGAGATAAATATGCATTTTTTTTTCTTGAGATCCGTAATAGAGTGATTGGTTGCCATCCCATAATAGAAGGATAACTATATCCTTGCACAGACGAGAGCAATATCCTTCTACAGATCTATAGGGCTGTTGCAGGAGCTATTGAGTTCGTGCTTTATACAATGCTCTCGGCAGATGGCATGTCATCTCTGCCGACAGATGCGGAGCTATATGGGTTGGGTTTTTTTTCGATCCAAAAACACTTGAGCTCTTAGCACTTCGGTTCGGTGCCACATACATCGTAAATCTGGAGAACCTGTGGCTTTTTTCTGCCAGTCCGCGGAATTGAATCCGCACTCACAGAGGGCTTGAGCTATGTGGGTAAAATCCGGTGCAATGAAGTTAATTCTTCGCCTTTGGACTTTTTTTTAACCTAATCATCTGCCCATGAGAGTCACACTGAAAAAAAGTACAAGTACAAAGCAAGAGGAAGACCACGCAAACGATGGAACAACAGTATCAAAAACAGCTTTAAGAAAAAAGTATAAAAGCTTACATAGTGCATTAGAACAAGCACACACAAGATCACTACACCCCGGGAACAATCCTAGGGATCTCATGAAAAAATTCCCCATGTGTCTCGGTCCAGATTTGAACCCGCAACCTTCAGTACGACAGACAAACGCCACTTCGCCATTGAGACCCTCAACTGGTTGAAGAGAAAAAGAAGAAGAAGTAAATATACTAGGAAGCCAACTGAAAATCTAAGAATCGAGACGCGCCTGTAGCTGGAGGGCACATTAAGAGAGCCTAAGCTTAAGCTTTAGTGAGCTCGCTCACAATCCAAGTGTACCTGATTCCAACTCCGTGGCAGGCAGTTTGGAAGCAAATTCATTACCGTGGGATTTTTACAAATGGTAAAAAAAAAAAGACATCATCCTTCAGAAAGCAATGGCAAACTACTGAACGTATAAGTAGTGCCTAGAAAATCAACGACTCGTTTACTGTGGTTGATGGCTACGTCATGTAAAGGATATGTCCCGATTTTTATTTTCATATAGTTTAAGAACTTGAACAAGTAGCACCAGAAAAGACAGAGTCTCCAACATCAGCATAAGAAAGAAAGTTGGCACAGAACCTTGCTTGAATTACATTGAGAAACAAAGTCACCAACATCAGCATAAGAAAGAAAGTTGACACAGAACCTTGCTTGAATTACATTGAGAAACAAAGTCACCAACATCAGCATAAGAAAAAAAGTTGACACAGAACCTTGCTTGAATTACATTGAGAAACAAAGTCACCAACATCAGCATAAGAAGAAAGTTGGCACAGAACCTTGCTTGAATTACATTCAGAAACAAAGTCACCAACATCAGCATAAGAAAGAAAGTTGGCACAGAGCCTTGCTTGAATTACATTGAGAAACAAAGTCACCAACATCAGCATAAGAAAGAAAGTTGGCACAGAACCTTGCTTGAATTACATTGAGAAACAAAGAATGAAGTGGTTTGGCCACTTAATAAGAATGCATCCAAACTCCACAGTATAAAAAGTCTTCTACAACAGGAACATCAGGAAAGAAGGCGAGAGGAAGACCACGAAAAAGATGGTTAGATAGCATAGCAGAATCCTGTAAACGAGCAAAAATAACAATCACCCAAGCCACCAGAACAGCGCAAGACAAAAACAGAAAACTACAACACTGGGCAACAAAGCAGGAGCTATGTGACAACACTGCGCAACAAAGCAGGAGCAATGTGACAACACTGGGCAACAAAGCAGTAGCAATGTGACAACACTGGGCAACAAAGCAGTAGCAATGTGACAACACTGGGCAACAAAGCAGTAGCAATGTGACAACACTGGGCAACAAAGCTGTAGCAATGTGACAACACTGGGCAACAAAGCAGGAGCAATGTGACGACACTGGGCAACAAAGCAGGAGCAATGTGACAACACTGGGCAACAAAGCAGGGGCAATGTGACGACACTGGGCAACAAAGCAGGAGCAATGTGACAACACTGGGCAACAAAGCAGGAGCAATGTGACAACACTGGGCAACAAAGCAGTAGCAATGTGATAACACTGGGCAACAAAGCAGTAGCAATGTGACAACACTGGGCAACAAAGCAGTAGCAATGTGACAACACTGGGCAACAAAGCAGGAGCAATGTGACGACACTGGGCAACAAAGCAGGAGCAATGTGACAACACTGGGCAACAAAGCTGTAGCAATGTGACAACACTGGGCAACAAAGCAGGAGCAATGTGACGACACTGGGCAACAAATCAGGAGCAATGTGACAACACTGGGCAACAAAGCAGGGGCAATGTGACGACACTGGGCAACAAAGCAGTAGCAATGTGACGACACTGGGCAACAAAGCAGGAGCAATGTGACAACACTGGGCAACAAAGCAGGAGCAATGTGACAACACTGGGCAACAAAGCAGGAGCAATGTGCTAACACTGGGCAACAAAGCAGTAGCAATGTGATAACACTGGGCAACAAAGCAGTAGCAATGTGACAACACTGGGCAACAAAGCAGTAGCAATGTGACAACACTGGGCAACAAAGCAGGAGCAATGTGACGACACTGGGCAACAAAGCAGGAGCAATGTGACAACACTGGGCAACAAAGCAGTAGCAATGTGACAACACTGGGCAACAAAGCAGGAGCAATGTGACGACACTGGGCAACAAAGCAGGAGCAATGTGACAACACTGGGCAACAAAGCTGTAGCAATGTGACAACACTGGGCAACAAAGCAGGAGCAATGTGACGACACTGGGCAACAAATCAGGAGCAATGTGACGACACTGGGCAATAAAGCAGGGGCAATGTGACGACACTGGGCAACAAAGCAGGGTCAATGTGACGACACTGGGCAACAAAGCAGGGGCAATGTGACAACACTGGGCAACAAAGCAGGGGCAATGTGACAACACTGGGCAACAAAGCAGGGGCAATGTGACAACACTGGGCAACAAAGCAGGGGCAATGTGACAACACTGGGCAACAAAGCAGGGTCAATGTGACAACACTGGGCAACAAAGCAGGGGCAATGTGACAACACTGGGCAACAAATCAGGGGCAATGTGACAACACTGGGCAACAAAGCAGGGTCAATGTGACGACACTGGGCAACAAAGCAGGAGCAATGTGACAACACTGGGCAACAAAGCAGGAGCAATGTGACAACACTGGGCAACAAAGCAGGAGCAATGTGATAACACTGGGCAACAAAGCAGTAGCAATGTGACAACACTGGGCAACAAAGCAGGAGCAATGTGACGACACTGGGCAACAAAGCAGGAGCAATGTGACGACACTGAGCAACAAAGCAGTAGCAATGTGACAACACTGGGCAACAAAGCAGGGGCAATGTGACGACACTGGGCAACAAAGCAGGGGCAATGTGACAACACTGGGCAACAAAGCAGGGGCAATGTGACAACACTGGGCAACAAAGCAGGGGCAATGTGACAACACTGGGCAACAAAGCAGGGGCAATGTGACAACACTGGGCAACAAAACAGGGGCAATGTGACGACACTGGGCAACAAAACAGGGCAATGTGACGACACTGGGCAACAAAGCAGGGGCAATGTGACGACACTGGGCAACAAAACAGGGGCAATGTGACGACACTGGGCAACAAAACAGGGGCAATGTGACGACAAAAGAAGAATAGAAGAGGTAGAATAAGAAGAACGAGCAGCAATCTCCCCCTCCCACATTCCTTTCTAACACTTCCCTAAACGACACACACACACACAAAAACCCTTCTACTTTAGCTGAGGGGTCAAAGATTAAAGGTTACAGGTCAAGTGTGGGCTTTACAATTCCCGTACTAATACCAATAGACGGTGATAAATTGTGCAAGGAGCGTTCACAATGCCAGACTGTCAGACCGGACCGTGCGCATAGTGATTGAGATATTTTCAATAGTCAACGCTTCCAAGCGGTCCCTAGTTCTTGCATCGATTCCATTTCTGTTGGGGAATGACTGAAATAGCTGCTAGATGGTGCCAACAATCGCTTCAAAACAGCGGTTCTCAAAGAGTGTGTCCAAATGCACCAGTCTGACCGGTGACATTCATAGGGGCGCGTGCTAGAAAATCGTATTATCGATATAAGAGAAGACTGCAGTAAAACTATGTAGCAATGTCGAAACATGTAATAATAAAGTACTGTAGTTTTACAAAATACAAATTTAAAAAAAAAAAAAAATTTCCCCGATCCAGAAGCACTTGAGCTTTCCAGCTCTTCGGCTCGGTGCCATGTTTCGACCAACAGGCCTTTATCACACAAATGATAAAACAGAAGTGGAAAAATTCCCTTCTTGCACGGTACACTACATATAGAACCAGACAATAAATTCATAAGGGCACTAAAATGAAAATCTGTGACTAAAAAACGAATGAAGAAATAAATGCAAAAAGAGTAAGACGTGAATTTCTTCACTTCTGCTGTATCCATTGCTTGATAAAGACCTTTTGGTCGAAACGTTATTGTGTATTGTTTTTGTTTTGTATTTTGTAAAACTACAGTACTTTGTTTTTACGCGTTTCACCATTGCTACATAGTTTTACTGCAGTCTTCCCTTATATCAAGAGCATTGTTACATAGTTTTACTGCAGTCTTCCCTTATATTGCTACATAGTTTTACTGCAGTCTTCCCTTATATCGACATTGCTACATAGTTTTACTGCAGTCTTCCCTTATATCAAGAGCCATTGCTACATAGTTTTACTGCAGTCTTCCCTTATATCGACATTGCTACATAGTTTTACTGCAGTCTTCCTTATATCGACATTGCTACATAGTTTTACTGCAGTCTTCCCCTTATATCGACATTGCTACATAGTTTTACTGCAGTCTTCCTTATATCGACATTGCTACATAGTTTTACTGCAGTCTTCCCTTATATTGCTACATAGTTTTACTGCAGTCTTCCCTTATATTGACATTGCTACATAGTTTTACTGCAGTCTTCCTTATATCGACATTGCTACATAGTTTTACTGCAGTCTTTCCTTATATTGCTACATAGTTTTACTGCAGTCTTCCCTTATATCGACATTGCTACATAGTTTTACTGCAGTCTTCCTTATATCGACATTGCTACATAGTTTTACTGCAGTCTTCCTTATATCGACATTGCTACATAGTTTTACTGCAGTCTTCCCTTATATCGATAATGCTTCTCAAAAGGAGTGCCGAGGCGCACGCGTGGGACAGGTGACATTCCTAGGGGCGCTCTAGTAAATCCCAGAGCATGGGTCGCAACGCGATGATGGCGGGCAATAATATAACAAATCGACAAGACACATCAAACCCATATTTCTCATTTAAAAAAATTAACTGATGAATAAAAGTACGTTGCGTTTTCCATATATGTGCTTTTGAATATAAGTGTTACAGAAGAGTCCTTCGTATATCTTGGACAGAGAAGAGAACAAATAGATCTATCCAGAAAGAACTCAAAATCAAAGAAAACTGGCTGATGCTACAAATAAGAAAGAGAAAATTGAGATATTTTGGACATATAAAAAAGACATGAAGGGCTGGAGAAGACCATCATGGAAGGAGGCATACCGGCAAAGAGAAGAAGAGGAAGACCACGGAGAAGATGGATTCAGGATGTAACTGATGGTTTGAACATGACGGCTGCAGAGGCAGGACATATGGCCTATGAGAGAAATTCCGAAGGACTGTTGGGGTGGCAAAGTTCTGCTCAGGACAAGCTATTTGATGATGAGCATTTTCCAATTATTCCTCTATTTCTTTGCATTTTGCATCTCACTTGTGACGTTTTTGTGTATAGTGTTCCTACTATTTTTTGCGAGGAAAAAGCATCGCAGAAATCGGATGTGTCCATTTCGACCACTTGTTAATCACTCTTTGTGATTTGTATGTGATCTGAGCATCCTCCACAAGGCAGTGGGTTTAACAGTTGCAGATGGTACCGTCTAATGTCATACGGTAGCTGACACGTGTGTTGTCGGGGTCAGTAATGAGAGCAAACAATAGTAACACTACGACCTACAAGGCATGTCGTAAGAGGCGACTGAGGTAGAGGCCCAGGAAAGCTACCATTGTAAATCTTCAGCTTCTTCAAACGCTTCATATCGACCACTTGTTAACCACTCTTCGCGATGTGTATGTGATCTGAGTCTATGATCGATTGTACGTTTTGTCAGTTATGCGCCTGCAAGTAAGCCAGCACATCCGATTTCTGCGACGCCTTTTTATTTACTAGGGTAGCTTCCCTAGGCCCATACCTCAGTCACCTTTCACGACATGCCTTTTAGGTCACAGTGGTACTATTCCTTGCTCCCTTGAGATCCCTGCAACACATGGTCGATATATGGAACGGAAACAGACACAGAAATAAACAAATCAACCATTTAAAAAATAACACAGTTATACAAGAATGAAGTGGCGGCTCGTGATCGTTTTTGTTGGTGGCGCCAGATACAGATTTTCGGGAAAATCATGATTTTGGGTTAGGTTATATTTTAATTTATTAAATAATAAATGCATGTTACGCATTATTTTTGGTGGGGCCTGGCCCCTCTGGACCTTAATGACGAGCCGCCACTGCAGAATGAAAAAACCAGTTATACACGAATGATAAAAACAACCCAGTTATACAAAAATGATAAAAACAACCCAATTATACAAGAATGAAAAAAACAACCCAATTATACAAGAATAAAAAAAACAATCCAGTTATACAAGAATGAAAAAAACAACCTAGTTATACAAGAATGACAAAAACAACCCAGTTATACAAGAATGAAAAAAAACAACCCAGTTATACAAGAATGAAAAAAACAACCTAGTTATACAAGAATGACAAAAACAACCCAGTTATACAAGAATGAAAAAAAACAACCCAGTTATAAAAAAATGAAAATAGCAATTCCTGATTCTCATTATATTTGTCCATATTTCTTCCATTCTGTGTCAATTACTTTCCCTGATCCAAGATTGCCACCCCTTGGAAGCGTTCACCAGCCCAAGTTGTTAGAGACCGACAAAGACTCGTCTCCACACACTGACCCCCACAAACTAATAGCTTCCTTTATTAAAAAATGCGGTTCAATTTGTTATACAATTTCCCAGGTTTTTTTGTGTGATAAAGAATTGGCGGCCATAATTTTAATCTTTGCGAAAATGAAGTCAGAACATGCAGATGTAACGAGCATGTCATATTAAACCATAAACCATAGGTTTCTGTTGGGCATTCTTGAAGAAATGTTGGAGGCGGAAATTATTAACTAAATGAAAGTTGGATACGGGGAGAATGTTGTATATCATCACGAAATTCTTCTTCTTCTTCAAACGCTGCACATCGACCACTTCTTAACCACTGTGATCTGTATGTATAAAGGCCTTGTTGGTCGAAACGTTGCTGTATTTTGTCATTATTTTTTTAACTTGTAAAACTACAGTACTTTGTGATTACGTGTTGTGATTTGTATGTGACACAAACCTAAGAGCGATTGTACGTTGTGCCAGTTATGCGCCTATAAGTATGCCAACACATCCGATTTCTGCCATGATTTTATTTATTAGGGTAGCTTCACTAGGTCCTACATCAGTCACCTATTACGACACGCATTGCAGGTCACAGTGGTACTATTCTTTGCTTCCATTGCGAGCCCCGACAATATACAGGCGATATTCTCAGATATATATTTATTTTCTAGGGTAGCTTCCCTAGGTCCTACATTGTCGCCTCTTCTTCTTTGCGTTCGTTCTTTACGACCAATTTTAATCACTCTTTGTGATATGTTTGATCTTTGCCAAGAACGTGTATACGTTGCACACTGGTTTAGTAGGCCCCTAAACGCATAGACTTCTACACGTTTAGGACATGTGCATCCGATTTCATCCAAACCTCTTAAGACATGCGTCGCAGATAACAATGCTTCTATTCTTTACACCCCAAATTTGGGACCCGGTAACCACTCGAGCTTTTGTCACCTCTTACAACATGCCTTGTAGGTCGTAGTGGTACTATTCGTTGCTTCCCTTGCGGGCCCCGGCACCACATGGGCGCATCATTGAAATCAATAAAGCTACCTACACGTAGACCAGTAGAACATTCAACACTCGGCACCATCGATCACAAGAGTGAACAACATGGCAGCAAATAGGAGGGATATATTTCCTAAGCAATTGTTTGATTAGAGTAGTGGTTCTCAAACTTGTTGAAGTCGGGGCACACTTGAAGTCCTACATAAAATCATAGACGCACTATACTATACACAAAAACTTAATAAGTATGATGCAAATAAATACATAAATATTTGTAAAATTCTACCCACATTTATTCATTATTTAATTTCTGCTTATCGAAAGTTATGTTATGTTATGTTATGCGATCGACGTCATGGCACATTGGGCATTTCCATGCATGCTCTGTCCTCCGCTGCAGCAGCCATCCTAAAGTCCATTTGCTCACAGTACCCATGAGAAGTTGATTACTATATCTTCTCTCTCTACCACGAAGACGACACTGTCTGGCATGTCTACACTTAACGCCTAATTCTCGACTCGTTCCAATGTCTGAGACGTGCACATGTCACATAATTGAGAGCGTACAGCATTGATGATATCGGCTCTGTCCATACTTCTGCCCGATTGTGTCGGGCATTGTTTGCAAGAAAGTCTGCACGCTCGTTACCCTGCACTTCAGCATTTCCATGTGTGTACAGCCAAAGCTGTAATAATGATAATGATCGTTGTCACAATGATCATTATCATTATTGCTATCGAAAGTACAAAGAGGTATGGAGGCAACAAAACCACAGCAAACACCCACAAGATCCCATCAGCAGACTAAACAGAAAATAGCTCACAACAATTTTTCGCCTAAGAACAGGTCACTGCAGGCTCAACCACCACATGCACAGAATAAAGCCTTCTCAGACTGCACAGTGTGCATGTCAGACAGAAACACAGACTCCAGATCACATCCTGCAGTTATGTCCATCATACATACACCAACGAAATGAAACATGGCCTCATGAACAAAGCATACAGACCAAGCTATGGGGAACTCTCGAGGAACTTCGAACAAAGTTTACAGACCAAGCTATGGGGAACTCTCGAGGAACTCCGAACAAAGTTTACAGACCAAGCTAAGGGGAACTCTCGAGGAACTCTGAACAAAGTATACAGACCAAGCTATGGGGAACTCTCGAGGAACTCCGAACAAAGTATACAGACCAAGCTAAGGGGAACTCTCGAGGAACTCCGACATGCAGCTTCATAGAGGCAAACCATCTCATGGTTTAGACGAGCATAGGAAACCGAACGCAAAGAAGAAGAAGAATTTCTGCTTATGAGAAGCATGGGCCTGATGTTTCTTTGCGGATTTTTTACACTGGTGCCCGACTTGTACGGCGCCGACCCCTGATCTGGGATTTCCATAGGGGGGCACCTAGGCATTTGATTGATTGATTAATATAACCATCAACATTGCACTTCGGTGAGTAAACATGTGTGCTCCGATCTCTTTCTTACACAGGAATATCTCAGCTGCAGTGCAGAACTCCGTAGCACCGGCGAGGGTCCCCGATGTAATTTTGAAGACTGTGAAGATATTTTTGTAGGAATTTTATTTTTTAATGTTTTGAAATGAATTTTGCCGGGCATCGGCTTTCCAGCCTGCTCTTCTCGATTCTGAACTGCCAAGGGTTCTTTTATGTGCTCAAATTCAACACGGGACTTATGTTTTATCGTTTGTCTCCGATAGGACTAGAAACTCGATCTCACCTACACTGAGATCATGGATCTCTAGAAAAATATCCAGATGGCTCCACGAGGGAGCGAACCTGGTAGATTTGGTGCGACAGACGAGCAGCTAACATCTACACCATAGAGACCATCTAAGAGAAACATGGGCCTGATGAGTCTTGGCGAATTTTGTACCCTGGTTCCCGCTGGTACCACGTTGCCGACCCATTATCTGGAATTTCCTAGGGATTGGTGGGGTGGCGTATTTTGTAAAGCTACATTACTTTGTTTTAACGTGTTTCGTCATTGCTACTTATCCGTTATCAGTTATCCGTTATCAGTTATCCGTTACCAGTTATCCGTTATCAGTTATCCGTTACCAGTTATCCGTTACCAGTTATCCGTTATCAGTTATCCGTTATCAGTTATCCGTTATCAGTTATCCGTTATCAATTATCCGTTATCAGTTATCCGTTATCAGTTATCCGTTATCAGTTATCCGTTATCTGTTATCATTTATATGAAGACTATCATAATAGCACTCCGGAAATGTCCATAGATGCTCCTATCTCCGCCTCAACAGATCCAGCAGCGTCCAGCGACCTAACACGCCAGTTCGATGTGGATTAGTCTCTTTGCATATTTGGTATGCCGTTCTTTACGGGCTGCACCAATATTGACACCCATCTCTCTCAGCCTGGTCAGCGAGTGTGACTCACAGCCCTGAAACTCCTCTGTTCGGAAAGAGTCTCTCAGTGCGTTAAGAATGGTCATTTCGGTTCATTGCAGCCCACTCTGATTCCGTCCGTGGCCATGACAACCAATCTGTCAGCTCGTTCATTGCACAGGGACAAAAATGACGGTGATTTCTTAGATCGCTGTCTGTACCAGTACCTCCGCCCAGTTTCGTCTCACCATTGCTACATATGTTTACTGCAGTCTCTGGTATTTCCTAGGGCGCACATAGAAATGTCACCAGGCGCAATAATGATCGGCCTGGGCACACCCTTTGAGAACCACTAGATTAGAGAAGTGTACACGCACTGTTACACCCCACCACTGTCGGATTGAACTACAGACCTATTATTGAATCAATCAAGGCAAGGAGAAGGATCGTATTAATTACTTCCATTCTAAGTGTAAGTAAATGATGGAGAATGGGTTCACGCTGCAGGCGAATGTAAGTAAATGATGGAGAATGGGTTCACGCTGCAGGCGAATGTAAGTAAATGGTGGAGAATGGGTTCACGCTGCAGGCGAATGTTTTCTCACGGATAACAAGAAATACCTCAGGACTTTCAAATCAAACAAGGTGACTCGTACAATCGTACAAGAAGAAACGAGATGGAGGTCTGGAATCAATAGTTTTTTCTTGAAGGTGGTGGTGGCTGTATCGTGTAGTATGATGTATGTATGAATCATATGCACTCATCATCACCACCATCTTCCTCCTCCTCCCCATTCCATCATCATTATCGTCGTCACAATCATCATTATCATTATTGTCATCGTCACCATCATCATAATCTATGAACATGGTCGTCACCACCGTCAGCATTTCGTCGCCATCATCATCATCATCCCAACCATCCACCTCCCCTCAGTGTCTCTGTGGCTAAGTGGTTAAGCCCTTTGCCTTGTGAGTCGAATGTCGTGGGTTCGAGTCCGGGCCGCGCCATTCTGTTCACGAGTGCAGTTTTTCCAGAGACCCTAGGATTGTTGTTGGAGCTACGGAGTTTGTGCTTTGTGCAATACTCTCGGCAGGTGGCGTGCCATATCTGCGGAGAGGGACCGAGTCAGATGGGATAAAACCCGGTGCAATGAGATCAATCATTCGGCTTTAAAACCCTTTATCCAGCTCTCCTCATCATCAATCATCTTCTTCATCATCATCCTCCGCCTTCTTATCATCATATAGCATACCGTCTATCGTATGTGATCATCGATTTAAACAAATGGCAAATCTAGGTTCATAAAAAAACATATAGCAACATAAAAACCTCTGCCCGAGTGGTTACCGGGGCCCACATTTCGGGTGTAAAGAATAGAACCACTGTTACCTGCCACGCATGTCGTAAGAGGCGACTAAGGAGCTTTGGCTGCAATCGGATGCACATGTCCTAAACGTGCAGAAGTCTATGCGATTAAGGGCCTACCAAACCAATGTGCAACGTATACACGTTCTTGGCAAAGATCAAACATATCACAAAGAGTGATTAAAATTGGTTGTAAAGAACGAACGCAAAGAAGAAAAAGAAGAGGATAAAAACCTCACAATTCGCTGTTGGACTACAAGAAAGCCAAACCCTTTACTTGGAGATATAAATTACAAGCACATCTGAAGTCGAAGTAAAGCTCGCCTGAATGAAGATGAGCACTAGTGAACAGGAAGATAGCAAGCCTTAACACAAAAAATCGGTCTGATGCAGGCACCATATTAAGCGCTGCTACTACAACTGAATTGATTGCATTTTATTTAATTTATGTAAACAAAAATAATGTGTTTTTAATTGTTTAAAAAATGGAAAAAGTGGGAAAAATAAACATAGAACAGGAATTGAATATCTACCGAATGTTAGAAAATGAATCTACTATTGGAGCTAGGCTTCTTCAGAGGCAATAGAGAACCAATTACACAATCATACATCGCTTCACATCATCAGTTCACCACTCACAAACAAATGAACGACATTTTTTGTCCATATCATTTGTCACATCCCCGCTAAAAATATCTCGCGTTAAAAAAAACCAACATGGCTGCTAGTACTCATCACGTGATAAGCGATATGGCGCGAAGCAGGAGGGAGGAAAATGATAATTGAGTAGGGGTATGATGGAGTGAAGTGTGAATTTTTTCTCAGGAGAGCTAGATGGTTGTGATTTGGGAAACGCTCGTCTGCAGGTCTAGGCAATGAGGGCTCTGAGAAATAAAGATTTGTGGTTCAAATTCTGTATTTGGTTGGTTTTTTCCGGGGCCTTTAACCCTTTAACTCCGTAATTTTTTTCTCACCCTAGAAGCATTTATTTTGCAATTTATTCGGAATTCGCCAGTATACTGTTTTTGCGTCATCTTAAAAAATATTATTAGCCAAACAAGTGAGCCATGTGAAATATTATTCAGGCAAGCCTTACATCGACTTCAGATGTATTTGTAATTTATATCTCCAAGTAAAGGGTCAGCCTTTCTTGTAGCCAAACCTCGTATTGTGAGGTTTTTATGTTTTTATATGTTTTTTATGAACCTAGATTTGCAATTTGTTCAAATCCATGAACACATACGATAGCCGGTATGCTATATGAATCAGCTCAGAATTACAAAGGGGTTAATATTTATTTAATTCTTGCCCGCCTGCCCAGCGTGTTCGTAGCACGTTGGACTGCAGGTGACTAGCCCTATGTGAGTGCGGGTTCAATTCCGCGGGCTGGTAGATAAGTCACAGGTTTCCCCCAGATTCACGGTGTTCGTGGCACCGAACCGAAGGGTTACGATATCCATGGCACCGAGCCGAAGTGCTTCTGGATAGGAAACAAAAATAAAAAATGTAATGCTTACTCAAGATGACGAGAGATAAGTGGGAGGAAACTTTAAGAAATGGACAGGTTACAGTCTGGCAGAGTGCAGCACCAAGGCAAAAGACAGAGGATGCTGGAGATTCATTGCAGCCAACCTTCGATGTGGATACCGCACTTGATGATGATGAATGCTTACTCATTTATGATATTCAATAACTTCGGTGCATCTCCTGCGGTTATTAGAACATCGTATATGCTTAATTAAGTTGCACGAAATTAAATTGCAAGAAATTAAATTGCACGAAATTAAATTGCAAGAAGTTAAATTGCACGAAGTAAAATTGCAAAGAAATTAAGTTGCACGAAATTAAATTGCATGAAATTAAGTTGCACGAAATTAAATTGCAAGAAATTAAATTACACGAAATTAAATTGCAAGAAATTAAGTTGCACGAAATTAAATTGCAAGAAACTAAATTGCACGAAATTAAATTGCAAGAAATTAAGTTGCAAGAAATTAAATTGCACGAAATTAAATTGCAAGAAATTAAGTTGCACGAAATTAAATTGCAAGAAATGATGACAACCGATATACTCGTAGATACATGCGTACGTACGTGTGTGTGTGTGCGCGCTGCGAATGTATGTAAGTGTGGTGGGGGTAACGGATTAGTGTAATGCATACATATTGCGATCGCTTATGGAATTGGATGCAAATGTGATTGTGGTTTCAGTCACATACTCGACCTCCCACATGTGAGGAAATGAATTGGTCCTACTACCTCCTGCACACTTTATACTAATAATGTGAAGTGGCAGGTACGTCATATTTGTTATTCGATTCATCAATATTGTTAATTGCATTACCTTAACAGGACTTTACGAATTGACCCAAACTTTTAACGCTGTTTGTGATTTTTCTAGGCATTATTACGTTCAGCAGTTTGTCATTGTTTTCTGAACGGGTGGCACCATCGTCCTTTTGAAAAAATCCACGCGAAACAATTTGCAACCAAACTGTCCGCAGCGTGATTCGAACTCAGAACGGCGGGACAGCTGTGTGCACATCATCATGAAACCGTTCACCACCACCTCTTCAGGTGCCAAGCACTAGATGACGTCAGAAAGATCCTCCTTCCTCCAAGGCCAGATAAATGGAACACATTATACAGAACAAAAGAACAACTTACAAACACATGCAGATACCACGAGATAGCATTGTGCCAAAGGGCAGGAACTCAAGTACCGCTGGATCATTGAAGAAGAAGAAGAAGAAGAAGAAGAAGTCACAGACGCCACCATTCATCAATATAACACCCTCTTCTCTATTTGTTTCCAAATATTCAACTTCCCACAAAAGTACTGAATCGATTGATAGAACCATCATTTCTCTTCAGTGAGTGAATCAGTGGCGGCTCGTCATTAAGGGTTAGTGGTGCCAGGCCCCACCAACAAAATAAACTAAAATATAACCTAACCTAAAACCATGATTTTTTCGAAAATGTGTGTCTGGCCCCACCAACAAAAATGAACACGAGCCGCCACTGGAGTCAATGTACATGCTCCAGTATCTTTCTTACACAGGAAGATCTCGGCCGCAGTGCACGAATTCTGTAGCACCGGCGAGGGTCCCCGATATAATTTAGATGATGGGGAAAATACTTTATAGAAATTTGAATTTGAAAAATATTTCTAATGAATTTTGTCCAGGCAGCGGCTTTCCAGCCTGCTCTTCTCGATTTTCGAACTGTCAAGGGTTCTTTTACGTGCTCAACTTGAACACTACGTTTTATCGTCCGTCTCCGATAGGACTAGGGATCTCTGAAAAATATCCCGATGGTTCGATGAGGGAGCGAACCAAATCCCGCTGGAACAAGAGGCAAGCACTTAAACGTCTACGCCACAGAGAACCCCCACCGCCCCTTCGAAAAGCACTGAAAATACGCACTTCCCAAAAAACTTTTTTTTTTATAAACTAGTAATGGTGAAATGAGAATGATCAAATGCTATATATATCCTATATTAATGTATGGCTCGAAACATGGACAATGAACAAGCAGTTAGAAGACAGAATTGATGCATTTGAGATGTGGATATATATAGAAGAATAGGCAGAGTTTCATGGACAGAAAAACAGACAAATAAACACGTTTTAGGAAAACTAGGCATGAAGAAACAATTATTAAGAGAAATAAATTCAGACAAGTAAAGTATTTTGGGCACATAGAAAGACATGACACCATGATAAAACATTTACTAGAGGGGAAAGTTGAGGGGAAGAGCAAGAGGAAGACCGAGAGATAAGTGGGAGGAAACTTTAAGAAATGGACAGGTTACAGTCTGGCAGTGTGCAACACCAAGGCGAAAGACAGAGGATGCTGGAGATTCATTGCAGCCAACCTTCGATGTGGAGACGGCACCTGATGATGATGATGATGAATGGTCAACTAGTAAAAAAACGTGGAAGACCTAATACCACTCTTCGAAGAACAATCCTACAAGAAAGTAAACTATTGGGATGTAAAACCATACAAGATCTCCAACTGCTAGCAACGAACCGCATCACATGGAGATCTAAAACCTCTGCCCTATGTGCCGTGCCGCCTTGTGATAATAAAGGAACACACTAACTAAACTAACTAATAGTACCACATATTTGTTCAATTTTTACCAGTTTTAGATTTCAGCTTCTGAAATTCCAGCAGATGTTTTGCAATGTGATGTGATCTGTGACGATATGTTAACATACACAGTTGCATCAACAACACGATAGTGGTGATGGACGTGATGTGGTGTAAGCAATGAAAGTGAGAATGAAATATCTCCCCCAAAAATAGCTAACAACTGCAGCAGCGACAGCAGCAGCTGTTCTACACTTTGACTTCACGAGTGACAACATCAACAAAATAAATACAACTCAAGTATTCGGGGTAACAAAAATAATTGAAGAAAATGAAGAAACGAAAGAGAAAATAGCAAGGCTCACTGTTGTCTTTCTTCTTTTGTCCTTCTCTAATGAAATTGTGACAAAATATCTTCACCATCTTCAAAATTACATCGGGACACTCGCCGGTGCTACGGAGTTCGTGCACTGCAGCTGAGATCTGTCTGTGTAAGAAAGAGAAAACAGGAAGGCTCACTGTAGTCTGTCTTTGTTTGTCCTTCTCTAATGAAATTGTGACAAAATATCTTCACCTCTTGTCTATATTGTTTTTCTCTAGGTGGATAATCGAATTGGTTGTCCAGTCATTCAATGGATACCATCACACTACAACATAAGCGGCAACGAGGAAGCCGATAGGCTAGCAAAAGCAGGTAGGCGACTACCGCAGACTGATCACGAGATTAGCTATGAGGAGGCCAGGATAACCATCGGTTGGCAGTACAATAAAATATGGTCGAAAGAACACCCACAACACAACAGCAGTGATGGGTACTATGGTCTGTCCCGTAGTGAACAAGTTGCCATATTCCGCCTACGTACCGGCCATAACAGACTCCGAGTCCACATGTATAACAAGTTTAAAATTGGCATAACTACCCTGTGTCACTGTGAAAAGGCGGACATCACGACAGAGCACATACTGCAAGACTGCCAGTGGTTAGCAGCCCTGAGAAAAGAAACTTGGCCCGATAACACAGAGCTTCACGAGAAGCTGTATGGAGGGACGGAGTCTCTAAAAGCAACAGTAAAATTCTTGATACAATTTGGTTCATCAGTCTAGGCGGTGATCGCGAGAGAGAGAATTGGTTGTCCAATCGTGCCGTTAAGCGTAGGGATGGGAGTTTTCTTCTTCTTCTTCTTGCGTTCGTTCTTTACGACTAATTTTAATCACTCTTTGTGATATGTTTGATCTTTGCCAAGAACGTGTATACATTGCACATTGGTTTGGTAGGTGGTGGAAGCTTTAATTTGAGTTCCAATGACAGATGAATCACCTTTGTTGTGTTATTTAGTGTGGTCTTGATATTGTCTATCCTTGTCCGCCTGCCCAGCGTGTTCGTAGCGCGTGGACGACGAGTGACAAGTCCCCTGTGAGTGTGGTTCAGTTCCGAGGGCTGGCAGAAAAGTCACAGGTTCTCCAGATTTACGATGTTTGTTGAACCGAACCGAAGGGTTACGATGTCCATGGCACCGAACCGAAGGGTTACGATGTCCATGGCACCGATCCGAAGTGCTGAAAGCCCAAGTGCTTCTGGATCGAAAAAAAAAATATATATTGTCTATTCATCATTTTCTTCATCATCTTCAAATTACATCGCGGACCCTCGCCGGTGCTACGGAATTCGTGAACTGCCGCTGAGATCTTCTTGTGTAAGAAAGAGATCGGAGCACACATGGTTGTGGGTATTCAGAAAATGGCAGACAACGGTTATGACGAACCGACTCAATATGTCGTGTGCAGAAAGCTGGATTTTGTCGTGATTGATGTTCCCTTCCACATGAATTGCAATTCAAGTGATGAACAGTATTGTGTTGACACTTTAGCGACGGCCATATGCATTTATGCGGTGCAGGTTGCTTTATGTGGCGGTACGGCTGTTTCATTCTGGAATTAGTTCACAGGAGACAGTTGTTAGCATTTCGTGTGATTTTCGTTGGCACAGGAACCGAGCAATTATGGGGTGACCAGTTGCAGTGAAGTTGGAACGGTACTTATGAACTATGAACGTAGAATCGTTTTTACCTTTGGATCACATACAGATCACATACATATCACATACAGATCACATACAGATCACATACATATCACATACATATCACATACAGATCACATACAGATCACATACGGATCACATACGGATCACATACGGATCACATACGGATCACATACGGATCATATACAGATCACATACAGATCACATACAGATCACATACAGATCACATACAGATCACATACAGATCACAAACATATCACATACAGATCACATACGGATCACATACGGATCACATACGGATCACATACGGATCACATACAGATCACATACAGATCACATACAGATCACAAACATATCACATACAGATCACATACAGATCACAAACATATCACATACAGATCACATACAGATCACATACAGATCACATACAGATCACATACATATCACATATATATCACAAAGAGTGGTTTAACAAGTGATCAATATGGAGCGCTCGAAGAAGAAGAAGAAGATCTATCAGGTTTGAGAATGAAATCAAGTTACTGTTACATATCGCAACATACAATAACAACAGACAGAAATGAAATTAAACAGCACTAGAAACAGACATAAAATAATATAGTTAGGGAGATATGAAATGATCACTGGAAACTGTCTGTTTGATCAAATTCAGAAGTGGGAATGTTTTTGATCAAGATTTTAATTAGATTTTTGTTTTTAAATAAAGAATGATCACATGTAGACAGACAAAATATAAAGGGTAGCAGTTTTCTGTAGCTTATATAGTTCAGATACTAGCTTTTTGTCACTTAGGTTTCGCTTCGAGTAAACATTATCGATTTCTGTGGCTTAAGGGATAGTGACTCGGTCTATTAACTCCGACGTTCTGAGTTCGAATCACGCTGCGGACAGTTTGGTTGCAAATTTTTTCGCGTGGATGTTTACAAATGGACGATGGGGGAGAGGGAGGGAGAGAAGGAAGGAGAGAGAGAGGGAGAGCGTATAAGAGACAAATAAAGTTAGAGTACAAGAGAAAAAAAGATGATGGAGAGAGTGGAAGAAAATGGAAGAGAAAGAAAGAGACTAAGAGAAAGATTACAGAAGAAAGAGAGAGAGAGAGAGAGAGAGAGAGACAGAGACAGAGAGAGAGGAAGCGAGAGAGAGAAACAGAGAGAGATAGAGACAGAGAGTGTATGAAGGAGACTAAGAGAAAGATTACAGACTGTCGAAAGAGACAGAGAGAGAGCCAGAGAGAGAGTAAGACAGAGACAGAGAGAGTGAGACAGAGAGAGTGAGAGAGCGACAGAGACAGTGAGACAGAGCGAGTGAAACAGAGAGAGTGAGGCAGAGAGAGTGAGGCGGAGAGAGTGAGACAGAGAGAGTGTGTGAAGGAGACTAAGAGAAAGATTACAGACTGTGGAAAGAGACAAAGATAGAGACAGAGAGAGAGAGAGAGAGAGTAAGACAGAGAGAGTGAGACAGAGAGAGTGAGACAGAGAGAGTGAGACAGAGAGAGTGAGACAGAGAGAGTGAGACAGAGAGAGTAAGACAAGAGAGTGAGACAGACAGTGAGACAGAGAGTGAAACAGAGACAGAGAGAGTGATACAGAGAGAAAGACACAGAGAAGCAGAGAGAGTGTATGAATGAGACTAGAGACAAATTATAAAACAAGAGAGGGCGAAAGAAACACTGCACAGAGTAAGTAGAGAAGAGACAGGAAGAGAGAGAGAGAAAGTGAAAGAAAAACAAAGAAATATATATATCGAGAGAGAGAGCGAGAGAAAATGAACAAGAGTGAAGAGAGATACTTGAGATGCATAAAAAGACACAGAAGAGTATAAGAAAGATTGCAGAGTAAGGAGAGTGAGAGGGAGAGAAAGTGAAATATATATATATATGAATAGAGAGAGAGAGAGAGAGAATGAACAAGAGAGAGTGAGAGGGAGAGAGAGAGGGGGGTGTTGAGACACGCTTACAAAGACACAGCTTACAACGTGCTTAGAATTTAACAAGTTAAAGTGAACGAAGATTTCAAGAGAGAAAAAAAAAAAGCGATCGCGTGAGCCTTGCAGATTATATAACTGGACAAGGAAGATGAGCACTTTTATAAGCAAGTGTCCAGACAAACATAGGACCTCTTGTTGCTAAAGATTAAAGTGGTCTTCAGAGACTAGACACGCAATCTTGGGCGCAAAGTGGGTGTGAGTGGATGATAGATATAGATGATTCCAGTATTCCAGGGGTCGTACATGGTTGCTGCCGTCACTCCATCTTTTGAGAGGTCTTCCTCTTGCTCTGTACTCATTATACGCAGAATACTAAAAATAAACCGGCAGGACAAAATTCCAGACAGCGAAGTCCTCACAAGAGCAAAGATCCCAAGCGTCAACACCCTGTTGCAGAAGGCCCAAATAAGATGGGTCTGTCACGTTGCTCGAATGCCTGATAAACGCATCCCAAAACAGTTGATGTATGGCGAGCTTGAAGGAGCAGACGTTTAGCTTTTGGACAGAAAAACGCTTTAAAGACACTCTTAAAGTGTCTCTGAAATGCTTCGATATAGACAATACGTGCTGGGAATCCTTGCGCAAGATCGTCAAATGTGGCGCTGTAACAACACAAGAGGAACCTGAATAGCTGAGAATCATCGTATTGTTGAGTCACAGAGAAAACGAGCAGCGCGAAAAGACAGAGCACACAATACGCACATGTCTAACCTTGATCATGTATGCCCCACCTGTGGTCGGGGATTCTGTTCTAGGATTGGACTCTACAGTCACCTCCGCACACACCAGAGAGGTGCAACAGCACACGTCTGAGATTGTTGTCATCATCGCTTGCGATGGACGGCTATTATTACTCATTATACTTTTTTCTGTGTGTCTACCACAGAGAGCCACACATAAAAAGTATAACGAGTACATAGCAAGAGGAAGACCACGCAAAAGATGGAACGACGGCATCAAGAACTACCTTCATTCATTCATCAAATAGCTTGTCCTGAGCAGAACTTTACCACTCCAACAGTCCTCGGAATTTATCTCTCTCAAAGGCCAGATTTCCCGTCTCTGCAGACGCCGTGCTCAAACCATCAGTTACATCCTGAATCCATTCTCTCCGTGGTCTTCCTCTTCTCCTGTTTGCAGGTATACTTCTATGATATGGTCTTCTCCAGCTCTTCGTGTCTTTTTATATATCCAAAATACCTCAACTTTAGAGGGTCTCTATGGCTAAGCCCTTTGCCTTGCAAGTCGACGGTCGTGGGTTCGAATCCAGACCGCGGACTTCTGTTCACAGAGCAATTATTTTCCAGAGACCCCTAGGATTGTGGCCGGAGCTACGAAGTTCGTGCTTTGTGCAATACTCTCGACAGGTGGCGTTCCATTTGTGTGGAGAGGGACGGAGTCATACAGGGTAAAACCCGGTGCAATGAAGTCACTTCTTCGGCTTTAAAATCCCTTTAAATGTTTTCTTTCATACTTCCAGCCAGTTCCCTTTGACTAAGTTCCTTCTGAGAACTGCTATGAGAGCCGTTGTAGCGTAGTTGTTAGTGAACTCGCTTCTCAAGGCTGGTGGTCTGGGTTCAGCTCCCGCAATGCGCGTGGATTTTTCCCCACCACGACGGCTGTCAGGTCGACCCAGCCTCAACTGGGTACCAGACATGCTCTGGGAAAGTAAAGGCGGCCGGCGTGATGCTGACCACATCACCCATGTGCCGACGGTCAATGAAAAATACTGGCCTAACACTGTATTTCCCTATATACCACAAGGTATGAAAGGGTTCCTTTACTTTTTTTTTAAAGTTCCTTCTGGAAAGATCAATCTGAACAGCCTCAACTCCTTGTGGACCTGGAGCAACACTAAGTGCCGTTTTTACTCTATAATGGCTTTTGCCTTGGTCCAGTAAGGGTTAAGAAAATGGCTAACAGCTTAGGAAGTGCATTAGAACAAGCACACACAAGATCACTACAATTATGTATAGAACATTTCTATAAAGAAGTAAATAGTGGAAGAGAAGAAGATGAAGTACATGGATCGACTGTCTTAGCCTTATTCTAGTCTGTTGAGGGGTCTCTGTTGAGGGGTCTCTGTTAAGGGGTCTCTGTTGAGGGGTCTCTGTTTGAGGGGTCTCTGTTGAGGGGTCTATGTTAAGGGGTCTCTGTTAAGGGGTCTCTGTTGAGGGGTCTCTGTTTGAGGGGTCTCTGTTGAGGGGTCTCTGCTGAGGGGTCTCTGTTAAGGGGTCTCTGTTGAGGGGTCTCTGTTTGAGGGGTCTCTGTTGAGGGGTCTCTGTTGAGGGGTCTCTGTTTGAGGGGTCTCTGTTGAGGGGTCTCTGTTGAGGGGTCTCTGTTAAGGGGTCTCTGTTAAGGGGTCTCTGTTGAGGGGTCTCTGTTGAGGGGTCTCTGTTTGAGGGGTCTCTGTTGTGTAGAGGCTAGGTGCTTGTCTCTCGTGAAAAAGGTACCAGGTTCGCTCCTCATAGAGACATCTAGATTTTTTCCAGATATCCCTGATCTCAGTGTAGGTGAGATGTAGTTCCTAGTCCTATCGGAGACGGACGATAAAACGCAGTTGCCGTGTTCAATTTGAGCACGTATAAGAACAATTCTTCTTCTTCTACCCTTCGCTCCATACGAGGCATAGGTTCCCAACAATTAGAACAATTGTCAGTTGAAAAACGAGAAGAGCAGGCTGGAAAGCCGCTGCCTGTACAATATTCATTAGAAGTAATTAAAAATAAAATTCCTACAAAAATATCTTCACCATCTTAAAAATTACATGTTTTATCGTCCACCTCCGATAGGGCTAGGAACTTGATCTCATCTACATTGAGATCAGGGATATCTGGAAAAAATATCCCGATGACGTCACGAGGGAGCGAACCGATTACCGTTGGAACGAGAAGCGAGCTTCTAATCTTTACGTCATAGAGACGCCCTTATACTTGCGGAACGTATACATAGCGAGAAAGTCCCACACAGTCAAATTCGAACGAGAATCAAACAAAATCACCTACATATTCCTCAATCACTCATGCAAATCGATTTGCCTTCTTCTCTCATTGATGATTCTGTATTCCGCGTGAGTAGAGCGCGCATGAAGAGGTGTCTTGCACGCGAAGAGGCTGAGGTTGGGGGTCAATCTTTACATTCCAGGTCACACGTTCAGACCGGGAGCACACCGTTGTCCTCAGCTGTCAAGTGTTTAGATATCAAACCAGAATACTATGCATCGCAGTCACTTCTTCACCCTTCGCCCCTAGGTAGACATAGGTCCGCAACCAAGGCCTTCCAAGCCGTCATATCCAAAGGCGATCTTTTCCTTATCTCTACACATTCTCACAATTTTCTTGCATTCCGTCTACAGGGGTTTCTGGGTCTTCCCATACCTCTATTGCACTGTGTAAAAAAAAAAATGTAATTGCATATCCTTTACAGAACTTTGCGAATCAACCCCAGCTTTTTAACGCTGTTTGTGATTTTTCTAGGCATTATTACGTTCAGTAGTTTGCCATTGCTTGCTGAACTGGTGGTGTCATCGTCCTTTTGTACAAATCCACGTGAAACAATATGCAACCAAATGTCCGCAGCGTGATTCGAACTCAGAACGTCGGGGTTAACAGACCGAGTCACTATCCCCTAAGCCACATATAATATACCTGTATTACCTCGGAGGACCTGTCTCGTGATGCTGTCCTGTATCTTCTTCTTCTTCGAACGCTCCAAATCGATCACTTGTTAACCATTCTTTGTGATTTGTATATGAGCTGAGCCTAAGAGCGATTGTACGTTGTGCCAGTCATGCGCCTACAAGTAGGCCAGCACATCCGTTTTCTGCGCTGCTTTTTATTTACTAGGGTAGCATCCTTAGGGCCTACATCAGTCGCCTCTTACTACATGCATTGTAGGTTACAGTGGTATTATTTTTGCTTCCTTGCGGGCCCGGCACCACACGGGCGACACATGCGACTGAAAACAACCAACAAATATAAATTGAATTGTGTCCACTCGTTGACCAATAACCAAAATGGTCGCACAGTTACACCGAAAATATAACGCAAGTTCATCAAATCTTGAAACGAAAACGAAAAACGAATTTCGTAGAAAGACGAAGAAGATAGTTTAGAAAAAAAACTGACCAAGATAATGTTTGAGAAATACCAGATTAGGAATACGAATTCTGAATGATTTCAAATGCTGAAAGCGAAACGAAAAAATGTGAATTATTTTCCTGAATATCCTATTATGTTTATGTGATGAAGGAGGGAGGAGGAGGAGATGTGTGACGATGCTATACGGGTGTGATTTTTGGCGCCGGTATTACGGAAATGAATAGCATTTTTCCTTCATATGAAGAAGGGGAGAGAAGTGGGAAAATGGAATAACATGCAAGGGAGGCAATTAAGCACGTTCTCTCTGTGTGTGAGAGCAGATGATGTTTGCATGCTTGAGCACGGTAACAAACATGCGGCCCATGCACGCGAGCTTGTAAAAACAGCTTGGATTAGCCCTCGCCCCAAGTCTCCCTAAATATAACCACATAAAAGTGAAGACACGAGAGCAGACACACTGAAGAAAACTAGACTCGGTTGAATATTCTGGAGATGTTGTTTATCTGTAAACAATGTTTATGGCATCTGAAGAAGATATGCCAGGTATATCTTGTCGTCAATATTCTCTTGTATATCTTCCATCTAGGAAAACCCGATGAAATCTTGATCGTCTTCTTCTTTTAGCGTTCCATATCGACCGCTCGAGCGTCTGGCCAATTGATTAGAACGCTGCTCATCGCCCGAGTGGTTACCGGGGTCCAAATTTGGGGTGTAAAAATAGAACCACTGTTACCTGCCACACATGTCGTAAGAGGCGATTAAGGAGGTTTGGCAGAAATCGGATGTACATGTCCTAAACGTGTAGAAGTCTATGCGTTTAGGGGCCTACCAAACCAATGTGCAACGTATACACGTTCTTGGCAAAGATTAAATATATCACAAAGAGTGATTAAAATTGGTTGTAAAGAACGAACGCAAAGAAGAAGAAGAAGAGATCTTCCTGTGTAAGAAAGAGAACGAAGCACACATGGTTACTCACCGAAGTGCAATGATGATGGTCCTATCAATCAATCAAAGAGGCAAGTGGAGCATATACGACAACTACCAGCAGCATGACTATGGAGGTAATGGCGGTGACAAAATCCTTGGAGTGTACAGACGCAAACATTCAACCATGCATGCATGCTCAGCAACTCTATGAGCATGATACAGAAGATCAAGACCAGCTATGTACGATGGCAGTGGATGCAATTAATACAAAACTCGTAAATCCAAACACTTACCTACATCTTTGTCCCGGGTAATGCTGGGGTGAAGGGCAATGAGAGAACAGACGCACTGACGGGCAATGCTACGATTGAGAATGGGTCTTCTATGGACAGAAGCGACATCATCAACGCTCTAAGAGAAAATATAAGCTCTGAAGATTTCAACGAAGAAGATAAAGGGTATTCTCTATCTCGGTTGCGCAAGTTATGCATACCGATAGGTGCGGCAAGACGGGAAAACCAAGAGAAAAAAACCCAGTAGATACATCAATCAACAAAGAACGGGAGTTGTTAGTCTTAAACACACTAGGCGGTCTCTGTGGCTGAGTAGTTAAGCCCTTTGCCGTGTGAGTCTAAAGTCGTGGGTTTGAATCTGGACCGCGCCGTTCTGTTCCCGAGTGCATTATTTTTCCAGAGAACCCTAGGATTGTTGCTGGAACTACGGAGTCCGTGCTTTGTACAATATTCTCGGCAGGTGGCGTGCCATTTCTGCAGAGAGGGACTGAGCCATATGGGGTAAAACCCGGTGCAATGAAGTCAATCCTTCGGCTTTAAAAAAAAACCACCCTGAAATACATGCTTGGGAGGTGAGGTGATCGGAGCAATTATGGACATGTTCGATGTGCGATGTGCGTTGTGCGATGTGCGTTGTGCGATGTGTGTTGTGCGATGATCCTCAAATGAATAATGAAATATATGTAAGAAAAAGAAGAACAAGAAGAAACCCATAAGAAACAAAATTCACTAGCAATGAAGTTTCTATCAACTACACAATAGAGAGACTGCAACATCAGCAGAAACCTCAGACTCAACAAATCGAGGCAGACAACATCACAAGTTTCTTCACCATCAGCTACACAATAGAGAGACTGCGACATCAGCAGAAACCTCAGACTCAACAAATCGAGGCAGACAACATCACAAGTTTCTTCACCATCAGCTACACAATAGAGATACTGCAACATCAGCAGAAACCTCAGACTCAACAAATCGAGGCAGACAACATCACCACATGTTTCTTCACCATCAGCTACACAACAGAGAGACTGCGACATCAGCAGAAATCTCAAACTCAACAAATCGAGACAGACAACATCACCACATGTTTCTTCACCATCAGCTACACAATAGAGAGACTGCGACATCAGCAGAAACCTCAGACTCAACAAATCGAGGCAGACATCCTCATCACAAGTTTCTTCACCATCAGCTACACAACAGAGATACTGCGACATCAGCAGAAACCTCAGACTCAACAAATCGAGGCAGACATCCTCATCACAAGTTTCTTCACCATCAGCTACACAACAGAGATACTGCGACATCAGCAGAAACCTCAGACTCAACAAATCGAGGCAGACATCCTCATCACAAGTTTCTTCACCATCAGCTACACAACAGAGATACTGCGACATCAGCAGAAACCTCAGACTCAACAAATCGAGGCAGACATCCTCATCACAAGTTTCTTCACCATCAGCTACACAACAGAGATACTGCGACATCAGCAGAAACCTCAGACTCAACAAATCGAGGCAGACAACATCATCACAAGTTTCTTCACCATCAGCTGCAATAAACAACATTAACACCATGCAGCATCCCACCCCCTTCCTCCCTGTATCGCTTGGAAAAACACTCCAAAATCTCTTGCTTCGAGTGCTATCGTTTCTGTATTTTTATCTGAATATGATATTCTCTCTATCTCTGTTTCTCTCTCTCTCTGTCTCACTCTCTCCAACATTTCTACTCATTTATTACGTTTCTCATCTCATTTCCCATATCGCACTCCATTTATTCACCACTCCCTGCTACTCCTCCCCCTTAAACAAAAATAATTCCCATATGAATGGACCCCAATTGTCCGTCTCGTATATTCTAAAGCGTTATTGATGGCCTGGGGGTCAAAGGATGCTCTATGTTGGGAGATACCTGTTTGGGGCCTCCCCTTCCTCTTCTTTGCTGAGATCATCATCTTCTCCATCCTGAGTCTCACAAACAGACCATCCGTTAGTCCACACACACACACACATAACTTGGCTGTCCGTCACGTTAGAAGAACTGGCCCTTCCGTCCTAGGAAACGCGCGTTGAGATAAATGCAGGAATAGACGGACTGTTCACTACAGCGGTTCTAAAATTATTTTTGTGTACGTCTCAATGTCTGTGTATCTTCTTCTTCTTCTCTTCCACTATTAACTTCTTTATAGAAGTGTTGGGGGGAAGAGGTTGGGGGTAGTGATCTTGTGTGTGCTCGTTCTAATGCCCTTTGTAAGCTGTTATTCATTTTTCTTAAGGATGTTCTTGATGTCGTCGCTTCGCCGCCCGTGTGTTGTCAGAGCTCACAAGGGGAGCGAGAGAGAGAGAGAAAGAGAAAGAGAGAGAGAGTAAGAAAGAGAGAGAGAGTAAGAAAGAGAGAGAGAGAGTGAGAAAGAGAGAGTGAGAAAAAGAGAGTGAGAAAGAGAGAGAGAGAGTGAGAAAGAGAGAGAGAGTGAGAAAGAGAGAGTGAGAAAGAGAGAGAGAGAAAGAGAGAGAGAGTGAGAAAGAGAGAGTGAGAAAGAGAGAGAGAGAGAGAGTGAGAAAGAGAGAGAGTGAGAAAGAGAGAGTGAGAAAGAGAGAGAGAGAGAAAGAGAGAGAGAGTGAGAAAGAGAGAGAGAGAGAGAGAGAAAGAGAGAGAGAGAGTGAGAAAGAGAGAGTAGAGAGATGAGAAAGAGAGAGTGAGAAAGAGAGAGAGAGAGAGAGGAGAAAGAGAGAGAGAGTGAGAAAAAGAGAGAGTGAGAAGAGAGAGTGAGAAAGAGAGTGAGAAAGAGAGAGAGAGAAGAGAGAAGTGAGAAAGAGAGAGAAGAGGATCTCTGTGACTAAGTGGTTAAACCCTGTGCCTTGTGAGTCAAATGTTGTGGGTTCGAGTCCGGACCGCGCCATTGTGTTCACGAGTGCAGTTTTTTCCAGAGAACCCTAGAATTGTTGCTGGAGCTACGGAGTTCGTGCTTTGTGCAATACTCTCGGCAGGTGGCGTGTCATTTCTGCTGAGAGGGACTGAGCCATATGGAGTAAAACCCGGTGCAATGAAGTCAATCCTTCGGCTTTAAAACCCTTTAAAAAAAGAGAGAGAAAGAAAGAAAGAGAAACAAATAAAGAAAGAGAGAGAGAGAGAGAGAGAAAGTGAGAGAGAAAGTGAGAGAGAAAGTGAGAGAGAAAGTGAGAGAGAAAGAAACATACACATAAACACACGTACACACATTCACACAAAATAAACGCATAAACTCGCATATAATACACACACTCATCACCAACACACCCATTAAACACACCATTCACGCGCACGCACAAACCACTATTTGGCGACTATTTTATTTTTAAGTTGGGGGTTTTGGGTGGCAATATGGGCAATGAACCATCCTCATACATTTTGTGAAACTTTCCAACACCCAAGTAGCATGGGCTCTGTTTCGCACTTGCCCTGCTTCGTACTTGCCCTGCTTCGCACTTGCCCTGCTTCGCACTTGCCCTGCTTCGCACTTGCCCTGCTTCGTACTTGCCCTGTTGATTGATTGATAGACCATCATCATTGCACTTCAATGAGTAACCATGTGTGCTCCAATCACTTTCTTACATAGTAAAATCCTCAACGAAAGTGCACGAACTCCGTAGCACCGGCGAGGGTCCCGATGTAATTTCGACAATGGTGAAAATATTGTGTGAGAATTTTTCAGTTTTTAATCTTTCTAATGAATTTTGTCCAGGCAGCGACTTTCCAGCCTGCTATCCTTGATTTTTGAACTACCAAGTGTTCTTTTACGTGCTCAACTTGAACACGGTCTTATCGTCCGTCTCCGATAGGACTAGGAACTCAATCTCACCTACACTGAGATCAGGGATCTCTAACAAAATATCCAGATGGCTCTACGAAGTCGCGATCTGAGTACCTTTGAAACGAGAGGTGAGCAGCTAGCCTCTACCTCACATAGAGCCCACACTGCCCCTATATCTTCAACAAATTGAGAACCACTGAGTGTAGATAACACAACACTGACGTGAGAAATCTTAAGCTTCGCAATGCTTTGTTTAACAAAATATTGTCTGTTTTGAGAATACAGACCACATGTGGTGGTGTATGCATACCCACACACCCACACGCACACTAACACAGACAGCGACTACCTAGCTATCTGCATAAACGGACATAAACCGGACACCATCTGACAAACAAGACACGCATATAAAGTAGCCATGGAAGAATAAGTTGAGAATCTTCACAATCCACATTGTCATACTGAACACACACAAAAAATTGGTGCACACATAAAGAAAGCAACGCACCAAGAATGCATGCATAACGCATTCTCACCATAGATTCTGCACGCTTCACTGCATACACAGTCGTCGTGTGTTTTTTTTCTCCCCAGCTGTCATTTTGACAACTCTGTTCTATCTGTTTCCATTCACTGCTTGAAGTTTCTGATTAATCATCCGTGTCAAACCTCACCAAGACAAGAATGGGAGCCTTGCTTAACTGTTTAAGCATGTACGCCATTTATTTCATCTTCGTTTTCATCTTTCAAGAAATTCTTGGCATATTTTTGAAGTCAAACTTTGAATAGGAAGGGTTTAAAGGGTTTTTGAAGCAGAGGATTGACTTCATTGCACCGGGTTTTACCCCATATGGCTCGGTCCATCTCCACAGAAATCGCACGCCACCTACCGAGAGTATTGCACAAAGCACGAACTCCGTAGCTCCGGCAACAATCCTAGGGACCTCTGGGAAAAACTGTACTCGTGAACAGAAGGCCGCGGTCCGGATTCGAACCCACGACCCTCGACAAGGCAAAGGGATTAACCACTCAGCCACAGAGACAGGAAGATGTTATGTTATGAGATCTATGTTGATGTGCGGAAACTTACAGATCTCTCTTCTTCTTCTTCTTTGCGTTCGTTCTTTACGACCAATTCCGAACGAGGTGGCAAAGTTCTGCTCAGGACAAGCTATTTGATGATGACGAGTGGTAAAAGACAAAAGATCGACGTCAGAACTGATTACCTGCACCAAGGAGAGAGAGAGTTGTGAAGAGACATGATCGCCTATGCCGGCAGGCATGACACTTGGTTGATTGAGTGGTAAAACATATATGTGCTTGTGAATATAAGTGTTACAGAAGAGTCCTTCGTATATCATGGACAGAGAAGAGAACAAATAGATCTATCCAGAAAGAACTAAAATCAAAGAAAACTGGCTGATGCTACAAATAAGAAAGATACAATTGAGATATTTTGAACATATAAAAAGACACAAAGGGCTAGAGAAGACCATCATGGAAGGAGGCATACCGGCAAAGAGGAGAATAAGAAGACCAAGGAGAAAATGGATTTCGGATGTAACTGATAGTTTGAGCATGAAGGCTGCACAGGCGGGACATCTAGCCTATGAGAGAGAGAAATTCCGAAGGACTGTTGGGGTGGCAAAGTTCTGTACAGGACAAACTATTTGATGATTTGAGCATGACGGCTGCAGAGGCAGGACATCTAGCCTATGAGAGAGAGAGAAATTCCAAGGGATGTTAGTTCAGCAGGCACTCAAAAGTGTAGGCAAAACAGAGCAGAATGAGCTCAAAGCGACCCTCGATGAACTAACGCGCTCACTCAAACGCACCGTCATTCAGTGGATACCATTACACTGTAACGTAAGGGGAAACGAAGCAGCCGACAAACTAACCAAAGAAGGCGGGCGACTACCTCAGACTGATCTCGAGATCAGTTATGAGGAAGCCAAAACAACCATCGGCTCGCACTATAGAAACAAATGGACAAAAGATCATCCACAGTACACCAGCAGCGACGGATACTATGGTCTATCTCGTAGTGAACAGGTTGTCATACTTCGCCTCCGTACCGGCCACAACGAGCTCCGAGCCCACATGTTCCACAAATTTAAGATTGGCACAACTAGCCTGTGCCCCTGCAAAAAGGCGGACATGACGGCAGAACACGTTCTGCAAGACTGTCAACGGTTAGCAGGTATAAGAAAAAAAACATGGCCACAAAACACAGAGCTTCGCAAAAAGCTGTACAGAGGAACAGAGTCCCTTAAAACCACGGTAAAATTCTTGATAAAAGTTGGTTCATCATTCTAGACCGGGAACGCAAGAGAGAGAGAGAATTCAAAGTTCTGTACATGACAAACTATTTGATGATAAGACTATGTACAACTCGACTGACGCTCGTAATCTAAACCAACACCACGAGTTGTTCACGAGTCTATATTAGCTGTTAGAGATAGAGAGAAATCCGTGGGGATGTAGAAGTAGTTACGACATAATAGAAGAAGTTAGACAAGTCTGATTGTTCAGACGAACACTCATCACTGCACGCCAGGAAACAGAGTGGGAGAATATATCACAGAGAGTTGTGGGGAGAACAATAAACAAGCTTGGTAGAAAGGTAGAACAATGCATTGGTGGAAAAGGTGAGTGGAAGAGTTATGGAGAAGAAACAATGAGAGGTTGATGACGGGCAAGAGTTATGTGAAGAGGACGAACGTCAGCTGTGACAACAACAACAACAGAAGGAGAAGGTATGTACACAATTATTGAGAGAAAGAAAAAGATACAGATAAAGCTTTGTAAAATAAAGGATCAGGAATTAGTAGTGGAAAGACAGAGACAGGGTGATAGAGTTAAGGATGTACATTAGTGGTGGAAAGTGATAGAAAGAGGAGAATGTGGTGGAAAGACAGAGAAGTGGAAAAATAGAAATACAGTGGTGGAAATACAGAGTGGTGGAAAGATAAAAGTGGTAATGGAAAGATAAAAGTGGTAATGGAAAGATAAAAATGGTAGTGGAAAGATAAAAGTAGTAGTGAAAAGATAAAAGTGGTAATGGAAAGATAAAAATGGTAGTGGAAAGATAAAAGTGATAGTGGAAAGATGAAAGTGGTGGTGGAAAGATAAAAGTGATAGTGGAAAGATAAAAGTGATAGTGGAAAGATAAAAGTGGTAATGGAAAGATAAAAGTGGTGGTAGAAAGATAAAATTGGTAGTGGAAAGATAAAATTGGTAGTGGAAAGACAAAAGTGGGAGTGGAAAGATAAAAGTGGTAGTAGGAAGTAATAGAAAGACATAATGGTAGAAAAACAGTGGTTAGACAGAGTGGTAGAAAATTATAGAAAAACAGAGCAGTGGAAAACGGAGTGGTGGAAGACGGAGTGATGGAAGACGGAGTGGTGGAAGACGGAGTTGTGGAGGACGGAGTTGTGGAGGACGGAGTGGTGGAAAGACAAGACGAAATATGTTAGTAGTAAGATAAAAGCGTAGGTAAACCTGCCTGAGTGGTTACCGGGGCCCAAATTTGAGGTGTAAAGAATATAACCACTGTTACCTACCACGCATGTCGTAAGACACGAGTAAGGAGGTTTGGCTGAAATCGGATGCATGTATCCTAACCGTGTAGAAGTCTATGCGTCTAGGGGTCTACCAAACCAATGTGCAACGTATACACGTTCTCGGCAAAGATCAAACATATCACAAAGAGTGATTAAAATTGGTCGTAAAGAACGAACGCAAAGAAGAAGAAGAAGAAGAGAGTAGGTGAACATGGAGAATTGAAGAAGAAGAAGAAGAACATGAACGCTAAGAAGGAAAGAAAGAATATATAACGAAACGCAGGAAGAAAACTGACAGAAAGAAAGAATATATAACGAAACGCAGGAAGAAAACTGACAGAAAGAAAGAATATATAACGAAACGCAGGAAGAAAACTGACAGAAAGAAAGAATATATAACGAAACGCAGGAAGAAAACTGACAGAAAGAAAGAATATATAACGAAACGCAGGAAGAAAACTGACAGAAAGAAAAAATATATAACGAAACGCAGGAAGAAAACTGACAGAAAGAAAATATAACGAAACGCAGGAAGAAAACTGACAGAAAGAAAGTAAAAAAATAAAGGTGAGAAATAAAATCATCGTGTGAGATACCTCTACAGAGAAATCAATAAATAATTACCAAATTAATAAAAAAATATTCTATCACTTGCTGAACAAGCTATGAACAGCCAAAGCAACGATCCTATCACTTGCGAGACGAGCGATGAACGGACGGAGCAACGATACAACATGAAGAATATAAAAACGGATAACTGTGTTCTTCTCAAATATCTGCTCGTCTCCAGATGTCTACAACGGTATCAGAATCGTCCGACAAATAAAAAACCAGTAATCGATTCACTTGCCAGCATCTTGTCATGCTAAGAGTAAAAAAAAAACCGAGTATGTTCCAGCCCCCTTCTGGCCGCATCCCACATAAAAATCTGGTTTAAAAACGCTTGAATGTATCCGCTGGCCACGAGATAAATCGAGTAGCAATGTTGAAGAGGTGGGGGCTCTTCTGTGATTGAATCTTATATCAGAACTACGATCAGAGAAATGAAAGTGGTGGGAGGGGGAAGGGGGACGCAGGCGCGCTAAGCTAATTTATATCTTTGATAACCAACCCTGAAATGGCTTCTTTGCAAAGTTATATTGAAGAGTTCAGATGTTGGCACTTAGTGGACACAAAGAGTGGAAGCGATGTTTCTTGTCCCGTCCAGGCCATTTATTTGGACATTGGCTGGTAGATAGATGAAAACCACTCTATTCTGGCACCCTAACTTTCATCTTCTCTTGCCCCTTTATTTTTTTATGTTGACTTTTATTTCTAAGGAGTCTCTGGGGCGTAGATGTTGTCTGCTTGTCTCTCGTTCCAAAGGGACTATGTTCGCATCCTCGTAGAGCTATCAGGATATTTTTCCAGTCTTCTGATCTCAGTGTAGGTGAGATCAAGTTCCTAGTCTCAGTGTAGGTGAGATCAAGTTCCTAGTCTCAGTGTAGGTGAGATCAAGTTCTTAGTCTCAGTGTAGGTGAGATCAAGTTCCTAGTCTCAGTGTAAGTGAGATCAAGTTCCTAGTCTCAGTGTAGGTGAGATCAAGTTCCTAGTCTCAGTGTAGGTGAGATCAAGTTCCTAGTCTCAGTGTAGGTGAGATCGAGTTCCTAGTCTCAGTGTAGGTGAGATCAAGTTCCTAGTCTCAGTGTAAGTGAGATCAAGTTCATAATCATATCGGAGACGGACGATAAAACGTAGATCCCCTGTTTAAGTTGAGCACATAAAAGAACCATTGGCAGTTCAAAATCGAGAAGAGCAGGCTGGAAAGCCGCAGACTGGGCAAAATTCATTAGAAAGATTAAAAATAAAATTCCTACACAATATTTTCACCATCTTCAAATTACATTGGAGACCCTCGCCGGTGCTACGGAGTTCGAACAATGCCGCTGAGATCTCCCTGTGTAAGAAAGGTATCGGATCACACATGGTTACTAACCGAAGTGCAATAATCATGAATCAATCAATCAATCAATCAATCCATCCATCAATCCATCAATCAATCAATCCATCCATCAATCAATCCATCAATCAATCAATCCATCAATGGTAGATATATTCTTCTTCGAACGCTCCATATCGACCACTTGCTAACCACTCTGTATGATTTTTATGGGATCTGAGCCTAAGAGCGATTGTACGCTGTGCCAAACAACTAGTAGTAGACCATCACATCCGATTTGTGCTACGTTTTTATTTACTAAAGTAGCTTTCCTAGGCTCCTACCTCAGTCGCCTCTTACGACATGCCTTGTAGGTTGCAGTGTTACTATTCTTTGCTCCCTTGCGAGCCCTGGCAACACACGGGCGTGGTAGATAGATGAAGATCACGTTATTCTGGCACCACAACTGTCGTCTACTCACGCCACTTCATTTATTAAAAGTAGTAAAAGTAAAGGAACCCTTTCATACCTCGTGGTATATAGGTCAATACAGTGTTAGGCCTGTATTTTTCATTGACCGTCGGCACACAATGGGTGATGTGGTCAGCATCATGCCGGCCGCCTTTACTTTCCCAGAGCATGTCTGGTACCCAGTTGAGGCTGGGTCGACCTGAGAGCCGTCGCGGTCGGAAAAATTCCACGCACTTCATTTATTACGATGTTGATATTTTTGCAATCCCATTTTGTTTATTTGTTTACTAAGCTTTTACTAAAAGAGATGATCATGTTTTGAAACAGCTTGATATTAAAGAGAATTGATTTTAAATAAAATAAAATCAAGGAATATTAAATATTTCGGACACATTAAACGCGCCCTGAGTGGTTACTGGGCCCAAATTAGGACTGTAAGTAATAGTATCAACAAAAGAAACCATCAGAAAATTACAGACCTTCATAAATGGATGTTTACGTAGAATAGAGGGACTGAGATGGTATGATAAGATTACGAACGAGGAACTCAGAGAAAGAACTAAGCAGATACCAGTTTAGAAAGAGCTCAGGAAGAGACGCTGGCGAGGGATAGGACATACATTGAGAAGACCAACCGGAAGAATTGCAAGCCAGGCATTGTTTTGAAACGCGCAGGGAAAGAGGTGATGGGGAAGGTCTAGACAGACCTGGAGAAGAGAGCAGGATGCTGATACTAAAAGGATAGGTAAAACATGGAAAGAATTGGAAGGGATGGCAAGAGAGAGGAAGAGCTGGAAGAAGTTTGTTGAAGACCTGTGCTCCGTTGAGAGCTAAAAGATGAAGAAGAAGAAAGAATAGAATGACTGTTACCTGCCCCGTATGTTGCAAGTGGCGACTAATGAGGGTGACAGTGGGGCTAGCTATCACAGCCGTAAAATAACACTAGATAGCTACAGAAACCACAACCAGGTAAATTCATAGCTCGCCACACGAGGAAGAAGATAAACCCCGCAAGGAGGAACTCATGGCAAGAAAATGGGGAATTAGTGGAGAGGTCTTGAAAAGATGGCCTGGGGTAATCGGGCTTCGAAGGCCTTGGTTGCGAACCTACGTCTCCCTGGGGGTGAAGAAGACCAAACGTTAAACGACATGAGGACCCAGAAAAGATCATTCTAGAAGGAACGGTGCCTGGAAGAAGAGCGGGAGGAAGAACTAAAAAGCGATGGATGCAGAGTGTTATTGACGATCTGAGAATGATTACTGCTGACGTCGGGCATCTTGCACGGAATAGAGAGTTCTTCAGGACTGCTGTCGTGGGAGCCAAGTTCAAGTAGGGACAAGCTACTTGATGATGATTAAGTCTTTAATGGATAAGGCGACTCGCCTGTACATCGTGTTCGTAGCGCGTTGGATTGCGGGTGACAAGCCCTCTGTGAATGCGGGTTCAATTCCGCGGGCTGGCAGAACAAGCCACAGATTCCCAGATTTACGGTGTTCGTGGCACCGAACCAAAGGGTTACGATGTCCATGGCACCGAGTCGAAGAGCTGAAAGCTCAAGTGCTTCTGGATCGGGAAAAAAATGGATACGACAATATTCAGAAACCTACAGATTCGAGGTAATCAGACCGGATCAGAACAGATCTGGAGAAAATCGTGGAGAGGCTGCGATCTAAAAAAATGGTCAAAAGAATGTCTTCATTGCACCGGGTTTTACCCCATATGGCTCAGTCCCTCTCCGCAGAAATGGCATGACAACTGTCGAGAGTATTGCACAAAGCACGAACTCTGTAGCTCCGGCAACAATCCTAGGGGTTTCTAGAAAAAATGTACTTGTAAAAAGAACGACGCGGTCCGGATTCGAACCCATTACAGTCAGAACGTGAGGCATGGACTTAACCACTTAACCGTAAAGACCCTATCTAAGACTGAGTAAACGATCTATATAGACAAAGTCAGGTAGGTATATTAATATATTTCTATTTCTATACATCTATATAACATCTGTATAACATCTATATAACATCTATATAACATCTATATAACATCTATATAACATCTATATAACATCTATATAACATCTATATAACATCTATATAACATCTATATAACATATATATAACATCTATATAACATCTATATAACATCTATATAACATCTATATATCTATATCTATCTATCTGGGTCAGAGCACCAATTGTCTCAATATAACACACGCGCAATCACACAACGAGCGTACACACATACTCACACAGGCACTGGTAATCATGATACCAGCCATGACACACAAACACTGGTATGACAGAAGGACAGACACAGACACTGGTAATAATGATACCAGCCATCAAAGACAGACAGACAAAAACATACACAAACTAGTAAGCATGATACCAACCATCAAAGACAGGCAGACAAACACATAAACGAACTTGTAAGCATGATACCAGCCATCAAAGACAGACAGACAGACAAAAACATACACAAACTAGTAAGCATGATACCAGCCATCAAAGACAGACAGACAGACACACTGGCAATCACGACGCGATGATGAAAAAAAGAGAATATTCACGAAAGCAACATTCACTTGAAAACCGTCGCCCTCCATCCATCCATCCATCCATCCATCCCTTCCCACGTTCTGTTCTTTGTATTCACAAACTCGCTAGCAACTCAGACATTGGAGTGTTTACAGTACTGCAGGCAAACAGGCTGTCTCAAGTGCTCATGATGATTGCGTCCGTAGAGTGGGTTTGTGATCAAACAATTGAGATGTGCTCTAACAGAGGGTTTACAGTAATATTGTATCAAACGCTCTACCGTCTGTTGCGGGGCTTACAAGGGGAGCAAAGAACAGTAACACTGCGACCTACAAGACATGTATAAGAGTTGACTGAGGTAGGGACTTTGGGAAGCTATCCTAGTAAATAAAAGACGTCGCAGAAATCGAATGTGCTGTACTACTTGTAGGCGCATAACTGACACAACGCACAATCGCTATTAGGCTCAGACTACATACATATCACAAAGAGTGGTTTAACAAGTGGTCGATATGGAGCGCTCGAAGAAGAAGATCCTACATGAGAAACAGTCTATATATATCAGAGGCGGCGCAATAATTGACTCAGCACTATAAATGGGGAAACATCTATATATATATATATATATATATATCAGAGGCGCGCAATAATTGACTCAGCACTATAAATGGGAAACATCTATATATATATATCAGAGGCGGCGCAATAATTGACTCAGCACTATAAATGGGGAAATCATCTATATATATATATATATATATATATATATATATATATATATATATATATATATATATATATATATATATATCAGAGGCAGCAACAAATGCCCTCTTCTTCTTCTTCTTTTTCTCTTCCACCATTTACTTTTTTATAGAAGGGGGGCATAGTGATCTTATGTGTGCTTGTTTTAAGGCACTTTGTAAGCTGATATTCATTTTTGTAAGGCTGTTCTTGATGCCGTCGCTCCATCTTTTCTCCTCTTGCTTTGTACTTATTATACTTTTTCTGTGTGGCTCTCTGTTATAGGCGATACCAGAGCATTCTTGGCAGGTGTCCAAACCATTTAATCTGTTGTTCTTTTATAAATTGCATGACTGGTTTCACATCCAGTCTTCTTCTGATTTCTTCATTTCTAATTTTGTCTAACACTGCTAAATGGTTAAACATATATATATATCAGAGGCGGCGCAATAATTGACTCAACATTGATACATTGGGGATCATCTATATATCATAGAGAGTCGCAGCAGCGCAGTTGTTAGTGAGCTCGCTTCTTATGCAAGTGGTCCAGGTTCTCTCTCTTTCGATCGTTCTATTCATGTTTTAATCATTCTCTTTGTGATATATAAACAGCCAAACATCAGAACGTAATGTACGTGCACCAACCTTCAGCACCTATTTGACCACAGTTGCTTATCCTTCGGTGGGGTTTTCGATTTCAGCCAGCTATTGTGTGCGGATTCGCTTCTTCCGCTTACATTTGACTGTCCCCAGCCAGACCCACAAGGCAGTGGGCTAGGTCCGGGTCAATTCCACAGAGAGCGTGGAATATTTTTCCGCCTGTTACCTCTTTCAGGTCGTGTGAATCTTACTTGGGTATCATGAAAAGAACTGGGAAGTAAAGACCACGGCGTGATGTTGACCACATCGTCCATCGTGTGCCGACGGTCAATTTAAAATACGGGACCAATACCGTATTACCCAATATACCTCACGGTATCTTCTTCTTTGCGTTTGTTCTTTACGACCAATTTTAATCACTCTTTTCGATATGTTTGATCTGTGCCAAGAACGTGTATATGTCGCACATTAGTTTGGTAGGCTCCTAAACGCATAGACTTCTACACGTTTAGGACACATGCATCCGATTGCAGCCAAACCTCCTTAGTCGTCTCTTACGACATGCATTGCAGGTAACAGTGGTTCTATTCTTTACACCCCAAATTTGGGCCCCGGGAACCACTCAGGCGCCTCCGGTATAAAAATAGCACATAAAAAGTATGTCTAAGTTTGTATATCCCGAATATAATTAAATATATATACATAATTAGATAATAAAAACGCTTTAAAGACACTCTTAAAGTGTCTCTGAAATGCTTCGATATAGACACAACGTGCTATGAATCCCTGGCGCAATATCGCCAAATGTGGCGCTGTAACAACACAAGTGGTGCTAGCATAGTTGAAAATCATCATGCCGTTGAGGCACAGAGAAAAGGAGCTGCGTGAAAAGACAGAACATACAACACCTATGACTAACCTTGATCATGTATGCCCCACCTGTGGTAGGGGATTGTGTTCTAGGATTGGACTCTACAGTCACCACCACACACACACCAGAGAGGTGCAACAGCACACGCCTGAGGCTATTGTCACCATCGCTTGCGATGGACGGCTTTGTTTATTATTATAATATATAAATCGAACAAAGCCCCCTCTCACACACAGCTTAGGATTCATCTGATGACGACGTAGAAGAGTACAACGTAAGAACCACTTATCGTCAACACATTTTGTCATAAGACGTCCTCGGTGATGATGCAACACGAGAGAGACGATGACTCATAGCTGAAGTTGTGTCCCTGCCTCGTCTTCACATGGAATTCAATTATACGATTGAATCAAGGGCTATGTACGTGAGTAGAGTGGACAAGTCCTGTTTCCTGCTATACGTTTCTTGATGTTGACATTGTTGATATGAATCAGCCAACCTTGTGTGTGTTAGCCTCTTTTTATTCAGTACAATATTTTTGTGCTAGATTGATAAGAACATCATCACTGCACTTCGACAAATAACCATGTATGCTTTAATCTATTTGTTACACATTCAGATTCCAAAGGTAATGCACGACTAAAGAGAAAAAAAATACCAGACCCCCACACATAAAATAAAAATGACCAGACCCAACAAATAAAATAAAAAAGACGAGACTCTACTATTGTCTATTCCCATGTGGAAGATGGAGTTGGCTGTCCACTCTTGTCGTTAAGCGTAGGGTGGGAGCTTTAATTTGCGTTCTAGGGCTAGATGAGTCGCCCTTGTTGTGTTATATCCGTGTTTATGTAGTGTGGTCTTGATATTGTCTATCCATCTTTTCTTGGTCTTCCCTTAGCTCTAGTGCCCGATCTCTTCTTATTGTATGCTGTTATTAGTGGTTGGTTGTATTTCATTCTCATTAAATGTCCAAGCCACTGCATTAGACCCACAACTATTTTTAAAAAGGCCAGACCCCACAACTATTAGAAGAAAAAAAAGACCAGACCCCCACAACTATTAGAAGAAGAAAAGACCACCCCCCAACTATTAGAAGAAAAAAAGACCAGACCCCCACAACTATTAGAAGGAAAAAGACCAGACCCCCAACTATTAGAAGAAGAAAAGACCCCCTTCCCCATAAAACCCAGAATCTATCAGAAACGTCCCCACATTTATTCCTTCTTGACATCCATATCGCCAAAAGTCCCTCACCTCAATCTTCATTTTCATACCAAACATTACGACATCTGTACTAACAGTTATTCTCAGATAGACGTAATGCCTTCATACCTGTAATTTCTGCTTTCATCTGGTGGTACATACACATCATGCCTAGCACCCCTCCCCCACTTTCCTTCCCAAAAAGCCTAAAGCAGCGGTTCCCACACTATGCTTTACCGAGGACCCACTTTTAAAATACAATTTGCTGCCGCGGACACCAAAAGTTTCCATATACACAGGGTGTTCAACTTAAAAGCAGCCTGTGAATGGAGCTAATCTGGCATATATGTATGGAAATGAGAAGGTTCAGTTATGACGTAGTATAGGTCAAGGTTGTGTGATGGTGTGTAATTGTAGTGCGGGAAGGGGCGATGAACAAATGTGACGTAGGACGAGCTAGTCAGAACCGGTTTAAATAGTAAATAGACGAGATGCAATGCGTAACTGGCAAATTTCTATTTATCACTGGGGCTGCTTTTAAGTTGAACACCATGTAGAAATGTGATGTGCGGAAAACCTACAAATCTGATCTGGTCAGAGCGGATTAGATCAGATCTGAAGAAAACCGAGGGGATGCTGCGGTGATAAGTAATAAATTGGCATTTCAGGACAAAGACATGGATGTATGGTATCACATTAAAAGTTAATTGCATATCCTTTACAGGACTTTGCGAATCAACCCCAGCTTTTTAACGCTGTTTGTGATTTTTCTAGGCATTATTATGTTCAGTAGTTTGCCATTGCTTTCTGAACGGGTGGTGACATCGTCCTTTCTGTAAAAATCCACGCGAAACAATTTTAGAAAAAACACTGTCCGCAGCGTGATTCGGACTCAGAACGTCGGGGTTAATAGACCGAGTCATTATCCCCTAAGCCACAGACGCCACCATGGTATCACATAAACAAGCCCAAATGAAAAATACAATAATAAAACTAACAAAAATCTAACGTATCGACTATAGGTCTTCATCAGGGAACATACAAACAAACATCAATAATCCTAAATGAACTAAATCATGGATCTAAATCATGGGTTCCCAAAGTGGGCTGAACCACCCCGCCCCAGTGGGCGTTGAGGCTTTCCAGGGGCGATAGTGGGCTCAGAAGCATTTGGGGGATTTTTTTCGTGATTTTGCGATTGAATAATCATTAAAATGTGAATTCTGCATTTTAATTCATCTTATGCCCGTCTTACACGATCCATTGTTTTATCAATTTTCTATTTCATGTATATAATCATTTGAAAATTGACCATGTATGACAGAAATATATCAATTTTCTATGTTAAAGTGAAAATAGAGCATGTATATATATATATATATATATATATATATATATATATATATATATATATATATATATATATATATATATATATATATATATAAATATAGGGGAGGTGTTGGCAAACTGTTACAATGGGGAGGGGCGTTACAAAGCTTTATGTCGTGCAAAGTGAGTGGGCGGTGGGCCGAAACAGTTTGGGAATCAATGATGTAAATGATGTATTTCTACGAAAATGGACAGGAATGAATTATCTGTGTTGTACAATAGTAAACAATGTCTGCAATTATCTGTGTGGTACAATAGTAAACAATGTCTGCAATTATCTGTGTGCTACAATAGTAAACAATGTCTGCAATTATCTGTATGGTACAATAGTAAACAATGTCTGCAATTATCTGTGTGCTACAATAGTAAGCAATGTCTGCAATTATCTGTGTGCTACAATAGTAAACAATGTCTGCAATTTAACGTTTTAATAAACAACAAAGAAAACATTAGGCGTACAATTTAGTTTTCTGTATGAAATGTCAAAGATCATAAAACGCTTGAGAACCTCTTGTGAGTACCTCGCGGGGTCAGAGGTTTCCAGTTTGGGAAACGCTGGCCTAGAGTATTCGTTTCCTATTTGATCGGTTGTGTCTGGATGAATGGAGGAGATCGACGGGACGATGTAACCAGCCTGTCTTGGCGTTATTTCATTTTGATTTTATCTTGATTCATATGTGGATAAGCGGATTGTTGATACTAACAATCGTACAAGTCAGTAAAGATGAAGTGTCTACGCAGAATGCTGGGTGTTACAAGAAGAGACCGGTTGAGAGATGAAGACATCAGGAAAAAGTGGGTACAACATCAGTACTAGACTTCATCAAGAAACAACAAATTAAATGGTTCGGCCACGTAAGCAGATTACCATCAGACAGTGCACCCCAAAGAACAATGCTGCTCCGATACAATGGGTACAAAGCAAAAGGCCGGCCACGCAAAAGATGGACCTCAGAGATAACAGAGGCGACGAAAGAGACTATCTACGAAGCGCATACTAGGCCCGTTTTAGAAATCTCTTCCTGACCTGACGCTATGAGGCATACAGGATTCGAGAAAGAAGAAGAAGAAGTACAAGTCAGAGTTGATATATCCAGATGAAGAAGGCATGGGTTCGTGCATTGTGTAAACATGTACTTTTCCTGGTTTGGGGGTCAGGTAGGTCCGAGTGTTGCCGGGGCCCGCAAGGGAAACTAAGAATTGTAACACTGCGCCATGCAAGGCATGTCGTAAGAGTCGACTAAGGTAAGGGTTCGCTTGTGTGCTGCCAGAGCTCGAAAGGGGAGGAAAGAATATGCAGCAATGTGTACCTGCCAGGCATGTCGTAAGAGGAGACTGAGGAGGGTGGTCGTGGGACTGGCTACCTACCTAGCCCCGTAGAAAAAATAAGCCAAAAATTATTCAACAAACATGGAAAGAAGAGACGCTGCTGATAGATAGGACACACATTGAGAAGACCGACCGGATTCATTGCAAGACATACACTGTTTTGGAACACGCAGGAAAGAGGAGTAGGGGAAGACTTAGACAGACCTGGAGAAGAGAGCTGGAGGCTGATATTAAAAGATAGGTAAAACATGGAAAGAATTGGAAGGGATGCATTTTCAGCCCACAAGTTTCTAAAGTCAATGTACTTCACATTTCTAGACACTCGTGTGTAGAATGTAGGGGGTTATTTCTTTTCTCACGTGTGGAGCGTCGAGTGAGGGACTGAATTCACAACCCTCTTGTGCCCGAGTTGATTGGCGAACGTTTATGCATGTACAGTATCATCAATGTCAATATTAGAATTTGTGGGATCATCATTTTCAAACTGAAACTGCCCACTCGACGTCTCAACACTGTCAATACTACTAATACTAGTATTGATACTAGCATTCAAATCTTCCGTTCTAGAATACTAGTTACCTCAAAATTTCCTTTTCTTTGAACGATATCTATTTGTTTTAATTACTTTATTACTATCCATAATGGTTTAGTAGAGTAATAGCAAATTATTTAGCTCAAACGATACACACTTCAGTCGTAACGCGCATGTCTCAATGCTACTGTTTACTAATCGTAAATGTAAGCATTTTGTAAGAACCGCTCTGATTGGTTGAGGGTTTCAAAGTATCATGGCTGACTATTTATCAACCAATGAAATTTCTTGTTATGTTCTTTATTTGTTTATAAAAAACGATCGCAGATCTCGGGGAGGCTTTAATTTTTGTGGAAAAAATTATTAATATTGTCCAAATAGAAGCAAAGTTATGACAATTTTAAGATTTTGAATATATAATTAGCTTGCTAAAGGTAAAAACATACATAATTAAACAATTTAATTAAAATACATAGCTTAATCTTTATTATAAACTAAAGATGGTTTCTGGTTCAGAATTGAATGTATTATCTAAAATATAAATAACCCCAAATTACGTTTTTTAAAGGAAAATCGATAATACCACAGGGCGGTCTGTCCTTAAGCTAATACGTTCCTATATCATGAGATTACACACTCTTTATGACCAGGTCCGTCACTTTCAACCAAAGAACTTGTCTTGTGTTAGTTATATCAGGCCGTGTTGGTCAGAAAAGTATAAAGGCACATCTAGCGTCACGGAGCTCAAGATGTTCACACATCTAATGTCCGTGTGCGTACATCTCATGCAAATAAGGTGCGCACATCTAAAGTCATTGGGGTACCCACATCTATTGTCACTGGGCACTTAAGGTGCGCACATCTAATGCGACTGATGTGTGTACATCCATCCTCACTGGGGTACCTACATATAGTGTACCCTACGCAAATCTAATGTCCCTCTGAGCTCATTAGGTGCGCAAATCAAATGTCATTCGGATGCGCAAATCGAATGTTATTGCAAGTGCGCAAATCAAATGTCATTCGGGTGCGCAAATCTAATGTCATTGGGGTACGCACATCTAGTGTGTGCGGGTTCAATTCCACGGGATGGCAGAAAAGCCACAGATTCCCCAGATTTACGGTGTTCGTCGCACCGAACCGAAGGGTTACGATGTCCATGGCACGAGCCGAAGAGCTGAAAAGCTCAAGTGCTTCTGGTTCGGGGGAAAAAATGTATTTGTCTTGCGCTTCTCTGGTGAATTGTGATGGGTTTCTTAGTCCCCTGGCAGAATTCAGCTACGTTATCTATCCACCTTTCCTCGGTTTTCCTCTCGCCTTCCTTCCTGATATTCTGTTGTGGAAAGCTTCATAGGCAATTTGGTCTGTTTGCATTCTTACTAAGTGGCCAAACCACTTCATTCTCTGTTTCGCTACATAATTCAATCACGGCCTTGTTCCAACCTTTCCTCCGATGCTGGTATTCGTTACTCTATCGATTCTTATGTTGTTGGTGACTTTGCGTAGATATCTCATTTCGCATGTTGCTATTTTCTGCAAATGTTTCCTATATCTATTGTCTCTGGAAAAATGCATGTTCACAACAATGCGCTATTCTATTTCAACTAATCTACGCAACCCACCCACCCACCCCCCAACAAACAAACAAAGAAAACAATTTCCCTAAACATTAACACAGAAAAAGCTAAAACAAAAAGCACAAAAAGCCTAACGCCTCACACAAACATAAAACTAGCATAAAAACAAACAAGATAATGAAACTGGATCCATACATTACAACTAACACTCCCTTCTTCTTCTTGTGGTCATAATTTTCTTACAGAGCTCTTGTTTGCAACATATCGTTAATTAGAGCATCCTTAACAATATATTGATTTTAGAAATCTATTTCATGTTTACAAGTCCATCGATTCATCTTCTTCTTTGCGTTCATTCTTTACGACTAATTTTAATCACTCTTTGTGATAAGTTTGATCTTTGCCAAGAACGTGTAAACGTTGCACGTTGGTTTGGGAGGCACCTAAACGTATAGACCTACATGTTTAGGACACGTGCATCCGATTTCAGCCAAACCTACTTAGACGCCTCTTACGACATGCGTGGCAGGTAACAGTGGTTCTATTCTTTACATTCCAAATTTGGGCCCGGTAACCACTCGGGCGTTTGCATATATAATACTGACGTTGTGAGGTAACTGCAGACGAATCCTACACCGAAATCCTACACCGAAATCCTACACCGAAATCCTGCACCGAAATCCTACACCGAAATCCCAACGAGATCGCGAGAGAGATACACATCCCAACGAGATCGCGAGAGAGATACACATCCCAACGAGATCGCGAGAGAGATACACATCCCAACGAGATCGCGAGGGGATACACATCCCAACGAGATCGCAAGAGAGACACACATCCCAACGAGATCGCGAGAGAGACACACATCCCAACGGGATCGCGAGAGAGATACACATCCCGACGGGATCGCGAGAGATACACATCCCAACGGGATCGCGAGAGAATAACATCCCAACACCGAAAGTCATTCTCAGGACTAAAAGCCGGGATCAACACAAAAATCCCTTCCCAGGTTTACATCCAGAACAAGACCAGAGACCATTACCAGGACTTCACACTTACCAGAACATAATATTCAACAAACAGTCCGCTCTAAGACTTGTTATTAGTTATTGGTTACTAAACTGACGCCATTGCACTCCGGGCACACCCATATGTGCTCAGTCTCCTCCAACAGATATCAAAGAGTATGCATACTGATGGTTCCCGTGGTTCGCTGATTTTTGTTTTGATTTTTTTCCGATCCAGAAGCACTTGAGCTTTCAGCTCTTCGGCTCGGTGCCATGGACATCGTAACCCTTCGGTTCGGTGCCACGAACACCGTAAATCTGGAGAACCTGTTTTTTTTCTGCCAGTCCGCGGAATTGAACCCGCTCTCACAGAGGACTTGTCACTCGCAGTCCAACGCGCTACGAACACGCTGGGCAGGCTCGCTGATTAAACACACCTGTCACTCTGCCTCTCAGGCATCCATTTTGACTTGAACAACGGGTAACTTCAAACTGCCTAAATCGCTGGATCGATTCAACATCGATTTTAGTGTCCTCATCCAGCAGACAGTCGCGAAGAGACCGAAGAATATCCCCTTATCCATCTTCAACTCCCCAACAATCGATGCTGTTGATGCAAGCCTATCCGCTCTCTAATTACCGTAAACACCCGCATGCCCAGGGCAATATATCCACGTACGCATCTGGATGTTAGAAACTTCTATAGACGACATCCAGTCATACCGAAACTTGCTCGTTTGGATCTCGTGAAACATCGACTGAGAGTCAGATACAACAACGGCCCCAGTCTAGGCCTAGTCCAACGCCACATGGCCATACCAAGATAAAAGACCATTAGCTCTGATATAACCAAAAAAGACACCCGTCTTAGGTTAAAAGTAGCGTGCTCGGCCATAAAGAAGCTTAACTCTTAGCCGGCCAGGGCAAAAACCATGTTTTCCCAAACCACTTATATTTAGAATAAAAAACGCAATATAGTGTGGCTTTTGGTAAAACGGCGTCAAACACAACGCCACGTTGTGTGGCTTTTGATCTACATAGAGGATTAATCCTCCAAATAAGAAATAAACTGTGAGGCAAAACAGGATTACAGCAAAGAAAGAAGAAAATGTATATATGCTCTTCTATTTGTTTTCTTCTTTCTGGCGATATATAATCTCTGTGGTTAAGTGGTTACTCCTTCGCTCTGCGCTCCGAAGGTCGCTAGTTCGAATCCGGACCACACCATTCTGTTCAGGAATGCATTTTTTTTAGAGATCCTAGCATTGTTGCCGGAGCTACAGAGTTCGTGCTTTGTGCAATACTCTCACGGCAAGTGACGTGCCATTTCTGCGGAGAGAGACCCAGTCATACTTAATTCCATAGAACCAATTTAGCAACAATGAGACTGGAATCCAAAGCAGAAATTACGTTACTTAATATGTTATGTTTATTATGACAGCTACGATAGGGGATTAAGTGCAACTTAAGACGGAATACCAATGTCAATCACAACGGACGTCAGGAATGCATCTTGACCTAGATGAGATACGGTGAAAGAGGAAACAGGAAGGTGGGGGAGGGATCAATCATAAATCGGTATTGTGTGTGTGTGTGTGCGGTTACGGTAGAAAGCTAAAGCGTCTACCTACAAACCCCCACCCCACCGTGTGCTGCCGGAGCTCGCCAATGGGAGTAAAGAATAGTACTACTGCAACCTACAAAGCATGTTATAAGAGGCGTCTGAGGTAGGGGTATAAGGAAGCACCCCTGGTAAATAAAATGCGTCCCAAGAATCGGATGTGCTGGCCTACTTGTAGGCGCATAACTGGTACAACGGTATAATTCTGCCACTTCTGCGGAGAGGACCGAGCCATATGGGGTAAAACCCGGTGCAATGAAGTCAATCCTTCGGCTTTTAAACCTTTTTTAAAACGGTATAATCGGTCTTAGGCTCATATCACATACAAATCAGACAAGAGTGGTTAACAAGTGGTCGATGTGAAGCGTTCGTAGAAGACGAAGATAAACAGGATTCTGCTATTTCACCTAACCATCTTTTTCGTGGTCTTCCCCTTGCCTTCTTTCCTGATATTCAATGAAGTAAAAACACTTGAAAACACATCAGTGATCCGAGCAACATAACGATCAGACTTAATTGTTAAGACATTTCTTAAAGACTAGTTAAGTAGTACAACTCTGATGTCTGGGCACTCGACTGTCTCCTCGGTGTCGGATAAGTACATACACAACAGATACAGCAAGCAAAGGTAGATTCAGCGTATGTATATTTGTTAGCGAGAGTTGATCGTAAGTCATTCTTGTATACGGAATATGATAATTTCAACTTGGAGGGAATATGTTCACGAGTAATGTGAAAGTTAGCAATCTACGTGTGACTTGGTTCGTGATTGAGGATTGGTGTGAGGGAAGGATTAGAATAGAGGATTTGTGTGGGAAAAGGATTAGAAAAAAGGATTTGTGTTAGAGAAGGATTCGAAGAGAGGATTTGTGTGAGAGAAGGAATAGAAGAGAGGATTTGTGTGAGAGGATTATAATAGAGGATTTGTGTGAGAGAAGGAATAGAAGAGAGGATTTGTGTGAGAGAATGATTAGAATAGAGGATTTGTGTGAGAGAAGGATTAGAAGAGAGGATTTGTGTGAGAGAAGGAATAGAAGAGAGGATGTGTGTGTGAGAAGGAATAGGAGAGAGGATGTGTGTGAGAGAAGGAATAGAATAGAGGATTTGTGTGAGAGAAGGATTAGAAGAGAGGATTTGTGTTAGAGAATGATTAGAATAGAGGATTTGTGTGAGAGAATGATTAGAATAGAGGATTTGTGTGAGAGAAGGATTAGAATAGAGGATTTGTTTGAGAGAAGGAGGAGTAAAGAGGATTGGTGTGAGAGAAGGATTAGAAGCATGAACAAAATATGGTGGCACTGTTAGTATGGAAAGCATGCCTTCACACAAATATCAGTCAGAGTCGGGGGACACTGGTAATAAAAGGATTATAAAGATTATGATGATGATGATTAAGATGAAAATGATGAAGATAATGATGAAGAAGATGATGACGAAGACGGACGGCATTATGTTGACCACATTATCCATTGTACGCCGATGATATCCCAAAAAAATATGATGATGATTGTGTGTTTTGTTTGTTTCATTCGTTCGTTCTTTTCTGCCATTTTGATAATTCTTATTGTTATATATAAATAGGTAGTGCCAAGAACGGTTAGAACGTTGCGCCCCCGGTTAAGCCCCTACTAGTGTAGGACAAGCGCATCCGGTTCGTTTCCGCATTTTCTGCCTTATGATATTGATGAAAATGATGATGATAATGATGAAGAAGATCTTCTTCTTCTGCGTTCTCACTAGATTGGGATTTCGGATTCTCTAATAAAGGCAGCCGTCTGCCTCAGATCATCAGCCACGCCATACAGTTTGTCTTGGACGCTGGTGTAAGTGGGCCACCTCTTTCTTCTCAGGTCTGCATACTGGGGGCAGTTCTGTAGGATATGTTCTGTTGTCATACTTGCTAAGCCACAGGGGCACAGGTCATTGGTGCCTATCTTGAATTTGGTGTACAGGTGGTGTCTCATTCTGTTGTGACCCGTTGATGAAGAAGATGATGATGATCATGATGAGTATTAGTATAAAGATGATAAAGATGATGATGAGAATGCTGGTAATGATGATGAAGAAGATGATGAAGATGATGATGAAGATGATGATGCAATATGTACTTACCATAAAGACATACTCCGTATCCTGCATAAACTCTGTCAGCGTATAGTTCTGAACAAGGGTGTGTTTACTAATAGGCGTACTGTCCTCCGTCCTCGGGTAGTACCGTACGTTAAACTGCAGTATACGGCCTTTCATTCCCATTGGTATGTCCCATCCGATAGACAGGTACTTGGGTCCCATGCTCAGCTTACGGAGTCCACTTATTTTACCTGTACAAACAAAAAGGGGTTAGTTCGAATCCTGCATACCGACTTGCTGCACCAACAGAATACTATATAGATGCAATTAAGCATCGTCTTTAATAAAGAGGTTTGCCCATCTGTCCAGCGTGTTCGTAGCGCGTTGGACTACGGGTGACTATCCTCTGTGTGTGCGGGTTCAATTCCGCGGGATGGCAGAAAAAGCCACAGATTCCCCAGATTTACGATGTTCGTGGCACCGAACCGAAGGGTTACGATGTCCATGGCACCGAACCGAAGGGTTACGATGTCCATGGCACCGATCCGAAGAACTGAAAAGCTCAAGTGTTTCTGGATCGGAAAAAAAAAAATAAAGAGGTTATGTGCTCGTCTCTCGTGCCAAAGGTACCAGATTCGTTTCGTCGTGGAACCATCTACATATTTTCCCAGAGATCCCTGATCTCAGTGTAGGTGAGATCGAATTCCTAGTACTGTCGGAGACGGACGATAAAACGTAGATCCCGTGTTCAATATGAGCACATAAGAACCCTTAGCAGTTCAAAATCGAGAAGAGCAGGCTGGAAAGCCGCTGCCCGAAAAAAATTCACTAGAAAAGATTAAAATTAAAATTGATTCAAAAATATCTGCACCATCTTAAAAATTACATCGCTGATCTTCGTCGGTGCTACGGAATACGGGCACTGCAGCTGACATCTTCCTGTGTAAGAAAGAGATCGGAGCACACATGGTTACTCACTGAGTGCAATGATGTTGGTCCTATCAATCAATCAATCAATCAATCAATATATAAACGAATGGACGACATCATTTGAGATCACATCAATGCCCCAGGGCTCTTTCTTGGGTGGTTGAGCAACAAGCCATCCATACGATTATCAAATCAGACTCAATGAATATGCTTCAAAGGATTAAATCTGGAAGTCTGTGGACGCGGAATATGTGGACATCATCTGGAGATCACATCACAAGAGACTGACTTGGCTGTACACACCTGGACATGCTGGAGTGCAGGGTAACGAAACGGCTCACGTTCTTGCAAACAATGTCCCGACTCAAACTGACAGAAGTATGGACAGAATCGATATCATCAATGTGGTACGCTCTCATTTATGTAATATGAGCAAGTCTCAGACACTGGAACGAGTTCGAGAATTAGGCGTTAAGTTTGGACATGCCAGACAGTGTCGTCTTCGTGGTAGAGAGAGAAGATATACTAATCAACTTCTCATGGGTACGGTAAGCAAGTTGACATTGGGATGGCTGCTGTCGCAGAGGACAGACCACGCAGAGGACCCAATGTGCAATGATGTCGACCGCATAACATAGCATAGCATAACATAACATAACAGACAATATATAGAATAAGCATACTTACCAATAGATTCTGTAACAACATTGACTGAGACAGACTGAGCAGTCTGAGAGCTGATGTTTGTGACTCCATTCTCAGCAAATATTATTACTTCATAAGTCTTGCCGGGATCAAGGTTGCTCAGGGTCACTCTGCAACAACAACAACAAACAATTGATTGATTAATTTTCTTCTTCTTCTTCTTCTTCTCTTCCACCATTTTTACTTCTTTATAGAAGTGTTGGGGGTTTAAAAGACAGTTTATAAGCCGAAGGATTGACTTCATTGCATCGGGTTTTACCCCATATGGCTGGGTCCTCTCCGCAGAAGTGGCACGCCACCTGCCGAGAGTATTGCACAAAGCACGAACTTCGTAGCTCCGGCCACAATTCTAGTGGTCTCTGGAAAAAACTGCACTCGTGAACAGAAGGCCGCGGTCCGGATTCTCTCGCTCTCTCTCTCTCACTCTCTCACTCTCTCTCACTCACTCTCTCTCTCTCTCTCTCTCTCTCCCACTCTCGCGATTGTTTGCCGTCTCTCACTCTCGTCGTTTTTATCATTCTATTGTGGTATATAAACAGCCAAACTTCAGAACGGGTGTACGTGCACAGCCTTCAGTACCTATTGGAGCTCAGGTGCTTATCCTTCGATGGTGTGTTCGATTTCAACCAGCGTTTGTGTACGGTTCGCTCTCCGCTTGGTCCGGATTCGAAACCACGACCTTCGACTCGCAAGGCAAAGGGCTTAACCACTCAGCCACAGAGACCCAGTTGGGGGGATTGGTGGAGGGGGAGTTGGACGTAGTGAACTTGTATCTGCTTGTTCTAATGCACTGTTCAAGCTGTCATTCATTTTCTTAACCCTTTAGCTGCTAAAGACGTATATATACGTTTTCCCAATTCACTTCTAAAGACGCATTAACACGTCTGTTATTATCTCTCCTCTGTGGGCTAAAGACGTGTTAACACGTTATACATTGCCACTGTCACTGCTATAGGTGTACATTCACTTTTGTGACCTAGAAACAAAGATTAGCTATTTTTAGCTCAGCCTTCAGAAAGTATGTAGCAGCGAAAGGGTTAAGAATGTTCTTGCTGTCGTCACTCCATCTTTTGCGTTGAATTGACTAATTTAATGACTGATTTATTTAACTTACCATCATCATTGAGCAAAAGATGGACCTCAGAGATAACAGAGGCGACGAAAGACACTATCTACGAAGCGCATACAAGGGCCCGTTTAAGAAATCTCTTCTTGACCTGACGCTGTGAGGCAAACAGGATTGGAGAACAGAAAGAAGATCATTGAGCTTCGGTGAGTAACAATGTGTGCTCCGATCTCTTTCTTACACAGGAAGATCTCAGCGGCAGTGCACCAACTCCGTAGCACCGGCGAGGGTCCCGATGTAATTTTGTAGATGGTGAAGATATTTTGTAACACGGATCTGTGGATAAGAACAGGGCAGGAACCTATGATGACACAGGTCAAGAGGAAAAGATGGCGATGGATAGGCCATACCTTGCGGAAGACACAGTCGAGTGTCACTAGACAGGTGCTCGAGTGGAACCCGCAGAGAAAACGAAAAAGAGGACGCCCTAAGCAGACTTGGAGACGAGGTCTTATTGAGGAGCTGAAGAGTGCTCAATTGAACTGGGAGACCATAAAAAGAACAGCCAGATACCGAGAAGAGTGGCGAACAACTGTTGAGGCACTATGCTCCAAAAGGAGCGGAGAGGATTAATGATGAAGATATTTTGTAGAAATTTTATTTTTAATCTTTTTCTAATGAATTTTGCCCAGGCAGCGGCTTTCCAGCCTGCTCTTCTCAATTTTGAACGGCCAATGGTTATTTTACATGCTCAAATTGAACACGGAACCTACGTTTTATCGTCCGTCTCCGATAGGTCTAGGAGCTTGATCTCACCTACATTGAAATCAGGGATCGATGGAAAAATATACCGATGGCTCCACGAGGGAGCGAACCGGTTGCCTTTGACACAAGAGGCGAGCACATAACCTATACGCTACAGATACCCTGCTAGTACTGAGCTGAGATATTTGCGTCAAGCAACATACTGTCAAAACAGAATGAGATGGTAAGACAGAGTTGCAAACACAGACATGTGAAAAGGAACAAGACAGGAACCCATGATGACCAAGGTTAAGAGAAGAAAATAGCGATGGGTGGGGCATACCCTGCGGAGAGCGACTCCTAGGATTGTTGCCGGAGTTATGGAGTTCGTGTTTTGTGCAATATTCTGGGCAGGTGGCGTGCCATTTCTGCGGAGAGGGACCGAGCCATCGGTGCAATGAAGACAATCCTTCGGCTTTAAAACCCTGTATGCCCGTCTGCCCAGCGTGTTCGTAGCGCGTTGGACTACGGGCAACTATCCTTCTGTGTGTGCAGGTTCAATTCCGTGGGATGACAGAAAAAGCCACAGATTCCCCAGATTTACGGTGTTCGTGGCACCGAACCGAAGGGTTACGATGTCCATGGCACCGAGCCGAAGAGCTGAAAAGCTCAAGTGCTTCTGGATCGGAAAAAAAAATCCCTGTATACCGTACGGAAGACACAGTCGAATGTCACTAGACAGGTACTTGAGTAAAACCCGAGAATAAAACGAAAAAGAGCACGTTCTAAACAGACATGGATGAAGTCTTCTTGAGGAACTGAAGGATACTCGACTATCTTGGGAGACCATAAGTAAAACAGCACAAGACCAAGGTTATATGAACTACAGTTACTTCTATCCGAGCATATCCGTGGGTACTCACTCAATCTCCCCAAGCACACTATGCTGATATTTTTAGGTTATGCGTGCTGGTTTTTGTTCCCGTGGCACACCGGTTTAAGAAACAGCATGTCCGATTTGAAGTTTACAAAGAATGACAGCTGCGAGCGTGTCAGTTGATGCATACCCGTGTTTCCGACAGCCATGCGACTTGACATCAGAAATATGCGAATAGTAATGATTCGTTACTCGAATACCTATTATGGACTGAATCTGACAGTAACAAGTATTTTTATTTTTCGAATGTTCCATATCGACCACTTGTTACACCACTCTTTGCGATTTGTATGTGATATGAGCCTAAGAGCGATTGTACCTTGTGCTAGTTACGCGCCTACAAGTAGAACACCCCATCCGATTTCTGTGACGCTGTTTATTTACTAGGGTAGCTTCCTAGGCCCTTACCTCAGTTCCCCCTTACGACATGCCTGATATGACGAAGTATTACTATTCTTTGCTCTCCTTGCGGGCCCCGGCACCACACGGACGACGAGACATCGTCAATGACATCTTGCACCCATCGTCTTCTAGATCTTCGTCTCATTCTTCTTAAAGGCACCATTCCCTCCAAAATGATCTTCTCTGGGCACTCAGGTCGTTTGATGTGTTCGAAATCATAGATTATAAACAAGTATTACGGTCAATTATCACAGTACGGACAAGTATTACAGGTGCTCGAGTGGAACCCGCAGGGAAAACGAAAAGAGGACGCCCTAAGCAGACTTGGAGACGAGGTCTTACTGAGGAGCTGAAGAGTGCTCAATTGACCTGGGAGAACATAAAAAGAACAGCCAGAGACCGAGAAGAGTGGCGAACAACTGTTGAGGCCCTATGCTCCACGAGGAGCGGAGAGGATTAATGATGATGATTACGGTCAATATGAAGAAAAAAAAATTTCCAAACACACGATTCGAACCAAAAAACCTTTATTACTTACGGCCAGTGGCGGCTCGTGATAATTTTTGTTGGTGGGGCCAGACATTTTTTCCGGATAAATCATGGTTTTTGGTTCTTTCTTTCTTTCTTTTGTCCTTCACTGCTTTGTTGCCGCTAGGCGTATCAGGTTTAACTGATGATCGGTTTCCGAGATAATGCAAGCTCGGTCGCTTGATATGGTGTGGTATTGTGGAGTTTCAAGATGTCTGTAATTCCATCAACCCATCTTTTCTTGGTCTGCCCTTTCCTCTTGATGATTCCATTTTCAGGTTGTACGCTCTTGCAACTGGTGTATTCGGGTTCATTCTGACCAAGTGGCCAAACCATTTGAGTCTCTGTTTTTCAATAAATCTAATAGCAGGTGTTGTTCCGACTGTTCTTCTAATTTCCTCATTTCTTATATGGTCTCTTCTTGTTTTATTTACCGCTTTCCTCAGGCATCTCATTTCGCATGTGGTAATTTGATAAAATAATAAATACACGTTATACATTATTTTTGGTGGGGCCCGGCCCCACTGGCCCCTAATGACGAGCCGCCACTGCTTACGGCCCACATTTCCTAGCCCTGCAGACAAGCGGTGTTTAGAGCACTACCAGTAGCTCTTCAGTACTCTACTCTGTTTAAAAAAATACACGACTAACTAAAGCACTATTTTGCTAGAGAGTTAGCAGATATCAAACGACATGAGTGCCTAGAGAAGATTATTTTGGAGGGAATGGTGCCTCGCAGAAGAATGAGAGGTCGACCTAGACGACGATGGTTGCATCGATGATCTGAGAATGACTGCTGCTGACGCAGGTCAACTTACACAGAATAGAAAATTTTTCATTACTGCTGTCATGGGAGCCAAGTTCCGGAAGGGACAAGCTACTTGATAATGATGAGCTTGTATCAATAAATAGCTGTGAACTCGTAGAAGTGTGTACAATTTCACACACAAAAAGCTTAAACCTCAGCCTACATCAACAGGAATTTCCGATTTCTCAAATGAACGGAACGACTTATGTTAAAGGAGACCACTATCAACGTCATAGAGTGCAGTATTAACCCATCAAATCATGTCTGCTGTCTTATTCCTTTGTCCTATTGTTTCAGAAATGAAGCGTTGCAGAGAGGATATAAATAGTTTTCTTGTTGGTCGCCAGCTGTTGAACTTAATCTGTTGTGTTTATTTAGTGTCTCTTCGACGACTCATCATCATCATCATCATCAGGTGCCATGCCGACTGGTGTATCATGGATCTCTACAAATCTCAGTCCTTGCTATTTACTATCATCTCAGATGTTGACGCTCTTCCGTGCCATGAAGTCAGGCTGTCTAATATTTTTTCTGTGTCTTCCTCTGTCTCGTCTCGTTTTCCTCTTTGACTAATTCTCTGGATTTGTCTTTGAGTCTCTTTCTTGCCTTTTAGTTGGTTATTGGTTACTAAACTGACGTAATTGCACTCCGGGCAGACCCATAGGTGCGCAGTCTCCCCAACAGATATCGAAGAGTATGCATACTGATGGTTCCTGTGGCTCGCTGATTAAACACACCTTATAGTTGGATGTCTACAAATGGTCTCTTCTACTTCTTCTTTCTTCTTTGAGTTTGGTTTCGTATGCTCGTCTAAACCATGAGATGGGCTGCCTTTATGAAGCTGCATGTCAGTTGGAGATCCTAGAGAGTTCCCCATAGCTTGCTCTGTAAGCTTCGTTAATGAGGCCATGTTTCGTTTCGTTGGATGGACATATGATATGTGTCTTGATATGTCTCTTGATATGTCTCTTGATATGTGTCTTGATTTCTGGTAGTGACACTGAATGTTTGTGTTGTATCAGTGTTTTTCACTCCTTAAGCAGCCTGTCTACCCTCTCGTTTATGGTCTACAGACGAGGGGTTGACGTCATTCTACCAGGTCGCCCGAGTGGTTACCGGGGACTAAACTTGGGGTGTAAAGAATAGAGCCACTGTTACCTGCCACGCATGTTGTAAAAGCCGACTAAGGAGGCTTGGCTGAAATCGGATGCACGTGTCCTAAATGTGTTAAAGTCTATGCGTTTAGGTGCCTTTCCAAACCAATGTGCAACGTATACACGTTCTTGGCAAAGATCACACATATCATAAAGAGTGATAAACTTGGTCGTAAAGAACGAACGCAAAGAAGAAGACGATTGCACCAGGTGACTTTTTACTGTTGTTTGTTCATATTTCTGAGAGTACGTCGGGAAGGTAAGGGTCGGGGCGGCGGGTGGGGGTGGGGTGGGGGTGGGGGGTGGGGGGTGGGGGTGGGGGTGGGGGTGTGGGGGTATCTTTTCTTCTTCTTCGAACGCTCCATATCAACTCTTTTAAACCACTCTTTGTGATTTTTAAACCACTCTTTGTGATTTTTAAACCACTCTTTGTGATTTTTAAACCACTCTTTGTGATTTTTAAACCACTCTTTGTGATTTTTAAACCACTCTTTGTGATTTTTAAACCACTCTTTGTGATTTTTAAACCACTCTTTGTGATTTTTAAACCACTCTTTGTGATTTTTAAACCACTCTTTGTGATTTTTAAACCACTCTTTGTGATTTTTAAACCACTCTTTGTGATTTTTAAACCACTCTTTGTGATTTTAAACCCTCTTTGTGATTTTTAAACCACTCTTTGTGATTTTTAAACCACTCTTTGTGATTTTAAACCCTCTTTGTGATTTTTAAACCCCTCTTTGTGATTTTTAAACCACTCTTTGTGATTTTTAAACCACTCTTTGTGATTTTTAAACCACTCTTTGTGATTTTTAAACCAATCTTTGTGATTTTTAAACCACTCTTTGTGATTTTTAAAACGCTCTTTGTGATTTTTATGTGTCTGAACTTAAGAAACATGGACAATGAACAAGCAGTTTGAAGACAGAATTGATGCATTTGAGATGTGGATATATATAGAAGAATAGGCAGAGTTTCATGGACAGAAAAACAGACAAATAAACAAGTTTTAGGAAAACTAGGCATGAAGAAACAATTATTAAGAGAAATAAAATTCAGACAAGTAAAGTATTTTGGGCACATAAAAATACATGACACCACGATAAAATATTTACTAGAGGGAAAGTTGAGGGGGGAAGAGCAAGAGGAAGACCGAGAGATAAGTGGAGGGAAACTTTAAGAAATGGACAGGTTACAGTCTGGCTGTGTGCAACACCAAGGCGAAAGACAGAGGATGCTGGAGATTTATTGCAGCCAACCTTCGATGTGGAGACGGCACCTGATGATGATGATGAACAAGAGAACATAAACAAACTGATCGAAAAATCTCTGAGGGTCACATAAATATGGTTTTACAGAAGAATGATGAGAATCCCATGTACTGCTAAAATGACAAATGTGGAGGTGTTCAGGTGTGGAGGAATGAGATCAAGACACAGAGAAAGCTTATCATCAATATAAGAAAAAGGCAGTCATCATTTTTCGGGCATGTGATGAGGAGGGAGGTTTAGAACACATTGTGACAACCGGTAAAATCTTGGGTAGATGAGGATAGAGAGAGAACATTTTGGATAGCCTGACTTCATGGCACGGAAGAGCGTCAATATCTGAGATGATAGCAGACACCAGAGATTTGTGGAGATCCATGATCGCCTACGCCAGCCCGCAAGGCACCTGATGCTGATGATGGCGATGAGCTTAAGAGCGATTGTACTCTGTGTCAGTTATGCGCCTACAAGTAGGCCAGCACATCCGATGTCTGCAACGCTTTTAATTTAATTGGGTAGCTTCCCTATGCCCCTGCGTTAGTCCATTCTTACGACATGCCTTATAAGCTGCAGTGTTACTATTCTTTGCTCCCCTTGTGAGCTCAGGCAACACACAGGCTTGAGGAATTCTATACGGCCGGTTATGAAAACGAGTCTTTATTGTAAAGTAACGAGTATTTATTGCGAGAGTAAGAGTAGTTACAAATACTTCAAAGCAACTGACACGCACATTACTATTAGCCTTATCCGATTAGTTAGTCCTGACAGTGGACGGTATCAGAATTGTCAGTAGGCGCATGAATGAGTGTGTTTACTTGTGTCAGTTCTGCCTGTATCCCTGCTTCCCATCAAAAGGATGTTAAGAGGATTTGGTACAGCTAGCAGAGCATAACAAACAGACGAAGATGTCATATGGTTCGGTCACATAAGCAGATTACCAACAGGCAGTACGCCCGCCACAAAAGAAATGTTGCTCCGATACAATGTATTCAAAGCACAAGGTCGGCTAAGCAAAAGGTGGACCTCGGAGAAAATAAAGGCGATAAAAGACACTGTTTACGATGTGCACATAAAAACCCGTTCTAGAAACCCTTTCTTACCCTGAAGTCGTGAGGCAAATCAGGATTGGAGAAGAGACGTACAAAGAAACGAGAAGAATTATTATCACTGCCAGTGTTACAACTTTTTAGGACGGAGTAGAACAGTGACGACATGGACCTGAGGAGTTTAATGGTCACATAACTAGTCCCGTGAGCCGCCTTAGCGTAGTTGTTAGTGAACTCGCTTCTCAAGGCTGGTGGTCTGGGTTCAACTCTCGCATTGCGCGTTGAATTTTTCCCGACCACGACGGCTCTCAGGTCGATCCAACCTCAACTGGGTACCAGACATGCTCTGGGAAAGTAAAGGCGGCTGGCGTGATACTGACCACATCACCCATCGTGTGCCGATGGTCAATGAAAAATACAGGCCTAACACTGTATTGACCTATATACCACGAGGTATGAAAGGGTTCCTTTACTTACTTTTTACTTTACTTATAACTAGTCACGTCACCTTTATGAACCCGACAGACAAAAAAAAAAATTCATTGGCCTTACCGGGGTTTGAACCCGCGATCTAATCCATTCGGCCAGAATCTGCTCATAGAAGGGTTGAATAAATATAATAATTATAATTGCTCTCGTATCGTTATACGTTACATATTGCCTGCTAGTAAAAGTTACCATAGTAAATAAAAAGCGTGACTGAAATCGGATGTGCTTTCCTACTTGTATACGCATTAACTGGTACAACGTACAATCTCTCTTAGACTCAGATAACATCTTCTTTTTTCGTCACACTGCTGCTACCGGGTTGTTGCCCAGTATCGTGGTTTTCTGTTTTTGTCTTGCGCTGTTGGTGGCTTGAATGATTGTTATTTTTGCTCTTTCACAGGATTCTGCTATGCCATCGAACCATCTTTTCGTGGTCTTCCTCTTGCCTTCTTTCCGATGTTCTGTTGTAGAAGACTCTGCATACTGTGGAGTTTGGATACATTCTTATTAAGTGGCCAAACCACTAGATTTAACACAAATCACAAAGAGTGGTTTAACAAGTCGATATGGAGCGTTCGAGCCCGCGTGTCTAGCGTGTTCGTAGCGCGTTGGACTACGGGTGACTAGTCCTCTGTAAGTGCAGGTTCAACTCCGCGGACTGGCAGAAAAGCTACAGGTTCCCCAGATTTACGGTGTTCGTGGCACCGAGCCGAAGGGTTACGATGTCCATGATACCGAGCCGAAGAGCTTTCAGCTTAAGTGCTTCTGGATCGGGAAAAAAAATGGAGCGTTTGAAGAAGATTTTAACGGTTTTAAAGCCGTTAAAGGATTGACTTCATTGCACCGGGTTTTACCACATATAGCTAGGTCTCTCTCAGCAGAAATGGCATGCCACCTGCCGAGAGTATTGCACAAAGCACGAACTCCGTAGCTCCGGCAACAATCCTAGGGTCTCTGGAAAAACTGCACTCGTGAACAAAACGGCGTGGTCCGGACTCGAACCCACGACCTTCGATTCACAAGGCAAAGGGCTGAACCACTTAGCCACAGAGACCTCCCAAAGAAGAAGTTCGAAGCAGAAGAGAACATTATGAATGTCTGTTTGAACAATTGAATAACAACTACGTCCGAGTGGTTACCGGGGCACAAATTGGGGTGTCAAGAATAGAACCACTGTTACTTGCCACGAATGTCGTAAAAGACGAATAAAGAGGTTGGGGCTAGCTACTCCACACTGTAAAAACACTAGATGGCTACAGAACGGAGAGCGAACCGAGTAAACGCTGTCTGAAACCGGACACATCGCCGAAGGATAAGCACCAGAGCTCCAAATGGTACTGAAGATGTGACGTAAAACACACCAATGTTAAGTCTGCATGAATCAGATTTTCATATGAATAGAATTTATTGGGGAGATCTGGTACATCAGTCTGGGTGGTGATCGCAAGAGAGAGAGAGAGATAGAATAACAACAACAGAATGGGAAAAGGTTAACAGCTTACTTGGTGTTATTAAACCCTCTCCAACCAGGCATGTACTGTACATCATTGCTACACTTCTGACAAAGTATCCGATAGTTAAGATCTTGTCGTCCTCCCAAGTTGGATGACGGTTCCCAAGTTATTGTAACAGTGGTAGAGCTCTGAACTTCAATGGATGGGTTCAAAGGTGCAGATGGAGGCTCTGTGGAGATTGAGAATCGATAATTAGACGGATAATAAATTTAGTTTTTTAAAATTATGATTGAATGGTGGTTAAATAATGGTGGTTAAATGGTGGTTAAATGATGGTGGTTAAATGATGATGGTTGAATGATGGGTTATATGATGGTTAATTGGTGATTAAATTATGACGGTTAAATGGTGGTCGTAAAATGATGGTTATATGATGGTTAAATGGTGGTTAATTGGTGATTAAATGATGGTGGTTAAATGATTGCTATATGGTGGTTAAATGATGGTAAAATGATGGTAAAATGATGGTTAAATGATGCGAAACAAAGGTTTCAATGCATGAGGTGTATCTACATTGGACATTGACCAATCCCGACTGTATGAAGTTTAGTCATTCTGGCATCACTTGGTATCCTCTTCTTCTTCTTCTTCTGCGCTCTCTCTAGATTAGGATTTCCCGCCGTCTGTCTTAGATTGTCAGCCACGTCATACAGTTTGTCTTGGATGCTGGTGTAAGTGGGTCACTTCTTTCCTCTCAAGTTTGCATACTGCGGACAGTTCTAGGGACCCGGTAACCACTCAGTTACAAGATTAACTCCTGTGGAAAAACGCTACACTGCGTGACTTTGGAATAAACATCTTTTTATCGGAAGCGACACTAAAGGGCGTTTTATATTCCAAAAACGAATGGTTTGTAAACACGTGACTGTTGACCCGGTCCGCTAAGAGATAATGAGTTCAGTGATCTGAAAGAAGGCACTCACATGGATTTGAATGTCATTCAGGGCAAAATTCGTTTAGATAGATTCATCTTCTTTTTGTCATCACACTGCTACCGGGTTGTTGCCCAGTGTCGTCACACTGCTACCAGGTTGTTACCCAGTGTAGTCACACTGCTACCAGGTTGTTACCCAGTGTAGTCACACTGCTACCGGGTTGTTGCCCAGTGTCGTCACACTGCTACCGGGTTGTTGCCCAGTGTCGTGGTTTTCTGTTTTTGTTTTGCGTTGTTCAGGTGGCTTGAGTGATTGTTATTTTTGCTCTTTCACAGGATTCTGCTATGCCATCTAACCATCTTTTTCGTGGTCTTCCTCTCGCCTTATTTCCTGATGTTCTGTTGTAGAAGACTGTATACTGTGGAGTTTGGATGCATTCTTATTAAGTGAACTAATCACTTCATTCTTTGTTTCTCAATGTAATTCAAGCAAGGTTCTGTGCCAACTTTCTTTCTTATGCTGATGTTGGTGACTCTTGTCTTTTTTTCTGGTGTTGTTGGTAACTTTTCGTAGGCATCACATTTCACATGTAGTTATTTTTGTGACTGCGTTTTGCTCATTGTCAATGTCTGACTCTGGTAGTACAAAGTTAGATAGACTAACAAATAAAATTCCTACAAAATATTTTCACAATCAAGGACCCTCGACGGTGCTATTGAATTCGTGCACAGCGGCTGAGATCTTCTTGCGCAAGAAAGGGATCAGAGCAACATGGTTACTAACAAAAGTGCAATGATGGTGGTCCTATCAATCAATCAATCAATCAATCAATCAATCAATGAGATGGAAGTTTAGATACAAAGGTACTTACGAGTGCAAGGTGTTGATTTTGGGTCCTTGGGACTTCTAAAATAGTTCATGTGACAAGTACACTCGGCTGCAGCCCCACTGGAGAGGCTGTAAGTTGGACAAGACTGACATGGACCTTTCCCTTCAGACCACTTGAACTGACCAGTTGGACAAGCTGGAAAAGAGAAAAGATATGGTAACGTGGTAAAACAACAAGCTTTTTATTCAAGAAAGTGACCTATCTACTTCTTGGTGGGTCTCGGTGGCGTGCTGGTTAGATGCTCGTCTTTTGTGCCAAAGGTACCAGGTTCACTCCCTCGTGGAGACATCTGGATATTTTTCCAGATATCCCTGATCTCGGTGTAGGTGAGATCGAGTCATTAGTCCTATCGGAGCCGAACGATAAAACATAGGACCCGTTTTCAATTTAAGCATGTAAAGGAACCCTTGACAGTTCAAAATCGAGAAGAACAGGCTGGAAAGCCGCTGTTCAGGCAAAATTCATTATAAAAGATTTAAAATTAAATTCCTACAAAAATATATTCACCATTTTCAAAATTACAGCGGGGACCCTCGCCAGTGCTACGGAGTTCGTGCAATGCAGCTCAGATTGTCGTATGTAAGAAAGAAATCGGAGCACACATGGTTATTTCCCGAAGTGCAATGATGATGGTCCTATCAATCAATCAATCAATCAATCAACTAATCATATAAATGAGGATAGACTTAGCTCTGGTGACATGTATGATCATCAAGCAAAGGCCACAGATCTGAACGAAGAAGATGATAACGATGAAAGTGATTTCCTTGACCATTGCTCTTTTTTCATTCTCTTCCCATTGTCTGTTCTTGTTCACCCAACTTGCCCTATGTTATTTTTGTACTCTTAACTCACATCATCAATTGGTCCTGGACAGTGTTTGATTGACACAGTCCTGGTACACCAGAGTCACACAGTGCCAGGGCACGGTGCCCGAGACGTTGAAATATGTGTTTATCTGTGAGGTGCGGTTGTCTGTTTTTCTAAAGTGTCTGTCTATTGATCTAGCGTGTCTGTGCAAGACTTGCCAGCATCAACAATGGCGAAGGACAACAAAAACCAGCTGGAAAACAATGGGATACCGGTCGAAATGTGTGAGTTTAAGATCACAACTTTTCCTTCGAAATTCTTCTCGAGAGCTAACACAAGGCGACCCTCGTCTTAGCCTCGGATTCAAGGACAAACATCAGCTCAAGAACTCGCGTCGAGTGAGAAAACCAACTTCAAACAAGATCGAAACAGTAAATTTACAACATCGGGGTCGGGAGAAAACAAAGAGAAAACGAAAACGTGTCCCCATATTGGAATGATTAATGAAGGGAAAAACAAAAACCAACCACTGTTAATGTGGCCTCTTCAGTATTGTCTTGAAATGTGTTCTATTATTTTCATCTAAACGACTGAATTAGATACATTAGGTTTTAGTTGGAAAAAAAAATCCAGAAAATCCCTAAAATTATTCTTGGCAATCTCTCGACTAGCTCTCGCTTTCTCCTCGAAATATGTAAGTTTATCAATTAAAAAAACAAATTTGCCTTGTCATTCTTCTTCTCTTTCACAATTTACTTCTTTATAGAAGTGTTGGTGGAGGTGGGATGTAGTAATCTTGTGTGTGCTTGTTCTAATGCATGTCGTAAGCTGTTATTCATTTTCTTAATGCGGTTCTTGATGTTGTCGCTCCATCTTTTGTGTAGTATTTCTTTTGCTCTGTACGCGTTATAAAATTACATACTTTTGTCACATCAAGCGTCACGATGGCCTGGAAAGAACAATATTAGATGGCAGGGTCACAGGACGCAGAGGCAGACCAAAAAGAAGGTGGCTACAAGATATTAAAGAAACCATGAATATGACCATCGACGAAGTGGGTGAACTGGCAAGAGATAGAGTGAATTTCAGATGTGCTGCAGCAGACCGATTGGCCAAGGAAGGTGCTGCAGGAGAGCAACCGGATGTGCCAGTTACCTACCAAAGAAAAGGATGATTAAATCAATGAGAAAGCCACAAATACCAACACAAGACGATTACTATAATATGAGCAGATTGGAACAAGTTGTTATTCTGCGCCTTAGAACAGAACACAATCGACTCCGCAGCCATATGTATACAAAATTCAAGATTGGCAATTCAGCCATGTGTAAATGTGGACAGGCAAACCAGACTGCAGAGCACATACTTCAAGACTGCCCTGAATATGATACACTGAGGCAAACTCACTGGCCTAACGAAACAACACTCGACAGAAAACTACACGGACCTCTGTGTGAGCTATAAAAGACAGCGAAGTTCATACAAGAGATAACAATATTTCAAGCGAACGAAAGGAAGGAAGGAAGGAAGATGCGCTGCAAAGAGAGCAACGTCCTATAAAGGATACGCACCTTGATGATGATGTATTCATTATACTTATTCAGCGTGACTCTCTGTGTTAGTCGATACCAGGATATTCTTGTCATGTGTCATAACCATTTTTCTTCTTTGAACTCTTCATATCAACCATTGTTAACCACTCTTTGCGATTGGTATGTGATGCGAGCCTAAGAGCGATTGTACGTTGAGCAAGTTACGCGCTTACAAGTATGCCAGCACATCCAATTTCTGCGACGCTTTTATTTACTAGGGTAGCTTTCATAGGACCCAACCTCAGTCGTCTTTTACGAGATATCTTGTAGGTAGCAGTGTTACTATTCTTCGCTCCCCTTTCGAGCCCCGGCTAACATGGACAACAGTCCAAACCATCTGTTGTTCTTGTATAAATTGCATGACTGGTTTCTCATCTAATTTTCCTTTGTTTCTTCATTTCTAATTTTGTCTCTTGCGTTGTCGCTAAATGCTTCTTCTTCTTTGCGTTCGTTCTTTACGACCAATTTTAATCACTCTTTGTGATATGTTTGATCTTTGTCAAGAACGTGTATACGTTGCACATTGGTTTGGTAGGCCCCTAAACGCATAGACTTCTACGCGTTTAGGACACGTGCATCCGATTTCAGCTAAACTAAATGACTCAAAACTGCAGGATTGACTTCATTCCACCAGGTTTTACCCTATATGGCTTGGTCCCTCTCTGCAGAAATTGCACGTCAACTACCGAGGGTATTGCCTTGCGTTATGTAAGTCGTAGGTTCGGATCTGGACATCGCCGTTCTGTTCACAAGTGCATTTTTTTTCTAGAGACCCCTAGGAGTGTTGCTGGAGCTTCGGAGTTCATGCGTCTGGTTCGATGTCCGACAACTAAACTAAACTGAGAGACATACTGAGGAGGAGATCGGAGCACTTATGGACTAATTGGTTCGATGTGCAGTGATGATGATCTGACGACTAAACTAAACGTATTATTCAGTTACGATCTCTAATCTCTCTCTCTCTCTCCATATATATGTTTATATATATATCTTTTTATCTTCCGCTCAATCCTTTCTCTCGCTCCCGTCTCAAGATAGTTCTGTATCGTCCTCTCAGTTCTCTATCCCAATATGCATCTCGTATCTTTCACGCTGTCTGTATTTGTACATCTCTCCATATTCTACAACCCTCATCTCTCTATCTATCACTCTCTCTATCTCTCATCCTCTCTACCATCTAATCTTCTCTACCTCTCTCTCACCATCTCAAGCTATCACTCTCTCTACCTCCCACCCTCTCAATCTGTCACTCTCTATCCCTCCCACCCTCTCTATCTCTCACTCTCTCTATCTCTCACTCTATCTATCTCCCACTCTTTCTACCTCCCACTCTCTCTATCTCTCACTCTCTATCCCTCCCACTCTCTCTATCTATCACTCTCTCTATCTATCACTCTCTCTATCTCTCACTCTCTATCCCTCCCACTCTATCTTACTCTCTACCTCCCACCCCTCTATTTCTCACTACCTCCCACCCTCTCAATCTATCACTCTCTATCTATCACTCTCTATCCCTCCCACCCTCTCTATTTCTCACTCTCTCTACCTCCCACTCTCTCTATCTCTCACTCCATCAGACCTCGTTCCCTTTATCTATTCCTCCTCCTCCTCCACCTCCTCCATCTCATAAAAACACTCCTCCTATCCATGTCAGAAAAGTGACAAAGAGGATCCCTCTACGTCCAAGGCAAGCAACCGGCATTTCCCCAACACGGAAATGTGAGGTCCTCCAGCGTGGACAAGCAGGGAAAATGTCCACTCCACATGCAGGATAGATCGATAGAAGAAAATGAATATTCTTTCTTTGGGTTTTTTTTGTGAGGTTTTTTTTTTGGGAGGGTTGCTTTGCTTGTGTACTCCGTGTAATCTTTTCTGTATCTGTCCCATTTTCATTCTCTCTTTCTCTCTCTCTCTCTCTCTCTTCCCCTAGTTTCCTCTTTACGCACATATATACTTTCACACACATTCTCTCTTTCTCTTTTTTGCACACATATTCTCTCTCTCTCTCTCTCTCTCTCTCTAGCTCTCTCTTTATGCACACTATTCTCTCTCTCTCTCTTTGACATACACACACATACACTCTCTCATGCAGATTCTGACACGCACACAAAAACATTCACACACACAATCGTTCAAACATCGATCATAGTACGCTACATACTCTTTCTCTCACACACACACACGCGCTCTCTCACTCATTCCTCACACACTTCAACATCTCTCTCTCTCTCTCTCTCTCTCTCTCACACACACACACACACACCCATATCCAATATGGTTAATACACTTAACATATCTATGTCTCTACTCTCTCTCTCTCTCTATCCCAATCCTCACACATCTACAAAATCACACACACACGTTCGAATTATCCTCATTCATCAACTCTACTCTTCTCCTCCTTCTCCTCATCGTGAACCGCAACCTAACCCCCGGCCTTCATTCTACGCGCGTGAAGAAAACCCTCTTTTACTTTTATTTGATTTTTTTTTTACGGGCTAAAAAACCTCCTCTATAATCCGTGTGTCCTCTGGTTCCTCATCTGCACATTTCTCCATGCTCATGAATATTGTGTGAGGAGGTATTTTTGTCTAATGTTTGATAGCATCAGAAGAAGAAGAAGAAGAAGAAGTGGAAGAAGAAGAGCAGGTTGATCCCTAGAAGTTACATGTCTTCTTTTGCTGGCCGCGTGTGTCTTAGAGGAGAACAGAATTGAATCAAAGAGGTCAAACAGATTGGGGGGAGGCCGGTCTCAGCTGATCCCAGGCTTTTGTTTTTCATCATCGTCGTCTTTATTGAGTAGATAATATCTTTTTATTTTTGTTAAGCATTGTGTGTGTGTGTGTGATAATTAGGTGTTATAGAGGCAGAGAGTAGAGAGAGAGAGTAGAGATGAGAAGAGAAAGAGAGAAGAAGAGAGGATAGTGAGAGAGAGAGAGAGAGGGGAATAGAGAGAGAAGAAAAGAGAGAAGAGAGAGGGAAGAAAGAGAGAGAGAGAGAGAAGAGAGAGAGGAAGAAAGAGAGAGAGAGAGAAGAGAAGGGAAGAAAGAGAGAGAGAGAGAGAAGAGAGAGAGGGAAGAAAGAGAGAGAAGAGAGAGGGAAGAAAGAGAGAGAGAGAGAGAAGAGAGAGGGAGAAGAGAGAGTGAGGAGAGATAGAGAAGACAGATAAGCAAGAGAAGAGAGAGAAGGCAAGATGAGAAATAGATAAGTAGAGATGAAAAGGAAAGAGATATAAATAGAGAGAAGAGAGAGAGAGAATAAGAGAAGAGAGAGAAGATAAGAGAAGAGAGAGAAATAGAGAAGAGAGAGAGAGAATAAGAGAAGAGAGAGAGAGAATAAGAGAAGAGAGAGAGAATAAGAGAAGAGAGAGAGAATGAGAGAAGAGAGAGAGAATGAGAGAAGAGAGAGAGAACGAGGGAAGAGAGATAGGGGGACGAGAGAGAAGAGAGAAAGGAGAGAAGAGTCAGAAAGAAGAGAGAGAGAGAGAGAGAGAGACAAAGACAAGAGGGGAGATAGATAGAGAAATGTAGAGTGGTGGAAAAGATATAAAGAGAGTGAGAGAGAGAAGATGGCTAGAGTGGGGATAGTTAGTTAGAGAAATGGGGAGAAGAGGAAAGATATAAAAAGAGAGAGAAAGATAGAAGAAGGCTAAATAGGATAGATCGCTAGAGATATATAGATTAGGGCAAAGAGATATCAGAGAGAGAGATAGAGAGAGACGCGAGTGGTTACCGGGGCCCAAATTTTGGGTGTAAAGAATAGAACCACTGTTACCTGCCACGCATGTGGTAAGAGGCGACTAAGGAGGTTTGGATGAAATCGGATGCATGTGTCCTAAACGTGTAGTAGTCTTGTGCGTTTAGGGGCCTACCAAGCCAATGTGCAAAGTATACACGTTCTTGGCAAAGATCAAACATATCACAAAGAGTGATTAAAATTGGTCGTAAAGAACGAACGCAAAGAAGAAGAAGAAAGAAGAGAGAGAGAGAGAGAAAGAGAGTGATGAGGAAAGAACGAAGAGAAAGAAGACAGAGAAACTGAGCTATTGATGATAGAGAGAAGGATATCTTTATGTTTTCTACAACAGAACAATGTGTGTGCTACAATTCAGTGTCCTGGGGGCACAGGGTAAAGACAGAAGGAGAGAGAGAGAGAGAGAAGAAGAAGAAGAAGGCAAGGAGGGAGGGGGATAGATAGTTATTTATAGATATTTAGAGAAGTCGAAAGAGATAGTAAAGGTAACAAGGAACCCATTTTCATACCACGTGGTATATAAGGTAATACGGTGCTAGGTCCGTGTTTTCCATTGACCGTCGGCATACGATGGGTGATGTTGTCAACATCATACCTAATTGAGGCTGGGTCGACCAGAGAGCCAGTGGTTCGTCATCCTCATCATCATGAAATAGCTTGTCCTGAGCAGAACTTTGCTGCTATAATAGTCCTCCAGAATTTCTATCATAAAGAGGAAAAGGCAGACCACGAAAAAGATAGATTGATTTAGTTACAGACATCTTAAAACACAACAATACCACAGCATATCAAGCGACTGAGCGTGCACTATCTGAGAAACCGATCATGAGTTAACACACGCCCGAATTCGAGGTAAAAATAGAACCACTACTACCTACCACATGCTGTTTACAGCGAAAGTGGAGGTTTGGCGTGGGATTAGCTACCCCAGCATGTAAGCAAAAGTGGAGGTTTGGCGTGGGATTAGCTACCCCAGCATGTAAGCAAAAGTGGAGGTTTGGTGTGGGATTACCTACCCCAGCATGTAAAACATTTAGCTTTAATAAACACAACCAAGCGCATGAGAGTTTGCAGGGCCTTGGTTGTGGACATATGCCTCCTCGGAGGTGAAAAAAGAAGAAGAAGAACAACGGCAAAAAGTAGATAAAGAAAAAGGAAGAAGAAGTCTAACGACAAAAAGTAGATAAAGACAAAAGGAAGAAGAAGCATAATGACAAAAAGTAGATAAAGACAAAAGGAAGAAGCATAATGACAAAAAGTAGATAAAGACAAAAGGAAGAAGAAGCCTAACGGCAAAAAGTAGATAAAGACAAATGGAAGAAGAAGCCTAACGGCAAAAAGTAGATAAAGACAAAAGGAAGAAGAAGTCTAACGACAAAAAGTAGATAAAGACAAAAGGAAGAAGAAGTCTAACGACAAAAAGTAGATAAAGACAAAAGGAAGAAGAAGCCTGACGGCAAAAAGTAGATAAAGACAAAAGGAAGAAGAAGCCTGACGGCAAAAAGTAGATAAAGACAAAAGGAAGAAGAAGCCTGACGGCAAAAAGTAGATAAAGACAAAAGGAAGAAGAAGTCTAACGACAAAAAGTAGATAAAGACAAAAGGAAGAAGCCTAATGACAAAAAGTAGATAAAGACAAAAGGAAGAAGCCTAATGACAAAAAGTAGATAAAGACAAAAGGAAGAAGAAGTCTAACGACAAAAAGTAGATAAAGACAAAAGGAAGAAGCCTAATGACAAAAAGTAGATAAAGACAAAAGGAAGAAGCCTAATGACAAAAAGTAGATAAAGACAAAAGGAAGAAGCCTAATGACAAAAAGTAGATAAAGACAAAAGGAAGAAGCCTAACGACAAAAAGTAGATAAAGACAAAAGGAAGAAGAAGCCTAATGACAAAAAGTAGATAAAGACAAAAGGAAGAAGAAGCCTGACGGCAAAAAGTAGATAAAGACAAAAGGAAGAAGAAGCCTGACGGCAAAAAGTAGATAAAGACAAAAGGAAGAAGAAGCCTAATGACAAAAAGTAGATAAAGACAAAAGGAAGAAGAAGCCTGACGGCAAAAAGTAGATAAAGACAAAAGGAAGAATACAGAAGAAGAAGAAGTTAAGGATACAATATCCTCACCTGAACACATTGTGCCTTTCTCGTTACCCTCATAACCTGGGTCACAGACACACTCTCCTTTAGGGTCGTCGAACCATACACCGTCGTTCCGGCAAAGATATGACAGTACAGATTTCTGTGAAGCATGCTCCAAAATACTCCTTTCTTCTCTACTACTGAATAAATCTTATCTCCAGTTGGCGTTTCGTCAAAGAATGCAAAGTTCCTGGTGACGTTTGGGCAAGTGATGTAGTAGACTCGAACTCGGACCACAGTCACGCAGGCCCCTTCATCTTGGATGGCGAAGTATACACCTCGGGGCCTAGAGGGTCAGGGCTACCTGCCTTGTTTCTTGATTAAATTCCTTCTCGCTGTAGTCCTGAAAAAAATCACACAAAAGCATAATATTAGAAAAACATTTATAAACATTCATAGGAAAAGGCAGACCACGAACCAATATTACCTACCACATGCTGTTTACAGGATGATGAGAACTAGATGGTGTCCTACAGTGACATACCAGCTGGTACCATTACTACAACAACCACACCACAGCCAACTATAAATTGGGTCAGATAATTGAACAGGGAAACCCTGACCTAGTTTTGATTTGGGGGCTGAATTTTTGTATATGTGTGATAGAACACTGCAATCTATTTTGCAATTTTACTCAATTCTGTGAGTCTATGGTTATTTATTGGTGAAAAATATTCATAATATTGATATTCCTTATTGTTAAACTTAACTTGTTGGATAATATGACTTCGAGTTAGCATTTTGTGTTGATTTTAAAATGATTTCACCTTTATCAAGCACTACTGGAATGCGATGTCACGCGATGGTTGTGGTCTTATTTCCTACAATTTTTACCCGAGTCAGCTGGCCGTATTTTAAGTTGTCTGTGACCCAAAGATCAAGAGGGGTCTCTGTGGTTGAGTGGTTACGCCCTTTGCCTTGTGAGTCGAAGGTCGTGGGTTGGACTCCGGACCGCGCCGTTCTGTTCGCAAGTGCAGTTTTTTATAGAGACCCCTAGGATTGTTGCCGGAGCTACGGAGTTCGTGCTTTGTGCAATACTCTCGGTAGGTGGCGTGCCATTTCTGCTGAGAGGGACCGAGCCGTATGGGGTAAAACCCGGTGCAATGAAGTCAATCCTTCGGCTTTAAAACCATTTTTTTTTTTTCAAACCCAAAGATCAAGAAAGAAGTGAAAAAGACAGATGATTTAAAAAAAAAAATTGTTCCGATCCAGAAGCACTTGAGCTGAAAACTCTTCGGCTCGGTGTCATGGACATCGTAACCCTTCGGCTCGGTGCCACGAACACCGTAATTCTGGGGAACATGTAGCTTTTCTGCCAGTCCGCGGAGTTGAACCCGCACTTACAGAGGACTAGTCACTCGTTGTCCAATACGCTTGGCACGAGGGCAAAGACAGATGATAACAAGTATTTTTCTACTAACACTTTGTTACCAGTGTCAAACTTGGTCCCTGACAGCAACACACCACAGAAAGCTCACCACGTGTGAAATGAAAGGCTTGAGGAAGGCAGTGGGAGTCACCAGGAAAGATAGACTACGAAATGAGGACATCAGAAGCAGAGTGGGCATAACTTCATGCACCGAATAAATCGAAAGACAACAAATACAGTGGTTTGGACATTTAATGAGAATGAAATACAACCAACTACCAATAACAGCATACAATAAAAGAGATCGGGTACTAGAGCTAAGGAAGACCAAGAAAAAGATGGATAGACAATATTAAGACCACACTACATAAACACGGATATAAGACAACAAGGGCGGCTCATCTGGCCCTGGAAGGAAAATTAAACCTACCACCCCTACACTTAACGGCAGGACTGATTGATTGATTGACTGATTGATTGACTGATTGATTGACTGATTGATTGATTGATTGACTGACTGATTGATAGAACCATCATCATTGCACTTCCATAAGTTACCATATCTACTCCAATCTCTTTCTTACACAGGAAGATATCAGCGGCAGTGCACGGAACTCAGTTGCACCGGCTAGGGTTCCGGTGTAATTTAGAAGATAGTGAAGATATTTTGTAAGAATTTTATTTTTATTTTTGTACTATAAACGATAAGAGTAGACAACCAATTCCATCATCTACCTGCGGAAAGACAACAGACAATAACACAACAAGGGCGACTTATCTGGCACTGAGACGCAAATTAAAGCTCTTATCCCTACGCTTAGCGGTAAGAGTGGACAACCAATTCCACCAACCACATGAGAATAGACAATAGAAAATAGACAATAGAAAATAGACAATAGAAAATAGACAATAGAATATCATGATAAACTTACCACAAACAGCTTATCTGCTGCAATTTTGTCCACTTTAGTGTATGTAATCTCGTCCCATGATGGTCTCATGGAGTTTGCAAAGTCTGAACCAGCTTCGAAGTAATACAGATTAAATGTCTCTTTGCATTGCTGCAAGTTGGAAGAGTCTATGATTCTGGAGCATCGTCTCATGGTAAATCTGTTGAGAAATAGAGAAAAGTGTAACGGTAAAAAAAAGTAGAGGAACCCTTTTTCATACCTCGAGGTTTATTGGGTAATACGGTGTTAGGGCACAATTTTCCTTGACAGTCGGTACACGATGGGTGATGTGATCAACATCATCCAAGCCGTGTTTATTTCCCAGTACCACTCATGTGGTACCGGCGCCCGTAAGGGAAGCAAAGAATAGTACTACTGCGACCTACTAGGCATGTCATAAGAGGCGACTGAGGTAGGGGCTTAGGAAAGCTACCCTAGTAAATAAAAAAACATCGCAGAAATCGGATGTGCTGTCCTACTTGTAGACGCATAACTGGCACAACGTACACTCGTTCTTTGGCTCAGATCGCATACAAATCACACAGAGCGGTTAACAAGTGGTTGATAAGGAGCGTTCGAAGAAGAAGAAAAATAACTTCCCAGTGCTTTTCCTGAGAGCCGCGGTAGCGTAGTTGTTAGTGAACTCGCTTCTCAAGGCTGGTGGTCTGAGTTCAGTTCCCGCAGTGTGCGTGCAATTTTTCCCTACCGCGACGGCTCTCAGGTCGACCCACCCTCAACTGAGTACCAGACATTCTCTGGGAAAGTAAAGGCGGCCGGCGTGATGCTGACCACATCACACATCGTGTGCCGACGGTCAATGAAAATACAGGCCTAACACTGTATTGACCTATATACCACGAGGTATGAAAGGGTTCCTTTACTTTTTTTTTTTTTAGTGCTTTTCCTGGTACCAATTTTGAGGCTGGGTTGACCTGAGAACCGTTTTGGTCGCAAAAATAGTCCACACCCACTGTAGAATTGAACCTGGACAACTAGTTTAATAAGCGAGTTCCCTATCAATACACTACTACATCTCTCGGAGATAAGTGTAGGGTTACTTGAAGATTATCCATCAGGTGGGTCGTCTACCATCCGATGTCAGCAGAGTTACAATGTATTTCTTCTTCTTCTGCTGCTTTTTTCAACGTTTTCAGACATCGAGTTCTATAATTCTAAAGAAGTTAGTGGTCAACCGGAGTCCATGTATATCTCCATATAGCTTGTCTTGGCCATTAGGAGATTACTTACTTACTTACTTAATCCCGTCATGCCTAGTGACACATGGGGCTTCAGAAAGGACTTTCCATGCTCTCCTGTCCCGTGCAACCTTCAGCGCAGAGCCCCACGTCAGAGATGCGGTGTCCAGTTCCTCTTCCATCATGCGCCTCCATGTTGTCCGTGGTCTGCCTTTCTTTCTCTTTCCCTCTGGTGTCCAAGTGAGGGCTATCCTTGCAGGCATTTCTTGTCTCATTCTCATAACATGTCCGAGCCATTTCCATCTTCTCTTTTTGAGTATGTCATTCATTGGCTCTTGTCTTGTGTCTTGGAGTAGTTGGTTATTGGATATTTTTACTGGCCAAAAGATTCCCAAGATTCTGCGAAGACAAGAGTGGTGGAAAACTGACAGCCTGCTAGTATCTCCTTTGGTCATCCTCCAACACTCCGATCCGTAGAGCAAAACTGGCAAAACAATGCTTTTATAGAGTTTAAGCTTTGTGGTCCTATTGTAGATTTTGGACTTCCATACTGGTTTCATTCTGGCAAAAGCGGTTCTGGCCTTACTCAGACGTGATTTTATATCTTCCTCTGTGCCACCATTTAGTGTCAGTACGCTACCAAGATATGTAAACTGCTCAACCCTTTCCAGTGCATTAGGAGATTGGACATGTGTTTTCACTGTGTTCAGTGTATGTTGGACATTCTTGCAGTATGTGTGCTTCTGTCATCTTGTTGTTGCTAGTGGATACTGTTGGTATCTCAGTCTATTGTGCCCTGTTGGCAGCTGAAACTGTTCTATTCTATTGAGTTGATAATATCCCATCCTTTTCATGACCTGTGTGATCACCTACCCCTTGTTCTTGTAGGGCATTTTTATCCGTACATTTGCTTCCTCATATGTCAAACCGGTGTATGTCTGTAGTCCAATGTATTTTCTGCTTCTTCTTCTTCTTCAAAAGTCCCATATCGACCACGTGTTAACCAGTCTGTGTGATTTGTATATGATCTGAGTCTGAGAGCGATTGTACTTTGTGCTAGCTATGCGCCTACAAGTAGACCAGCACATCAGATTTCTGCGATACTTTTTACTTACTAGGGTAGCTTCCCTAGGTCATAATCAATCGCCTCTTACGACATACATTGTAGGTCGCAGTGGTACTATTCTTTGCTTCCTTTATCATTACTCTAGGAAGAGAATGTAGAGATTGGGGCAACATGAAGGCTGATCTCGCAGTTAAGCAGCTGATAGAAGATAATGCAAGGGATGATGATGTTGTTGTATATACCGATGCGTCGGTTCAACGTGGTGAGAAATCCGGCTCGGGTTTCTTGGCTAATGCGCATGGTAGGGTTGTTGCAGAGCGAAGTGGGGCATACAGAACAACTACTTCTAGTATGAGGATGGAGGTTGAGGCCGTTACTGCTGCACTCCATTGGATTTCTGGGACTTCATTTACTGGGGCAGTTGTTGTATCTGACTCTCAGTCGATGCTTCACAAGATCCAGAAGGGCAGGTTTCGGTATGAGTGGATGTCGTCTATAGAAGTTTCTAACCTCCAGCGGCTTACGTGGATATACTGTCCTGGGCATGCGGGTGTTTACGGTAATGTGAGTGCGGCCAGGTTTGCATCAACAGCATCGATTGTTGGGGAGTTGAAGATGGATAAGGGGATATTCTTCGGTCTCTTCGCGACTGCCTGTTGGATGAGGACACTAAAATCGATGTTGAATCGATCCAGCGATTTAGGCAGTTTGGAGTTACCGTTGTTCAAGTCGAACTGGATGCCTGAGAGGGAGAGTGAGAGGTGTGTTTAATCAGCGAGCAACAGGAACCATCAGTATACATACTCTTCGATATCTGTTGGGGAGACTGAGCACCTATGGGTCTGCCCGGAGTGCAATGACGTCAGTTTAGTAAACAATAACCAATTTGCTTCCTTTGCATGTCACGTCACCACACAGGCAATCCAAGGTATTTAAATTGATGGATTTGACGTAGTTTCGCTCCATTTACTTTGATGGTTCCTTTTGATGGAGTTTGACATAGAAAAAATACAGTAAATAAAATTATGACTTAAAGTAAAAATATTTTTTATTTGAAACAAAGTCAATTTTTTTTTTCTTACGTCCGCTTTCAACTCAGACGAAGTTTCATCTCTGAAACTGATTTTTGCGTGAAAATCCGTTTTCCAATTTCTTACAATGGCATCAGCGTGCACATTGTAAATTACTTTACACTGGCAGCCGTGTGCTCAATGTACTCGTAATTAGTATTCCCTCGCGATACAGGCAGATTTTCTCCGACTTCAGACGTACTCACGTTATCGTCCTGAGTAAGACCAGGGGACTCGAACAAATGCCGGACAGTAGGTTCGAGCCCGAGCTATGAGGCGTCTGACAGCTAGCAGGCCGAGCTACTATCAACTACTCTAGGCAGTCCCCCACAAAGTCAATGATAATGATGACATTCATACAGGAGGTAGTTACGTAAAATCTATATGCAACGAGTTGGCTCTAGTCCTCTCTGTGTATGATGGAAGTATGAGCTTGTTCTACACATGATGATGATGACATTCATATAGGAGGTACTTACGTGAGGTCTATGTGCAGAGAGTTGGTTCCAGTCCGCCGCTCTATGTATGGAAGTATGAGCTTGTTCTACACATGATGATGATGACATTCATATAGGAGGTACTTACGTGAGGTCTATGTGCAGAGAGTTGGTTCCAGTCCGCCGCTCTATGTATGGAAGTATGAGCTAGTTCTACACATGATGATGATGACATTCATATAGGAGGTACTTACATGAGGTATATGTGCAGAGAGTTGGTTCCAGTTCGCCGCTCTATGTATGGAAGTATGAGTCAGTTCTACACATGATGATGATGGCATTCATACAGGAAGTACTTACATGAGGTCTATGTGCAGAGAGTTGGCTCCAGTCCACCGCTCTATGTATGGAAGTCTTAGCCAGTTCTACACATGATGATGATGGCATTCATACAGAGGAGGTACTTACGTGAGGTCTATGTGCAGAGAGTTGGCTCCAGCCCGCTCAATGTATGGAAGCCTGAGCCAATTATCCACACGGGATGTTTTGACATAGCATGAGGAATAGGTGCGCAGGGGCTCTGAGAAACCCTCCTTGTTTACTGTGGCCTCCATCCACTGTAAGAAAATACAATTTAACGATTAGCTCAAAACTAAGATTAACTACGAGTAAACGCACATTTTATAAAATTAAAACACACTATGCGTGAATTCAGTACCAATGTCACTGAGAAAACAGGTACTCCGGTGCTGTATTGAACCACTACTTATGTATGGCAGCGAATCATGGACAATTATGTAACAATCAATAAGAACACTGGAGGAAGCCACAGAGGTGTAGTTTTACAGAAGAATGCTGAAAATTCCGTAGACAGCGAAGGAAACAAATGATGAGGTTTTAGATCAGGCCTGTACACAAAGAAAATGTTTCAAAAGAATAAGAATCAGGCAGTCAAGGTTTTTCGTGCATATAATGCGAAGAGAAGGTTTAGAGCATTTGGCGACAACAGGTCAAATTCAGGGAAGGAGATATCTTGGAAGACAGAGGGAGAAGATGATAGATGGGGTGACATCGTGGTTCGACAAAAGATCGATGCCAGAACTGATTAACTAACTGCACCAAGGAGAGAGAGAGCAGATTGATACACACACTAGAGAGCACTCATAACAAAGTGAATAGTGTACTTGCTTTACAGGTTAGAAGTCCAATTCAATTCCACAATAGAAACAGGTTTCTCACGTCAAACAAACACCAATTTGATACCATAGCGCCCGAGTGGTTACCCGGGCCCAAATTTGGGGTGTAAAGAATAGAACTACTGGTACCTGTCACGCATGTCGTAAGAGGCGGCTAAGGAGGTTTGGCTGAAATCGGATGCACATGTCCTAAACGTGTAGAAGTCTATGCGTTTAGGGGCCTACCAAACCAATGTGCAACGTATACACGTTCTTGGCAAAGATCAAACATATCATAAGAGTGATTAAAATTGGTGGTAAAGAACGAACGCAAAGAAGAAGAAGAAGAAGATATCACAGAAACACTTCTTCTTCTTTGAACGTTCCATATCGACCACTTGTTTACCTCTTTGTTTGATTTGTCTATGAACTGAGCCTAAGAGCGATTGTTACGTTGTACCAGTTATGCACCTACAAGTAGGCCAGTACATCCGATTTCTGCGAAGCTTTTTTCTTTATTATGATAGCTTTCCTAGGCCCATATTTCAGTCGCCTCTTACAATCAGATAATCAAGGTTCTTCTGGTTTCTTCGTCTTCTTCTTCTCTTCCACCATTTACTTCTTTATAGAAGTGTTGGGGGAGGGAAGTGTAGTGATCTTGTGAGTTCTTGTTTTAAGGCACTTTGTAAACTGTTATTCATGTTCGCAAGGCTGTTCTTGATGCCGTCGCTCCATCTTTTACATGGTCTTTCTCTTGCCTTGTGCTCATTATACTTTTTCTGTGTGGCTCTCTGTGGTAGGCGATACCAGGGCATTCTTGTCAGGTGTCCAAACCATTTAATCTGTGTTCTTTAATGAATTGCATGACTGGTTTCATATCCAGTCTCCTTCTGATTTCTTCATTTCTAATTTTGTCTCTTATTGCCACACCTGCAACTCTTCTAAGACACCTCATCTCTGTCGTTATGATTTTCCGCTCATTAGCTGCTGTTATTGGCCATGTTTAACACTGGTAACATAGTGTTGGTCAGACTTATTGTCACACCTGCAACTCTTCTAAGACACCTCATCTCTGTCGTTATGATTTCCCGCTCATTAGCTGCTGTTATTGGCCATGTTTGACACTGGTAACATAGTGTTGGTCAGAAAATCGTTCTTATGAGATTTGCTTTAGTTTTCAACGGTATCTCTTTATGTGACAACAGTGGTGTTAACTGTCACAGTTCTTTGGGCATGTAAAGCAAAGATGAGGTTAAGAATATTTGGTGTTAGTTAGTTAGTTTGTTCCTTTCGTGCCAAAGGCGGCACATAAGGCAGAGGTTTTAGATCTCCATGTGATGCAGTTCGTTGCTAGCAGTTGGAGATCTTGTATGTTTTACATCCCAATAGTTTACTTTCTTGTTGGATGGTTCTTCGAAGAGTGGTCTTTGGTCTTCCACGTTTTCTTTTCCCAACTGGTGACCACATAAGGACTTGTCGATTTAGTCTCTTTTCGTCTGATCTAAGAACATGACCTAAATATTTCCACCGTCGTTTCCTTATAATATTTGGTGACAATGGCTAAAATACCTTGTAGATCGCAGTGTTACTATTCTTTGCTCCCCTTGTAAGCCCCGGCAATACACTGGCGAAATATCAATCAAAGAATTGACGATCACGAGGGAGAGAGAGAGAGAGAGAATAAAAGAATTGACGATCGCGAGAGAGAGAGAGAATCAACGCATTGACGATCGCGAGAGAGAGAGAGAGAGAATAAAAGAATTGACGATCGCGAGAGAGAATCAACGCATTGACGATCACGAGGGAGAGAGAGAGAGAGAGAGAATCAAAGAATTGACGATCGCGAGAGAGAGAGAGAGAATCAACGCATTGACGATCGCGAGAGAGAGAGAGAGAGAGAATAAAAGAATTGACGATCGCGAGAGAGAGAGAGAATCAACGCATTGACGATCGCGAGAGAGAGAGAGAGAGAGAGAATCAAAGAATTGACGATCGCGAGAGAGAGAGAGAGAGAGAGAGAGAATCAACGCATTGACGATCGCGAGAGAGAGAGAGAGAGAGAGAGAGAGAGAGAGAATCAAAGAATTGACGATCGCGAGAGAGAGAGAGAGAGAGAGAATCAACGCATCCCATCCACACCGAAAAAAGCAGAAGAATCTCCTTGTCTTTCGCGGCAATCAACAACAAAACCAAAAAATTGTCTGTTACTTGTGTTAGGCTGCATTTAGACAAGCATTCTTGATATATATATATATTCTTGTGGTTTTTTTTTTTGGTAGTATTTATGCAATCTTGCTCAGACGTTGTCAAATCTCAGCTTCTAATCTTACACACACACACACACACGCACGCACACGCACGCACACACACACACACACACAACACTAACGGTTTAAAAATGTGGGAGGGTAAAAAAACTTCTATTGTCACCCCACTCTCCTTTTCTTTCTATCTTTCTATCTCTCTGCTTCTCTGCTTCCCACATCCAAATGTAATTACTTAACTCTGTCTCAGTCTCTGTTCTTTTTCTTGTTGTATATTCCTTGTTGGAGTTGTGTTGATTTCGTTAGACAAGTTGAGGAAGAGTATATCAGAGAGAGAGGGAGAGGGAGAGAGGAGAGAGAGAGAGAGGGGAGAGAGGGAGATGGATAGAGAAAAGGGGGAGGGATAGAGATAGAGAAAGAGGGGGAGTGGCAGAGGAAGAGAGAGAGATGTAGAGAGGGAGAGAGTGAGAGGATGGTGGATGGGTGGGTGGATGAATGGATGGATGGATGGGTGGGTGGATGGATGGATGGATGGGTGGGTGGATGGATGAATAGATAGAGAGAGAGTGAACATGGCCTAAGTTTCTGTATCAGAAATGTTCATACATTCAGGAAAAATGAATGTATCATGGTTTATTACCTGGTGTTGTCTGTTGTATTAACCCCTTCACGCCTATGTGCCGATATATCGGCTTACAAATTTTTTTAATGACTAATACTATACATTGCTAAATATGTGAGTCTGCATGTAAAAAAAAACCACGAGAGTGAAGGGAATAAGGGCGTCAGGGAACAATAAAGCTTCTTCCTCTTCTTCTTCTGCTTTGTTCGCCCACTATGAATTAAAGCGTAATCAGTACGCTTGGCAAGGCGCTTCTGACTTATATTTTTGCGTGAAGGCTTTCCTTATTGTCAGTGTTCCCAACGATACATACATGCCTTCTCCGACTTATTTTATTTATTGGTTATTGGTTACTAAACTGACGTCATTGCACTCCGGGTAGACCCATAGGTGCTCAGTCTCCCCCAACAGATATCGAAGAGTATGCATACTGATGGTTCCTGTGGCTCGCTGATTAAACACACCTCTCACTCTGCCTCTCAGGCATCCAGTTCAACTTGAACAACGGGTAACTCCAAACTGCCTAACTCGCTTGATCGATTCAACATCGATTTTAGTGTCCTCATCCAACAGAGAGTCACGAAGAGACCGAAGAATATCCCCCTTATCCATCTTCAACTCCCCAACAATCGATGCTGTTGATGCAAGCCTGTCTGCTCTCTCATTATCGTAAACACCCGTATGCCCAGGACAGTATATCTACGTAAGCCGCTGGAGGTTAGAAACTTCTATAGACGACATCCACTCATACCGAAACCTGCCCTTCTGGATCTTGTGAAGCATCGACTGAGAGTCAGATACAACAACTGCCCCAGTAAATGAAGTCCCAGAAATCCAATGGAGTGCAGCAGTAACGGCCTCAACCTCCATCCTCATACTAGAAGTAGTCGTCCTGTATGCCACACTTCGCTCTGCAACAACCCTACCATTTTATTTTATTTTATTTTATTGATCATATGACTAGATCACGAGTGTGTTGGTGGAGCCCACGGAAAAGGGGAGGAGTAAAGAATAGTAACATTGCGACCTACAAGGCTTGTCATAAGAGGCGACTGAGGTATGAACCTTGAGTAGCTACCTTAGTAAATAAAAAGCGTCGAAGAAACCGGATATGCTTGCCTACTTTTATTCGCATAACTGGCACAATGTAACATCGATCTTAGGCTCAGATCACACACAAATCAAAAATAGTAGTTAAACAAGTGGTCGATATGGAGCGTTCGAAGAAGAAGAAGTGCAACTGATAAGGCGTTTCTGACTGGTTTTTGCGTGAAGGTACGCTTTCATTTTAATCAGTGTTCATCGACATTTTTTTTCCGATCCAGAATCATTTAAGCTTTCAGCTCTTCGGCTCGGTGCCGTGGACATCGTAACCCTTCGGTTCAGTGCCACGAACACGTAAATCTAGAGACCCTGTGGCTTTTCTACCAACCCGCGGAATTAAACCCGCACTCACAGAGGGCTTATCACCCGCCGTCCAACGCGCTACGAACACGCTGGGCAGGCGGACGTTCATCGCCATACAGTGCGCCTTCTCTAACTTATTTGATCATGTGACTAAATTGGTCTGTTAGCCTACATGCTCCGCTACATCCCATTTTCCTATTATAAAATTAAACAAGTGGAGTCTCTAAGCGAACGTCCATAATTAATTTGTTGGATCATCCAGATCCCAAACTTCTATGTTGACAACTTTGAGCTTGTTTTTTTTTTTCCTTCTCAGTTGCAGAAAGTCATCAAGTGCCGTGCATGTCGACATAGGCGATCATGTCTCTCCACAACTCTCTCTGCTTGGTGCATGTAATCAGTTCTGACGTCGATCTTTTGTCAAAACATAATGTCAGGCCATCCAACATCTTCTCCCTCTGTCTTCCACGATCTCTCCTTCCCCGAATTTTACCTGTAGTCACCAAATGTTCTAAACCTTCTCTTCGCATTATATGCCCGAAGAACTTTGATTGTCTGATTCTTACTCTTTTGAAACAATTTCTTTGTGTGCAGGCCTGATTTAAAACCTCATCATTTGTTTTCTTAGCTGTCCATGGAATTGCCAGCGTTCTTCTGTAAAACCACATCTCTGTGGCTTCCAATGATCGTATTGATTGTTTGTTCATTGTCCATGATTCGATGCCATACATAAGTATTGGTTCAATATAGCACTAGAGTACTCGTTTTCGCAATGTCATTGGTAGTGAGTTCACGCATAGTGTGTTCTTCATTTTCATAAAAACTGCTTTCGTATGAGCAGAAAGTCATGGATGGTCATAATCACTCATCCATTATAATTATTTCAGTGCTCATTCAGTCAATGGTTTCCTCACTCACACTTTTCATCCCTCGTGACCAAGCTCGTGGTTTGATGCATTGGCAGAGTCTCGTCTTTTTCTGTTCATTAGTTAAATAGCTTTAGCCACACAAGTTGTCAGTCACAAACATGCGCAATTTATACCAGCGTCACAAATATGGGCAACTTATAACAGCGTCACAAACATGGGCAACTTATAACAGCGTCACAAATATGGGCAACTTATAACGTCGTCACAAACATGGACAACTTATAACAGCCTCACAAACATGGACAACTTATAACATGGTAACAAACATGGACAATTTATATGAGTGACACCGTTAGAAAACGGATATAGGAAGATCAAATCGCCCCAGTGGTTACCGGGGCCCAAATTGGGGGTGTACAGAATAGAACCACTGTTGCCTGCCATACATGTCGTAAGAGGCGACTAAGGGGTTTGGCTGAAATCGGATGCACATGTCCTAAACATGTACAAGTCTATGCGTTTAGGGGCCTACCAAACCAATGTGCAACGTATACACGTTCTTGGCAAAGATCAAACATATCACAAGAGTGATTAAAATTGGTCGTAAAGAACGAACGCAAAAAAGAAGAAGATCAAAAAAGGAAACGAAGTAAAAGTAGCAACAAAAAAAAGATGAAGAAAATGAAGAAGAAAAAAAACAGAAAACCACGACACATAGACAACAACCCGGTAACAGTGTGACAACAAAAGACAGAAGAAAAAAGACACTCCAACAAGGAATGTACCCCCTACCCAACACACACACACACACACACACACACACAAAAGGTAGCTAGAATTTGACACCAGAGTTGAGGTAACCATAGCCAGCTCTGTGGGTGGTCGCATGTGGTTAACTGGTTAAAGCCCTAGTCTATCGTTCAGAAGGTAGTGAGTTCGAATCTGGACCGCGCAGTTATGTTCCCAAGTGCAATTTTCCCCAGCGACTCCTAGGACTGTTACCGGATGTACGGAGTTTGTACTTTGCGCAGTTCTCTCAGCAGATGGTGTGCAATTTCTGTAGAGAGGAGACGAGTAATCTGGTGGTAAACCCGCTGGAATGATGTCAATCCTTTGGCTTTACATCCCATCATCATCGTCGTCGCCGTCATCGTCATCATCATCATCATCATCATCATCATCATCATCGTCGTCATCATCACCATCATCATCATCATCGTCACCATCATCATCATCATCGTCACCATCATCATCATCATCATCATCATCATCATCATCATCATCGTCGTCATCATCACTATCATCATCATCATCGTCACCATCATCATCATCATCGTCACCATCATCATCGTCGTCATCATCATCATCATCATCATCATCATCATCATCATCATCATCATCATCGTCGTCATCATCACCATCATCATCATCGTCACCATCATCATCGTCACCATCATCATCATCGTCACCATCATCATCATCATCGTCGTCATCATCATCATCATCATCATCGTCACCATCATCATCGTCACCATCATCATCATCATCATCATCATCATCATCAAGTAGCTTGCCATTTCCGGAGCCTGGCTCCCATGACAGCAGTCCTGAAAACTCTCTGTTCTGTGCAAGTTGACCGGCGTCAGCAGTAGCCCTTCTCATATCGTCAATGATATCTTGCACTCATCGTCTTTTATGTCTTCCTCTCATTCTTCTTCCAGGTACCATTCCCTCCAAACATTATCTTCTCTAGGCACTCATGTCGCTTGATGTGTCCGATATATTTAATTTCCCTCGATGTTATGTTCTTTAATAGCCAACTCTCTTTAATATCAAGCTGTTGCAGAACAGAAGCATTTGTTCTTTTCTCTGTCCATGATATTCTAAGTTTTTAAGGGTTTTAAAGCCGAAGGATTGACTTCATTGCACCGGGTTTTACCCCATATGGCTCAGTCCCTCTCTGCAGAAATGGCACGCTACCTACCGAGAGTACGATGCACAAAGCACGATATCCGTAGCTCCAGCAATAATCCTAGGAGTCTCTGGAAAAAACTGCACTCGTGAACGGAATGGCGCGGTTCGGACTCGAACCCACGACCTTCGACTCACAAGACAAAGGGCTTAACCACTTAACCACAGAGACTTAACCAACTATAGATACGGAGCTTTCCTGCCAGGTGATAAAAGTCGTTATTTGACAATGAATTCGAGATTAAGAAGGTCATAAGTTGTGAAGGAGGGCCACAGGTAAAACACAGGTAAAACAATGAATGTTGCAGACACAAATGTTTATCACACTCTTATGTAAATGGGTGTTGGACGTTGGTGACAAAAAAATCACAAGAAAACCATAATCTCTTTGATTGACAACTTTCAGGACAGCGACACTGGTATTTTAATTGTGAGAATTTGTAAGATGTGAGAGGTGATACCAACACTTGTCAATTTGTGGAGAGCTAGATGATTCTTTCATTTTCTTCTGTCCATTCCTCTCATCATCATCAGGTGCCGTCTCCACGTCGAAGGTTGGCTGCAATGAATCTCCAGCATCCTCTGTCTTTCGCCTTGGTGTTGCACATTGCCAGACTGTAACCTGTCCATTTCTTAAAGTTTCCCTCCTCCCACTTATCTCTCGGTCTTCCTCTTGCTCTTCCCCCTCAACTTTCCCTTCTAGTAAATGTTTTATCATGGTGTCATGTCTTTTTATGTGTCCAAAATAATTTACTTGTCTGAATTTTATTTCTCTTAATAATTGATTCTTCATGCCTAGTTTTCCTAAAACTTGTTTATTTGTCTGTTTTTCTATCCATGAAACTCTGCTTATTCTTCTATATATCCACATCTCAAATGCATCAATTCTGTCTTCTAACTGCTTGTTCATTGTCCATGTTTCCGAGCCATACATTAATATAGGATATATATAGCATTTTATCATTCTAATTTTTAGCCTGTTTGTGATTTGTTTGGATGTCAGTAACTTTCTCATACTATTGAAATTATCTTTGGCCATTCCTATTCTCTTTTTAATTTCTGTTATACATCTGCCATCATCTGTTATCATCTGACCAAGATATAAGAAACTTTTACTTGATGTAGTAATTCTCCATGTATTTTTATATTCATTTTAGGTTTCTCCATTTCCTTGTTGATTACCATAGTTTTTGTTTTCTGTATGTTAATGTCTAATCCATATTCCTTGCTAGTTCTGTCCAATTGGTCCACTAGTTCTTGTAATTCTTGTTCATTTCCTCTAATCGTGTTTTAATTACTGGGACAGTTAACACCACTGTTGTCACATAAAGAGATACCGCTAACAACTAAAGCAAATCTCATAAGAACGATTTTCTGACAATCACTATGTTACCAGTGTCAAACATGAACAATAACAGCAGCTAATGAGCGGAAAATCATAACACCGAAGATAACATTGTTCTTTTAGGAATGCTAACCCGAAACAAATGCTTGCAGAAAACGGATGCACCAGGCCGTAAGGCGCATAACATGGTGCAACGACCCTCACAATGAGGAATGGGATAATGGTTTCTACGGTCGCCAATCTGCCTCGGCGATTTAGCCACGCAGTAAGAATGTCAGACCTACCATCACGAGGGTGGCCACAACTTACTGCGGGAAGAGGTTAGCACAAACGGGGAAGCACAAATCATAGGAATTATATCCTACAGAACAGCCCCCAATATGCAGACTTGAGAAGAAAAAGGTGGCCCACTTACACTAGCGTCCAAGACAAACTGTATGGCGTGGCTTATAATCTGAGGCAGACGGCTGTCTTTATTAGAGAATCCGAAATCCCAATCTAGTGAGAACGCAGAAGAAGAAGACATTGCTCTTTGTGGTGCACTGTCTGTTGGTAATCTGCTTACATAGCTGAACCATTTAATTTGTTGTTTCTTGATGAAGTCTAGAACTGATGTTGTACCCACTTTTTTCATGATGTCTTCATTTCTCAACCGCTCACTTCTTGTTACTTCCAGCATTCTGCGTAGACACTTCATTTCTCAACCGCTCACTTCTTGTTACTCCCAGCATTCTGCGTAGACACTTCATTTCTCAACCGCTCACTTCTTGTTACTTCCAGCATTCTGCGTAGACACTTCATTTCTCAACCGCTCACTTCTTGTTACTCCCAGCATTCTGCGTAGACACTTCATTTCTCAACCGCTCACTTCTTGTTACTCCCAGCATTCTGCGTAGACACTTCATTTCTCAACCGCTCACTTCTTGTTACTCCCAGCATTCTGCGTAGACACTTCATTTCTCAACCGCTCACTTCTTGTTACTCCCAGCATTCTGCGTAGACACTTCATTTCTCAACCGCTCACATCTTGTTACTTCCAGCATTCTGCGTAGACACTTCATTTCTCAACCGCTCACATCTTGTTACTTCCAGCATTCTGCGTAGACACTTCATCTCTGTCGGGACTGCTGATTATGTTCCTTTTTTTTCCTTCGATCCAGAAGCACTTGAGCTGAATGCTCTTCGGCTCGGTGTCATGGACATCGTAACCTTTCGGTTCGGTGCCACCAACACCGTAAATCTGGGAAATCTGTGGCTTTTCTACCAATCCGCGGAGTTGAACCCGCACTCACAGAGGACTTGTCACCCGTAGTCCAACGCGCTACGAACACGCTGAACAGGCGGACGATTAGAGGACAACAGTAATGCCAACAATCTAAACGTTATTATTTCAGTTGTTGAACAATCTGTCTATTCCATTTATAAAAGCTCTATAGCCGAATTATTGACTTCATTGCCCCGGGTTTCACCATATGGCTCCGCCCCTGTCAGCAGAGATAGCATGCCATCTGCCCAGAGCATTGCACAAAGCATAAACTCCGCAGCTCCGGCAACAATCCTAGGGATTTCATGAAAAAAATGTCACATGTGTCTCGGTCCAGATTCAAACCTACAACTTAACAACGCTCGTTTGAAAGGTCATGCAATTTGCATGGCACGTGAGAAATAAAGGTTTGTGTTTCGAATGTTGTGTCTGATAATTTTTTTTGTTCGGAATCTCCTATTACTTGTTTACCGCCTATTTATTGCTTCCGGAGCTTCCCCTGCGGGTTCTTAATAACTCTTTAGTTTCTTTCACAAATTTAGGAATCAGAATCGCACGAGTGGTTACCGGGACCCAAATTTGGGGTGTAAAGAATAGAACCACTGTTACCTGCCATGCATGTCGTAAGAGGCGATTAAGGAGGTTTGGCTGAAATCGGATGCACGTGTCCTAAACGTGTAGAAGTCTATGCGTTTAGGGGCCTACCAAACCAATGTGTAACGTATACACGTTCTTGGCAAAGATCAAACATATCACAAAGAGTGATTAAAATTGCTCGTAAAGAACGAACGCAAAGAAGAAGAAGAAGAAGAAGAAGAAGAAGAAGAAGTAGGAATTAGAACAAAGTTATCTTCTTCTTCTTCTTCGAACGCTCCATATCGACCACTTACTTGTTAAACCACTCTTTGTGAGTTGTATGTGATATGAGCCTAAGAGCGATTGTATGTTGTGCCAGTTATGCGCCTATAAGTAGACCAGCACATCCGATTTCGGTGATGTTTTTTATTTACTAGTGTAGCTTCCTTAGACCCTTACCTCGCCCGCGTGCCCAGCGTGTTCGTAGAGCGTTGGACTACATGTGACTATCCCTCTGTGTGTGCGGGTTCAATTCCGCGGGATCGCAGAAAAAGCCACAGATTCCCCAGATTTACGGTTCTCGTGGCACCGAACCAAAGGGTTACGACGTCCATGACACCGAGCCGAAGAGCTTTCAGCTCAGTGCTTCTGGATCGGCAAAAAAAGACCCTACCTCAGTCGCATCTTACGACATGCTTTATAGGTCGCAGTGTTACTATTCTTTGCTTCCCTTGAGGGCCCTGGCGCCACACGGGGCGCAGACGAAGTAATTGTAAATTAAAAGTGTGTGAGAGAGAAAGTGATAGACGGAGAAAGATTTGATGGAAGAAAAGAAAACTACAAATTATAAGTAGGTGTCTTTAGTCCCCGTGATCCTAATCGTCTGGTCTGACTTCAGTCTAGAAAGATTTCTTCTCATCATAACCTTTGCTGGCTAGGGTCAAGAGGGAGGTCACGGGGGTCACAATGAATTAGAACCTTTCATAATGAATTCGATCAGAACGAATAAAAACGGGAATTGAATAGAGGTAGAGTGAAAGAAGGAGTATAGAGAAGAAAGGGGATTAAACATAATATTGGCTGGCAACAACATCAACATTGTGGAGGGAGGGTGTCTCAATGGTGTAGTGGTTAAGTCGTTTGCCTGTCGTATTGAAGGTTGTGGATTCGAATCCGGACCGAGACACATGTGACATTTTTTTCATGAAATCCCTAGGATTGTTGCGGGAGCTGCGGAGTTAATGCTTTGTACAATGCTCTGGGCAGATGGCATGCTATCTCTGCTGACAGGGGCGGAGCCATGACAGGGGCGGAGCCATATGGTGAAACCCGGTTCAATGAAGTCAATCTTTCGGCTATAGAGCTTTTATTAAATGGAATAGACAGTGTGTCATACAACTGAAATAATAACGTTTAGATTGTTGGCATTACTGTTGTCCTGTCGCTCTTGCTTTCTCTCTCTCTCTCACTCTCTCTCTCTCTCCATCTCTCCCTCTCTGTCTTGCCATCTCTCCCTCTCCTTTGCCCTTCTCTCTCTCTCTCTCTCTGTCTTGCCATCTCTCCCTCTCGCTTTGTCTCTCTCTCTCTCTCTCTCTGTCTTGCCATCTCTCCCTCTCGCTTTGTCTCTCTCTCTCTCTCTACCGCTCCCTCTTTCTTTCTCTCCCCCTCTCACTCTAGCCATCTCTACCTCTCGCGTTCTCTCTCGCTCCGTCTCTCTCTCGCCATCTCTCCCTCTCTCTCCATCTCTCTCTCGCCATCTCTGCCTCTCGCTTTCTCTCTCGCTCCCTCTCTCTACCTCTCTCTCTCTCTCGCCATCTCTACATTTCGCTTCCTCTCCTTCCTCTCTCTCGCCATCTCTCCCTCACGCTTTCTCTCTCGCTCCATCTCTCTCCATCTCTCTCTTGCCATCTGTCCCTCTCGATTTCTCTCGCCATCTCTGCCTCTCGCTTTCTCTCTCGCTTCCTCTCTCTACCTCTCTCTCTACTTCTCTCTCTCGCCATCTCTCCATTTCGCTTCCTCTCCCTCTCTCTCGCCATCTCTCACTCACGCTATCTCTCTCGCTCCCTCTCTCTCGCCATCTCTCACTCACGCTATCTCTCTCGCTCCCTCTCTCTCTACCTCTCTCTCTCGCCATCTCTCCATTTCGCTTCCTCTCTCTCCCTCTCTCGCCATCTCTCCCTCACGCTCTCTCTCTCTCTCGCCATCTCTCTCTCTCGCTAACCTCTCTCTCTCTCTCTCTCTATCTCTCCCTCTCGCTCCCTCTCTCTCTCGCTTTCTCTCTCTCCTTCTCTCTCCCTCTCCATCTTGCTTCCTCTATCGCTTCCTCTCTCTCCCTCTCTCTCCCTAGCGTTCTCTCTGTACCTCTTTATTCCTCTCTCCCCCTCTTGATCTCTCTCCCTCTCTCTCCCTCTCTCTCCCTCCCTCTCTATTCACCTCTCTCTCCCCCTGTAGGCAAACCCCTCTCTCTCTCACTCCCGGTTCCTCTTCTCTCCCTCTCTCCCGTCCTTCCTCTCTCTTTCATTACACAAAAAATTCCCACAAAAATACGATGAAGGAGTCACAGAAGAACCTTTGGCAGCAAGCAAATAAAGTGTTGAGGTTACAAGATCTCTATAAGCCGCCGCCGTCTCTAAGCGCGGGCATTCCTATCTCTCAATATGAACAGAAAAATCATTTCCAAGATGTGCGTCCCCTGCTCCCTCCCGCACGAGATTGGGGTCACAACAAGGGGTTAATTGCAGATCCACTTTTTTGTATTTCTAGAATCCTCCAAATTCTGAAAGAGGATGGAGGAATATCAGCAATTTGTGAGGACCCGATTGAGAGATAGGATGAGGAGGAGGAATTTGGCTAATAAAAATTGTTCATTTTTTTATTTTATTTGGTTGTGCAATAATTGTTTATGAGTCATTGATGGAGAAGGCGTATACAGAAGGCGTATACAGACGGTGAAAATTTGGCAACCAATGTGTTGTTGATTCTTTCAGATTTGTGTTGGTAATGAGCAGTGGCGGCTCGTGTTCATTTTTGTTGGTGGGGCCAGACAGAAATTTTCGGAATTATCATGGTTTTGGGTTAGGTTATATTTTAATTTATTAAATAAAAATACACGTTAAGCATAATTTTTGTGGGTCCGGCCTCACTGGGTTTTAATGACGAGCCGCCACTGGTAATGAGAGAGAAATGGGAATCAGTGGTGATAGCCGCTAGAATTTATAGTTTTCAGGAATATTTTATGAATCATCATCAGGTGCCGTGCCGCCTGGCGTAGGCGATCATGGATTTCCATAAATCTCCGTCTCTGGTGTTTGCTATCATCTCAGATGTTAATGCGCTACTGTGCCATGAAGTCAGGCTAGCCAAAATTTTCTCTCTCTCTGTCTTCTTCTGTCTCGTCTACCCTTGATTTGACCGGTTGTCACAATGTGTTCTAAACCAAACCTCCTCATCACATGCCCGAAAAATGATGACTACCTCTTTCTTATATTGATGATAAACTTTATCTGTGTCTTGATCTTATTTAACAACAGTCCATGGGATTCTCATCATCCTTCTGTAAAACCACATTTCTGTTTCCCTCAGAGATTTTTCGATTTGTGTGTTCATTGTCCATGACTCGCATCCGTATGTCAGTATTGGTTCTATGTAGCACTGAATAATTCGCATTCTGATCGGGATTGACAAGGACTTGTTGCAGATAATGTTTCTCATTTTCAGGAACGACGTTTTCGCTTGTCCTATTCTGCTCTTTATTTCTGATCGGCATCTGCCATCTGATGTTACCAGGACTCCGAGATATTTAAATTGCTGCACTTGTTTTAGCTAAGTCCCATTTTATGAATAAAGCTGTTGATAAAAAGTCTATTTAGGAAGATAGAGTAGTAACGGCAATAGAAAGCCTCAGCAACGATATAGATTCACGTTCTTAACAGATTTACAGCAGCTACATTGTCTCAACAGCAATATAGAAATTCAGGACTAGCAGAGTTACAGCAACGGAGTTCATCTCACCCGTTAAGCGGAGGGGCAGCTAATTTGCGTTCCAGGACCAGATGGGTCACCCTTGTTGTGTTTTATCACAGAGAAACTCTAGATAACTAGGCTAGACAACTGACTCGGGTTCCCTGACCTAGATCAGGAAGGGGTGGGGGGCGAAAATATAGATGTTTGATAGAACACTGCAAGCTTTTCTGCAATTTTACTCAATTCTGTGAGTCTATGGTTATTTATTGATGAAAAATATTCATAATTTTGATATTCCTTATTGTTAAACTTAACTTGTTGGATAATATGACTTCGATTTAGCATTTTGTGTTGATTTTAAAATGAATTCGTCTATATACACCAATACTGGATTTCGAGGTCACGTGGTGTAGTTATGGTCTGATTTCCCATAGTTCTTACCTGAGTCCGAAGGCCCACAAGTTTATAGTTGGCTCTGGTTTTATCCATGTTTATTTAGTGTGGTCTGAATATTGTCTATCCATCTTTTTCATGGTCTACCCTTGATGAAATGCAGGTCACATCATATTTGGAGTGCACATGAGCTAGGAAGGTCACTTCATTTCCTTATGTATGGAAGGTCACTTCATTTCCTTATGTATGGAAGGTCACTTCATTTCCTTATGTATGGAAGGTCACTTCATTTCCTTATGTATGGAAGGTCACTTCATTTCCTTATGTATGGAAGGTCACTTCATTTCCTTATGTATGGAAGGTCACTTCATTTCCTTATGTATGGAAGGTCACTTCATTTCCTTATGTATGGAAGGTCACTTCATTTCCTTATGTATGGAAGGTCACTTCATTTCCTTATGTATGGAAGGTCACTTCATTTCCTTATGTATGGAAGGTCACTTCATTTCCTTATGTATGGAAGGTCACTTCATTTCCTTATGTATGGAAGGTCACTTCATTTCCTTATGTATGGAAGGTCACTTCATTTCCTTATGTATGGAAGGTCACTTCATTTCCTTATGTATGGAAGGTCACTTCATTTCCTTATGTATGGAAGGTCACTTCATTTCCTTATGTATGGAAGGTCACTTCATTTCCTTATGTATGGAAGGTCACTTCATTTCCTTATGTATGGAAGGTCACTTCATTTCCTTATGTATGGAAGGTCAAGTGTGGGATTTAACCTACAACACTCTTGAGTCCAGGCCGATAGACAAAGGCTTGCATATTACCCTAACCCGTCCCAACAAATAGACGTTCATCGTTTTCTGTATTCAACATGCCCACCTGTGTGGTGCCGGGGCCCGCAAGGGAAGCAAAGAGATCATATCACTGCGACCTACAAGGCATGTCGTAAGAGGCGACTAATTTAGGGGCCTAGGGAAGCTACCCTAGCAAATAAAAAGCGTGGCAGAAATCGGATGTGCTGGCCTACTTTTAGGCGCATAACTGGCACAACGTACAATTGCTCTTAGGCTCAGATCACACATATATATCTCACACATAGTGGTTAACAAGTGGTCGATATGAAACATCCGAAAAAGAAGAAGAGTATTCAACTTACAACACTTCACTTCCACAAGGAATAACACGACGGGTAGTTTATGTGCTTGCATAAACCCGTCTGCCCAGCGTGTTCGTAGCGCGTTGGACTACGGGTGACTATCCCTCTGTGTGTGTGGGTTCAATTCCGCGGGATGGCAGAAACAGCCACAGATTCCTCAGATTTACGGTGTTCGTGGCACCGAACCGAAGGAGTACGATGTCCATGGCACCGAGCCGAAGAGCTGAAAAACTCAAGTGCTTCTGGATCGAAAAAAAAATTTGGTTGCAAAAACAGAAAATAAAAACAAAAAAACACAATGAAAGAAAGAAAGGTAAAATAAAAACAAAATTAAAATGAAAGAACGAATGAAGGAAAGGAAGGTAAAATAAAAACAAAATTAAAATGAAAGAACGAATGAAAGAAAGGAAGGTAAAATAAAAACAAAATTAAAATGAAAGAACGAATGAAGGAAAGGAAGGTAAAATAAAAACAAAATTAAAATGAAAGAACGAATGAAGGAAAGGAAGGTAAAATAAAAACAAAATTAAAATGAAAGAACGAATGAAAGAAAGGAAGGTAAAATAAAAACAAAATTAAAATGAAAGAACGAATGAAAGAAAGGAAGGTAAAATAAAAACAAAATTAAAATGAAAGAACGAATGAAAGAAAGGAAGGTAAAATAAAAACAAAATTAAAATGAAAGAACGAATGAAAGAAAGGAAGGTAAAATAAAAACAAAATTAAAATGAAAGAACGAATGAAGGAAAGGAAGGAAAAATGAAAACAAAATTAAAATGAAAGAACGAATGAAGGAAAGGAAGGAAAAATGAAAACAAAATTAAAATGAAAGAACGAATGAAGGAAAGGAAGGAAAAATGAAAACAAAATTAAAATGAAAGAACGAATGAAGGAAAGAAAAATGAAAACAAAATTAAAATGAAAGAACGAATGAAGGAAAGGAAGGAAAAATGAAAACAAAATTAAAATGAAAGAACGAAGGAAGGAAGGGAAGGAAAATAAAACAGAACGAAAAAAATAAAGGAAGAAAAAAGCAAGGCAAAAGGAAGGAAAAAGGAAGGCCAAAAAAGAATAGCTAAAATTGATTAGAAAACGCTGTCACCAACCATTTGATTTTGAGAAGGGTTCCGGGTCGCGTTAGGGTCAGAGTAAGAACTCTGTCTAGGAAAGATGGCGGTAACTGTTTTACGGGTAGGATGTTTAGACGTATCGATCTGCTAGTGAGGGCCGTTGAGCCATTAGTTCGACCTGCCAATGCGAAGCAAACGACCTCCAGTCTAGAAAATACAGGAAGTACAGGCTCACAACAGTGCGTGACTGAATGAGAGTTGCAGTAGGGAGAGACCCCCACACTCTGTCGGAATGAAGGCATTGAATTATTACTCTTCCTCGAAGCTAGTCAAAAGAGCTAGCTGGCTGTTTCCTTAAAGATGTTCGTCTGTAGAGCTAGGCAATGAGTGCTGTAAGAAAGAGAGAGTTGTGGTTCGAAACCTCTGTTTGGTAATTTGTATTCCAGAAGTCCCTTCTTCCTCGAACTCGCCACAATGACCACTACTCGCCACAATGAACACTACTCGTCACAATGACCACTACTCGCCACAATGACCACTACTCGCCACAATGACCACTAATCGCCACAATGACCACTACTCGCCACAATGACCACTACTCGCCACAATGACCACTACTCGCCACAATGACCACTACTCGCCACAATGACCACTACTCGCCACAATGACCACTACTCGCCACAATGACCAATACCCGCCACAATGACCACTACTCGCCACAATGACCACTACTCGCCACAATGACCACTACTCGCCACAATGACCACTACTCGCCACAATGACCACTACTCGCCACAATGACCACTACTCGCCACAATGACCACTACTCGCCACAATGACCACTTGTTAACCATTATGTGTGATGTATATATGATCTAAGCCTAAGAGCGATTGTAGCCAGTTATGCGCCTACAAGTTCTCATCCGCCATCACATCCAATTTCTGCGACGCTTTTTATTTACTAGGGTAGCTAATTTCCAAGGACCCTAATTTAGTCACCTCTTACGACATGTCTTGTAGGTCGCACTGTTACTATTCTTTCCTCCCCTTGCGACGAGCACTTGTAACATACGAGCGTACTTTGTGCAATACCCTCGCCGGGTGGCGTCTCATTTCTGCGAAATTGGACTGAGTCATATGGAGTAAAACCCGGTGCAATGAACTCAATCCTTCGGTTTTTCCGATCCAGAAGCACTTGAGCTTTCAGCTCTTCGACTCGGTGCCATCGACATCGTAACCCTTCGGTTCAGTGCCACGAACACCGTAAATATGGAGAACCTGTGGCTTTTCTGCCAGTCCGCGGAATTGAACCCACACTCACAGAGGACTTGTCACCCGCAGTCCAACGTGTTATGAACATGCTAGGCAGGAGGGCATCCTTCGGTTTAAAAAACCCCTAAAATCTCACTGGAAAACTTCCTCCCTTGTCGATCTAAAATGTCTGAAACCGACTTCATGATTTGTCTTAGTTCTCTGCAAATTAAATTTGACCTTCCAAGTTACTTTCCAACCCGCTAGCATTTCTTTGTCTGACCAACTTAATAACAGATGTGATTTGTTTGCCCAAAGGGGGGCCCTCTACTGTTTCTGACCTTCAATGGATTATTGGTTGACCAGTGGTCAAGAATAGAAGCCGATCTTCCCCTGATTCTCACCCTTCGTGTCAATGAATGGACAGACAGCGGATTGGAAAGCTTAGAATGTAATTTGAGGGAAGGAGATGAGATTCTGAACTCAGAAAATGGAAGAGGTACTGTCCAAGAAGTTAGATTTGATGGTAGGGTTGGACTAAATTGTGGGAGTTGACAGGTTCTAGTGTTAGAAAGAGTTAATGCGTGTGAATTCTTCGAACGCTCCATATCGACCACTTGTTAACCACTCTGTGTGATTTGTATGTGATCTGAGCCTAAGATCGATTGTACCCTGTGCCAGTTATGAACCTACAAGTAAGTCAGCACATCCAATTTCTGCGCTGTTTTTTATTTACTAGGGAAGCATCCTAGGGCCTACATCAGTCGCTCTTACGACATGCATTGTAGGTTGCAGTGGTACTATTCTTTGCTTCCTTGCGGGACCCGGCACCATACGGGCGTGCGTGGTGACTAAGAAAGTAAATGTGCTTTTTAATATACTGTGTAAGCACACAGTTACCCGCCCGTGTGTTGGCGCAGGTCGCAAGGGAAGCAAGGAAATATAACACTGTGACCTACAAGGCATGTCGTAAGATGCGCCTGAGATAAAGCAGAGCCAACTATAAACTTATGGGCCTTCGGACTCAGGTAAGAATTATGGGAAATCTGACCACAACTACACCACGTGACCTCGCATTCCAGTATTGGTGTATATAAACGAATTCATTTTAAAATCAATACAAAATGCTAAATCAAAGTTATATTATGCAACAAATTAAGTTTAACAATAAGGAATATCAATATTATGAATTTTTTCACCAATAAATAACCATAGACTCATAGAATTGAGTAAAATTGCAAAAAAGCTTGCAGTGTTCGATCAAACATCTGTAATTTCCAGACCACATTTCTGATCTAGGTCAGGGAATCCCCAGCCAGTTGTCTGGCCTAGTTATCTAGAGTTGGCTGTGGTTAGAGCCTAGAGAAATAACCTCTCTCTCTCTCTCTCTCTCTCTCTCTCTCTCTGTGTGAATATTTTAACCTGCATTTGGGTATAGGCCCTCAACTAACTGATGCCAAGTCTCCCTATCTCTAGTTATCTCCTGCAGTTCCCTCCAGCTCTTATTTATATTGTTGATTTCTACCTCCAAATCTCCTCTCCATGTATCTCTAGGCCTCCCCTTCTTTCGCTGTCTCTGTTGGTTCCAAGAAAGGACCCTTCTTATTACATTTCCCTCTGGTTTTCTCAAAGTGTGTCCTATCCATCGCCAGCGTGTTTTTTTTTAAAAAACCTCTTGGTTAAATGGAATCTGTCTTGATCTCTCCATAAGTTCTTCGTTTGTAATCCTATCATAGCATCTCAGTTCTTCTATTATGCGCAAAAACCAGTTAGTAAATAAAAGTGTCGCAAAATCGGACGTGCTGACCTACTTGTAAACGCATAACTGACACAGCGTACAATTGGTCTTGTGTTCAGATCACAAAGAGTGGTTAACAAGTGGTCAATGTGGAGTAGCACATCCGATTTCCGCTACGCTTTTTAGTTACTACGGTAGCTTCCATAGGCCCCAACCTCAGTCGCCTCTTTCGATATTCCTTGTAGGTCGCAGTGGTACTATCCTTTGCTTCAACAGGGGCCCCGGCACCACACGGGTGGTCCAGCGGCCCAACACGCCAGTTCGATGCTGTGTCACAGGGACCCCCCAGGGTGAATGTAGACGGTTGAAGCTTGACTCAAACATTGACACAGTTGCTGTACAATATTTATCTATGTGGGTTCACGTTACCGTCTTAAATCTACTTTCCTTTCCCTGAAACAACTTCAACTGACACCGGTCCAATTTTCTTATGCAAAACGGAGGCTATGATCTAATTCACGAGTTAAATAGAGAAGGGCGTGGCGTGTAATCAATGAGGAATACACCAAGATATATCTCATGTCACGCCCCTTTGTTGCTGTTCTTCTCTCGATCACCTACTCCACCCCCCCTCCCGAGACTAGTTTCTATTGTAGCTGTTACAAAAGAGAACATAATTTAAATAAACAGCCATTAAAAGAAACAAGGAGCAGAGTTTCGTTCTGTGTAACATATTCAGTGTCAACCGTCGGAGTCCTGGTACCCGAGGTTAGGTGTAACCTGATCTCTCCAGAACTTACAAAACCCTACTTCACATTTGATTTCTTCACAATACCATCCAAGGTTGTTGCATCGTCTATCACTTTCACGTTTTTGTTTCTCTTTCGCTGGTTTAGGATTCTCTTGTTTCATCTAGCTTACCCAACGTTCAATCAGATTGCCATCTTAGATTAACATTTATAGCTCCCAGCTTAGATCTTCCTTGTCTACTTGCGAACCACAGCCAACTATAAACTCATACGGCAGGCGGACTCAGGTAAATCAGATCACAACCGGTCACGTGACTTCGCATTTTCAGTATTGTTGTATATAGATGAACCGTAAAATAAACACAAAATGCTAAATCAAAGTTATATTATGTAACACATTTAACAATAAAGAATATCAATATTATGAATTGTCCGAGTGGTTACCAGGGCCCAAGTTTGGGGTGCAAAGAATAGAACCACTGTTACCTGCCATGCATGTCGTAAGAGCCGACTAAGGAGGTTTGGCTGAAATCGGATGCACATGTCCTAAACGTGTAGACGTCTATGCGTTTAGGGGCCTACCAAACCAATGTGCAACGTATATACGTTCTTGGCAAAGATCAAATATATCACAAAGAGTGATTAAAATTGGTCGTAAAGAACGAACGCAAAGAGAATATTACGAATATTTTTCATCAATAAATAACCATAGACTCACATAATGTAGCAAAAAAATTGCACCAAAAAAGTGTAGTGTTCCATCAAACATATATAAATCCCAGTCCCCAACTGAAACTAGGTCAGGGTTTTCCTTCAGTTATGTGATCCATATTAGAATTGGCTGTGACTAGGTCCACAACACCCACATGTCTAGCCTCGATCATGTATGCCCCACGTGTGGTAAGGGATTGTGTTCAAGGAATGGACTCTACAGTCACATCCACACACACCAGAGAGGTGCAGCAGCAAAAGTCTGAGGCTGTTGTCATCATGGCTTGCGATGGACGGTTATTAACTCGGTTACCTCCCTCGTGGAGCCATCTGGATATTTTTCCATAAATACGTGATCTCAGTGTAGGTGAGATCGAGTTCCTAGTCCTATCGGAGACGGACGATAAAACGTAGGTCCCGTGTTAAAATTGACCACGTAAAAGAATCTATGGCAGTTCAATATCGAGAAGAGCAGGCTGGAAAGCCGCTGACCAGGAAAAAACGCAATAAAAAATTCGTACAAAGTATTGTCACCAATAAATTATTTAGAGGGCCATTACCGGTGCTACGGAGTTCGTGCACTGCTGCTGAGATCTTCCTGCGTAAGAAAGAGATCGGAGCACACATGGTTACTCACTGAAGTGCAATGATGATGGTCATATCAATCAATCAATCAATCAATCTGGTAGGGATTATCTAGTGCTAAGCAGCCGGTGTCGCACAGTGACATATAATTGTTACTACGATGTTCAACTCTCGGTGTTTACCACTGGACGAGGGGCACTGATAATAAAGAAATCAAGCCTTCACGCAAAACTCAGATACAATGTGCCCAGACTACGCCTGAGTTCATAGTGGACGAACCAGTGACAAATCCCAGAAGGGTTGAGAAGAGTAGCGGCTCGTTATTAATGGCCAATGGGGCCGGGCCCCACTAAAAAAATGTATAACGTGTATTTATTATTTTATAAATTATTATATAGCAACTAAAAAACCCTTATTTATCCGGAAAAAATGTCTGGTCCCACCAACAAAAATTATCATGAGCCGCCACTGGTTGAGAATGTTCCTAATCCGGAACAACCTCACTCAGTCAGAAATGTTGCAAAGTTGTTGAAAATGATATTTGACGTAGATCTAATCCCAAATATCAGAGAAGATATCATTAAAAAGAAATGTACACTCGAAGAATAGGAAAGTGTTTGACCGTCAGCAAGACAGACCCACACAACATTTCCTTAGGCTGAAAATGTCGAATGTACCTGCCCTACGCTACGGGGCCAAACGTCTAATCGTTCTTGGCAAAGACCGTTTATACATCACAATAAGGCCCGTCTGCCCAGCGTGTTCGTAGCGCTTTGGACTACGGGTGACTATCCCTCTGTGAATGCGGGTTCAATTCCGCGGGATGGCAGAAAAAGCCACAGATTCCCCAGATTTAGGGTGTTCGTGGCATCGAATCGAAGGGTTACGGTGTCCATGGCACCAAGCCGAAGAGCTGAAAAGCCCAAGTGCTTCCGGATATGAAAAACACACAAAAAACATCACAATAAGAATGATCAAAATGGTTGGGAAGAATGTTCACAACAAACTACAAAAACAACAAAGCGGACGTACGCAGAAGAAGAACTCCAGGTGTAATCGATTCACTAATTTAAGCAAGTCAGTGCATCAGCTCGGAGGGGCGAATGGGTTAAACGACGTTTTAAACCTTATTGGGACGTCTGGCGGAATGGATTATACGCGGCTCCCATGCCGGAGATCTAGGTTCTTCTTCTTTGAACTCTCCTTACCTTCCACTTGTTAACAACTCTTTGTGATTTCTACGTGATCTGAGCCTAAGAGCGATTGAATGTTGTGTCAGTTATGTGCCTATAAGTAGGCCAACACATCCAATTTTACGATGCTCTTTATTTACTAGGTAGCTTCCTAGGTCCTACATCAGTCGCTTCTTACATGTCTTGTAGTTCGCAGTGGTACTTATTTTGCTTCCCTTGCGGGCTCCGGCACCACACGGGCGAGACCTGGGTTCAATCCCCTGTACAGCCAATAGTTTTTATTCTGTCGGAGGCATAAAGAAAACATCCTAAACTGAAGTTTCCCGACAACAGCACTAGCCATGAGACCATTAAATTATTCAGGCCCATGTCCTCCTGTCCAAAAAAAAAAAAAAAGTTAATTGCATATCCTTTACAGGACTTTGCGAATCAACCCCAGCTTTTTAACACTGTTTGTGATTTTTCTAGGCATTATTACGTTCAGTAGTTTGCCATTGCTTTCTGAACGGGTGATGACATCGTATTTTGGAAAATCCACGCGAAACAATTTGCAACCAAATTGTCCGCAGCGTGATTCGAAATCAGAACGTCGGGGTTAATAGATCAAGTCACTATCCCCTAAGCCACAGACGTCACCGCCCCTCCTGTCCTACATCGCATTTTTTTCCCGATTCAGAAGCACTTGAGCTTTTCAGCTCTTCGGCTCGGTGCCATTGACATCGTAACCCTTCGGTTCGGTGCCACGAACACCGTAAATCTGGGAATCTGTGGCTTTTTCTGCCATCCCGCGGAATTGAACCCGCACACACAAGGGATAGTCACCCGTACTCCAACGCGCTACGAACACGCTGGGCAGACGGGCGTCCTACACCGCATAAAAAGCGGTATTAAAGGCAGTAACGACATATTTTTTTTGGTGGAGGAGTGGGATGGGAGGACGGAGGTTACTGGACCATATTCTTAACTTGAAAGTCTGAATTCTAAAAAGACATAAATGGAAGAATGATCGTCTTTTATCGATTCTTCCAGTCTCTCTATCACTCTCTGACATTATTCCTTGCATTCTAAAAAACAGTGAAAAATCCATTTCCATAAAAGGCACTTATTCTGATCCCTCGGGACAGTATAGCCCACTCTGATACTCGGACAGGCTTTCAGGGTCAACAGATATCCGATCGATGCTGGTCAATGGGTCAAGAAGTTGATTGACTACCAAGATAGTCAAAAAGATGTTTAATAGTATTAGTAACTACCAAATCTATTCGTGGAGAGTGTGAGTGTTCTTCTGAGAAGGAGAACTAGATAGAGAGTTCAAAGATCACAAGGAAAAACTCCAGAGTCAATTACTATATCTATCTATCTATCCATCCGTCCGTCCACCCATCTATCTATATATCCATGCATCCATCCATCAATCCACCCATCCATCTATCCATCAATCCACCCATCCATCCATCCATCTATCCATATATTCATCCATCCATCCATCTGTATATCCATCCATCCACCCATCCATCCATCCATCTATCCATATATTCATCCATCTATCCATCAATCCACCCATCTATACATCCATCTATCCATATATTCATCCATCCATCCATCTGTATATCCATCCATCCATCTGTATATCCATCCATCCATCCATCCATCCATCTATCCATATATTCATCCATCCATCTATCCATCAATCCACCCATCCATCCAGTCATATATCCATATATTCATCCATCCATTCATCTGTATATCCATCCATCCATCCACCCACCCACCGATCCACCCACCGATCCACCCACCTATCCACCTATCCACCTATCCACCTATCCACCTATCCACCTATCCACCTATCCACCTATCCACCTATCCACCTATCCATCTATCCATCTATCCATCTATCCATCTATCCATCTATCCATCTATCCATCTATCCATCTATCCATCTATCCATCTATCCATCTATCCATCTATCCATCTATCCATCTATCCATCTATCCATCTATCCATCTATCCATCTATCCATCTATCCATCTATCCATCTATCCATCTATCCATCTATCTATCTATCTATCTATCTATCTATCTATCTATCTTAGTCACTGCCCTTGTTTTGCTAGGACCATTGATAGGAACATCATCATTGCACTTCGGTGAGTAACCCTGTGTGCTCCGATCTCTTTCTTACATAGGAACACCTCAGCGGGAGCGCACAAACTCCGTAGCCCCGGCTAGGATCCCGCTGTGATTTAGAATATGTTGAAAATATAAATTGTAGAATTTCTAATGAATGTTGAACGGGCAACGGCTTTCCAGCCTGCTCTTGTCGATTATGATCTGCCAATGGTTCTTTTACGTGTTCAACTTGAGCACGGGATCTACGTTTTATCGTCCGTCTCCGATTCAACTAGGAACTCGATCTTACAATGATAATCAGGGATCTCTGGAAAACTATTCCGATGTGGAAGCGAACCTAGTACTTTAGGAACGAGATTCGAACACGTAACCTCTACGCCACAAAGAGAGATGTAACCTCTACGCCACATAGAGAGATGTAACCTCTACGCCACATAGAGAGATGTAACCTCTACGCCACATAGAGAGATGTAACCTCTACGCCACAAAGAGAGATGTAACCTCTACGCCACATAGAGAGATGTAACCTCTACGCCACATAGAGAGATGTAACCTCTACGCCACATAGAGAGATGTAACCTCTACGCCACAAAGAGAGATGTAACCTCTACGCCACATAGAGAGATGTAACCTCTACGCCACATAGAGAGATGTAACCTCTACGCCACATAGAGAGATGTAACCTCTACGCCACATAGAGAGATGTAACCTCTACGCCACATAGAGAGATGTAACCTCTACGCCACATAGAGAGATGTAACCTCTACGCCACATAGAGAGATGTAACCTCTACGCCACATAGAGAGATGTCAATGTATTATGTCAGCGGTTCCTAAACTTTGCAATACAGCGGGGGCGGGGCGCCTTTTAAAACTTTTAAACTACATTTTGCTGTCGCGGACCACCAAAATCTTCTAGCGATGGAGTTATTACTACATTATGTTATGTTATGTTATGTGATCAACGTCATGGCACATTGGACATTCCCATTCGTGCTCTGTCCTCCGCTGCAGCAGCCATCCCAAAGTCCATTTGCTCACAGTACCCATGAGAAGTTGATTACTATATCTTCTCTCTCTACCACGAAGACAACACTGTCTGGTATGTCCAAACTTAACGCCTAATTCTCGAACTCGTTCCAGTGTCTGAGACCCACCCATTACAACATTGTTTCTTCAAACGTTTTGATGACCTTCTGTGAGTACCTCGTGGACCTGTGGGGTTCCACGGACCCCAGTTTAGTAAACGCTGTATTATGGCTATGTATATTTGAATCATGAATATAGTTGTGACATATAAATGTGTGAATACTTCGTATTACTTAGATGGTTACTGTAGATATTGTCTAACCTGACAGTTGAAGTTAGAAACAGAACAGGGCAGTACGCGTGTTTTACTGCCATTGTTATGACAGCACTTGCGTCTCCTCCACATTTGTTTGGTTTCCCTGGTAAATTTAATGACCTTATTCTACCGGACTTGAGAAGGTTAGTCTGGGCGGTCCCAGGTCGTGAAAGAGGTCAGCTTGTTAGACGATACAATGCCTGGGAGATCAGTCAGTTCGGGATGATTATAATGTAGATCCGATGGGTTACAATACAGGGTATATATAATTCTAGACACACAGCCCCCGTATAGATATGCATATTATAAATCTATAGTCTGTGACGCCCCTGGAGCTTAGGGCAACAACAAATGTAAACCGTTCTTCTCTGTTCTTGTCCGCCCTTTTTTTCGAATCCAGAAGCGCTTGAGCTTTCAGCTCTTCGGCTCGGTGCCACGAACACCGTAAATCTGGAGAACCTGTGACTTTTCTGCCAGCCCTCGGAATTGAACCGCACTCGCAGGGGGCTTGTTACTCATCGTCCAACGTGCTACGAACACGCTGGGCAGGCGGGCTAAATTTATCTTCAAAATATTCTGTACTTTTGCGTAATGCTGTTTTCCATATACCTCTGTCATCAGCTAGTTTTTCCCTATTTCATGGAATCGATAGAAAAGTTCTTCATTGGGGTCTTGCCTCTATCCTATAATAATAGCCGCCCATCGCAAGCGATGATGACAACACTCTCAGACGTGTGCTGCTGCACCTCTCTTTATCCTTATACATGTACAGTGTCTGATGTTATATAAAAAAATAAAGTGAAAATTGAAGTATTTTGGACATATAAAGAGACATATCTGAGTATATTCACAGCAGATGGAAAGATGGACAGAGAAATCGAGACTAGATGCCAGAAGGCAAACGCAGTGACATACCAACTGTCACCACTATTAAAACATTCAAGCATTAACATGGCAGTCAAACGACAACTGATAAACTGCATATTTATTTCAACTCTCTGCTATCAGTGCCAAACATGGCCCCTGACTAAGACACAAGAAAGAAAGATTACACCATGTGAAATGAGATGTCTACGAAAAGCTGTCAACGTTACAAGGAGAGATAGAGTGAGAAACGAGAATATCAGAAGCATCGTTGGTACTATACCATGCATACAGTACATCGAGAAGCAAAGAATAAAGTGGTTCGGCCATCTAATGAGAATGGAACCACATTTACTACCATCACGTGCCTACAATAATCGTCACTCAGGGCGCAGAGCACGAGGCAGGCCAAGAACACGATGGATAGATAACAATCTCAGAGTCCATGCGGAAGTATGGACTGGCAACTTCAAGCGCAACACACCTGGCACAAGATAGAAAACTAACTCTCCCAACAACGTTTCACGTCAAATGTGGTTAAGATAAGATAAGATAAAGAGACATGAAGGGTTGGAAAAGACCATCATGGAAGGAGGCATCCCGGCAAGGAGAAGAGGAAGACCACGGAGAAGATGGATTCAGGATGTAACTGATGGTTTGAGCATGACGGATGCAGAGGCGGGACATCTGGCCTATGAGAGAGAGAAATCGCCACGGACTGTTGAGATTGCAAAGTTCCGCTTGGTACAAGCTATTTGATGTTGATGATAGTCTGTCTTGGAGACTTCTCTTCCCTTTCCGAAACTTCACAAAACATCCCCTGTTTGGTTATGCTGCTATTACCTATTCTTCTCCAATTTCCCAACCATCTAAATGTTCTACTGCTGAGCATTCCCATGACGCATGCCACTTTATGCATAACTCTACTGTATACAGCATGACTTCTAAACAAAGCGTGAGACTGCGCTGTTCAATAAATATATAGAATGCATTTTAAAAAAGTATGATAGAAGTAGAATATAATAGATAGTGAAAGCAGATGAGCCCAAATGTAGACCCACAGAGACCCATCCCATCAAATATCACACCAAATGCAGACCCACAGAGACCCATGCCACCAAATAACAGTCTATTATCTTCACATTCTGAAACAGCGCTCAACAGGGATCTGTAATTATGGTTATAAGGCCTGGCGTAGATATGCATAACTGTCACGTCTCTCAACAAGATTGATGTGTATCTACTAGTTTCTCTCTGGCTCCTAGTAGCGTGCTTATCTCACGTTATCTCTCTCTCTCTCGATCACCGTCCAAACCGATGTACCAGATCTCCCCATAAATTCTATTCATGTAGAAATCTATTTCATGTAGCCTTAGCATTGGTGTGTTTTACGTCACATCTTCAGCGGAGCTCTGGTGCTTATCCTTCGGCGATGTGTCCGGTTTCAGCCAGCGTTTACTCGGTTCGCTCTCCGTTCTGTAGCCATCTAATGTTTTTTACAGTGTGGGGTAGCTAGCCTACGTTCAACCTCCTTAGTCGCCTCTTACGACATGCGTGGCAATAACATAAGTTCTATTCTTTACACCCCAATTTGGGCCCCCGTGACCACTCGGGCGATCTCATGTTATGAATATGTTCGGCTCGTGCCCTCATGTTGTGAGAATGGGTGCCTATTCTTAGCGGAGACGGACGATAAATATAAGCCCCGTGTTAAAGTCGAGTAAGAACAATTTATAGTTTGATTGATTGATTGATTGATGGATTGATTGATTGATTGCTAAAACCGTTATCATTGCACTTCGTTGAATAAGAGTGTGTGCACCGATCTCTTTCTTGTCCATACGAAGAACTAAGTATACATCTTCTTCTCCCAACGTTCCATATCGATAACGTGTTAACCACTCTGTGTGATTTGTATGTCACCTGAGCCTAAGAGCGAATATACATTGTGCCAGTTATGCGCCTAAAAGTAGGTCAGAACATTCAATTTCTGGGGAGCTTTTTATTTACTAGAGTAGTTTCCTTAAGTCGCCTCTTACGACATGCCTTGTAGGTCGCAGTATTACTATTCTTTGCTCCTCTTGCAAGCACAGGCAGCACACGGGAGGTGACCTACTGTTGGATGAGGACACTGTGGGTCTCTGTGGCTAAGCCCTTTGCCTTGTGAGTCGAAGGTCGTTGGTTCGAGTCTGGACCGCGGCCTTCTGTTCACGAGCGCAGTTTTTTCCAGAGACCCCTAGGATTGTTGCTGGAGCTACAGAGTTCGTGCTTTGTGCAATACTCTCGGCAGTTGGCGTGCCATTTCTGCGGAGAGGGACAGAGCCGTATGGGGTAAAACCCGGTGCTATGAAGTCAATCCTTCGGCTTTTAAACCCTTTTTTTTGGGATGAGGACACTTAAATTGACGTTGAATTAATCCAGCGATTTAAGGGGTTTAGAATTATACGTTGTAGAAGTAGAACTGGAGGCTTGATGAGAGGGAGAAGTATGTTTAACCAGGTGAGTGCGGCTCATTTCCGCGGGCTGGCAGAAAACCACAGGTTCTCCAGATTTACGGTGTTCGTGGCACCGAACCAAAAGGTTACGATGTCCATGACACCGAGCCGAAGAGCTAAAAGCTCAAGTCTTCTGGATCGAAAAAACACACAAAACCAGTGAGCCACAGGAACCATCAGTATGCATGCCTTCGATATCTGTTGGGGGATACTGAGCACCTATTGGTCTGTCCGTAGTGCTGTTACGTCAGTTCATTAACCACTAACCAATAATCGGAGACGGACGATAAAAGGTTGGTCTCGTGTTCAAGTTGAGAAAGTAAAAGAAAAATTGAACGATTGAATTATCATCGGTGCACTTTGTTAAATAATAATGTGTGCGCAGTTCTTTTTCTTACACAAGAAGAAATACGTACATATTCTTCTTCTTCTTCTGCGTTCGTCCGCAATGAATTCAGACGTAGCCATGGCGCCTGGTGTGGCGCTTCTGATTTTTTAGTAAAGCCTCCTTACCTCTCTTCTTCTTCTTTGCGTTCGTTCTTTACGACCAATTTCAATCACTTTTGTGATATGTTTGATCTTTGCCAAGAACGTGTATACGTTGAACATTGGTTTGGTAGGCCCCTAAACGCAGACTTCTACACGTTTAGGACACATGCATCCGATTTCAGCCAAACCTCCTTAGTCGCCTCTTACGACATGCGTGGCAGGTAACAGTGGTTATATTCTTTACACCCCAAATTTGGGCCCCGGTAATCACTCAGGCGGCCTCCTTACCGTTTCAGTGGTTTCTTCGTCGTACAGGCAGGCCTTCTCAACTTCAGAGGTATACATATCTATCTAACTAATAGTAATAATAATTCATATCGGACTATACATTACATACAGCCTGTAATTTCTCCTTACCGCTCTGTCCTGGGCAACACGTTCAATCTCTTCCATGGAGCTGAGACCGATATTTCTTGTCTCTCTCAGTAAAGTTAATTTCAAGGTTTCCCTAGGTCGTCCTCTCTTTCTTGAACGCTTTGCTTCCCACTTCAGTACTTGCTTTGATATTCTTTGACCATTTCTTCTCAAGGTGTGTCCAACATGTCTCCATCTTCTCTTTCTTATAACAGTTGTTACTAGTGGTTGACCAGATATTTCTCTGATTTCATCACTTCTGAATTCATCCATTTTATATTCATTATTTTCGCAGACATCTATTTTCAAATGCATTCAACTTGCTTTCTATATCTTTAGTCATTTTCAACTCTCGCTGGCATATGTTAGGATTGATACAACATCTGAATTGAAAATTCGTAATTTAATTTCATTTGTAAAATGATAAAAATTACCTTTAAAATAAATTTTAATCTAAAATGATAAAAATAACAGGGCAGTTCACATATTTAGGTAGCAATTTTGATTGAACCGGAAATGTTAAAACATAAATTATGCTACGAATTGTCAAAGCAACACCAGCTTTTAAAAGTCTAAATAAAATATGGAACTGCAGGTTATAATATATAGTATTAAAATAAAAACCAAATTCGTCTCTTTTTATGTTCGTTATTATTTTCATCATTTTTTCTTCTTGCCCTGAAGCTGTGAGGAAAATCAGGATTGGAGAAGAGAAAGAAAAGTGCATAGAGGGGCTCGCTCCAGGTGTCTCCTGTTTCGACCTGATGCTGAAAGGAAAACAGGATTCTAATCCAAATTTACAGGACGTGGCCATCAACCACAGTAAACTAGTTGATTTTCTGGGTACCACTTATACGTTCAGTAGTTTGACATTGCTATCTGAATGGTGAGGTCTATTTTACCTTTTGTAAAAATCCCACGGAAACGAATTTGCTTTCAAACTTGCCCACCGTGGGGTTTGAACCAGGTACGTTTAGGTCTGTGATCGAGCTCATCCCGTCCACTCAATCAAGCTGTCTCATTCCCCCACTCCCTAATATTATCACAATTTAATGGAACATTTCTTATACAACCATCGTCAGATCCTGGAAGATACCACAATTTCTCCATCACACTATCGTACACTCTCCCCCAGTCCATCTGTCACTCATTCCTTTATCTACCTCTCCCTACCACTCTCCTGTACTATAAAAAGCAACACATCAAGCAACATCTAATCTGTCCTTATGTACACACAATCACCGTATCTCCTTCATATTCTATCACCCATCCATTACCACCCGTCTATTCTCCCTTTGACCCACATTCTGAAGAATACCATTTCGACTTCTCATACTATACTCTAACCTAGAACAGCGGTTCCCAAACTTTGCATTATCACGTACCTCATTTTCAAAACATTTTGCAGCCGCGGGTCCCAGCTCACCCGCTATGAATTAAGGCGTAGTCCAGTATGGTGCTTATGACTGATTTTTGCGTGATGGTTTACTTTCCTATCATCAGTCTTCTTCTTCTTCTTTGCGTTCGTTCTTTACGACCAATTGTAATCACTCTTGTGATATGTTTGATCTTTGTCAAGAACGTGTATAAGTTGCACATTGGTTTGGTAGGCCCCTAAACACATATTCTTCTACACGTTTAGGACATGTGCATCCGATTTCAGCCAAACCTCATTAGTCTGCTCTTACGACATGCGTGGCAGGTAACAGTGGTTCTATTCTTTACACCCCAAATTTGGGACCCGGTAACCACTCGGGCACCTATCATCAGTGTTCCTCGCCATTCAGACAAGCCATCTTCGTCTTCTGAGGTTTTCTATATACGAAAATCTTCAAGCGATGGAGTTATTATTACACCACACCAACAGTCAAGCTGTCTCTAATTTCTAAGACTGCGGGAAACTTTAACTGATCTTTCATTTTGTCCTGTCAGACATTTAGACTCCGGTCTGATCCGGGTCCTTTGATTTCGCAGCGGAACTAGTTTACCACTGTTTCTATACATATTTTTAAATTTATTTTTATGTTTGAAATTTCTTCGAACGCTCCATATCGACCACTAGACAACCACTCTGTGTGATCTGTATGTAATCTGAGCCTAACATCGATTGTACGTTGCGCCAGTTATGCGCCTAAAAGTAGGCCAGAGCATCTCATTTCTGCGGAGCTTTTTATTTACTAGGATAGATTCCCCATGCACCTACCTCAATCGACTCTTACGACATACCTTGTAGGTCACAGTGGTACTATTCTTTGCTGCTCATGTGAGTACAGGCACCACGTGGGCGAAATTTAAAAAATCAAAGATCATAATATTTCTCCAAACGCTTGAGAACCCCCTTCCCTCCCCACACCTGTGAGTAACTCACGGGCCCCAGTTTTTGACAACGCGGACCCCAGTTTGGGAAACGCTGACCTAGAAAACGCTACGCCCTGGACTATCAGAAGAACCCGCTGGAGTCTGGTTCCAGATAACAGATTTTAAAAAAACGCAATAAGACTTAGAATTCCATCAGACGCCGGGGAAGAAAGACAACTCTTTATGTCGTGTTAATGAAAACACAACAGCTGGCGTTGCGCTCTGTAACCTAACACTTTATTAATGCCCACATCACCAGAAAATACGTCTCAATTTGAGATACCAAAAACACGGCATACACCACCAACTGGCATTCTTCAATAGTCGTCTCTTATTCCCTCCCTATATTTATCGCCTAGCTAGATCCTGACATGCTACCCCTCACATCGTTGCATTCTTGAAAGATCCTATCGTCTATTTCTTCAATGGTATCCCTCTTATTGTAACCCCTTCCTTTGTGGTACTGGAAAAAGAACCGTCATTTCTTGATCTGATACGCATTTGAACGTCTAGTGATTCACATTTGATATGTCTGATTCACATCAGGTGAAGATAATTTATGTAGGTATGTACGTAGACTGGTTAGTCTGATATGCTTGTCACAGGCTGAGACCAGAAATCACATTTACTATCTGTTAGACAGATCACAGACAGCTATGTTGTACCAATGACAAAATAACAAAAAGACATGGTTGATATGTTTTTCAATCAAGTTCTGCACCATGTCTCCAGGCGTAGGCGATCATGTCTCTTTCACGCCCGTGTATTGCCGAGGCTCGCAATGGCATCAAAGAATAGTAACACCTCGACGTAGAAGGCATGTCGCGAGAGGTGAATTAGGTATTGGTCTTTTTTCGATCCAGAAGCACTTGAGCTTTTAGCTCTTCTGCTCGGTGCCATGGATATCGTTACCTTTCGGTTCGGTGCCATGAATACCGTAAATCCGGAGAACCTGTGGCTTTACTGCCAGCCCGCGGAATTGAGCCGATCTCACAGGGTCTTATCACCCGTCGTCCAACGCGCTACGAACACGCTGGGCAGGCGGGCAAGGTAGGGGTCTATGGAAGCTACCTTAGTAAACAAAAAGCGTAGCAGAAATTGGATGTGCTGGCCTACTTGTAGGCGCATAACTGGCACAACGTAGATTCGCTCTTATGCTCAGATCATATAAATGAAAATCGTGGCCTTTCCCTCACATGACTTAGTCAACAAGAGTGAAAGAGTCGTAGATTTTCTAAGCACCACTTATAAGTTCAGTAGTTTGTCATTGTTTTCTGAACGGTGAGGTCTATTTTTATCGTTCGTAAAAATTCAAGGGAAATAATTAACTTCCAAATGTCTCCAACTATAATCTGTCCTGGACAACTCGCTCAATCTCTTCCATGGAATTAAGACATATATTTCTTGCCTCTCTCAGCAAAGTTCGGTTCAGGGTCTCCGTATATCGTTCTCTTTTTCTTGAACCCTTTGCCTTCCATTTCAAGCCTGCTTTGGTATTATTTAATAATTTCTTCTCAGGTCCAACATATCTCAATCATCTCTTTCTTATAACAGTTGCTACTAGTGGTTGACTAGACATTTCTTCTCAAGGTGTGTCCAACATATCTCCATCTTCTCCTTCTTATAACAGTTGTTACTAGTGATTGACCAGACATTTCTTCTCAAGGTATTCCCAACATATCTCCATCTTCTCTTTCTTATAACAGTTGTTACTAGTGGTTGACCAGACATTTCTTCTCAAAGTATACCCAACATATCTCCATCTTCTCTTTCTTATAACAGTTGTTACTAGTGGTTGACCAGACATTTCTCCTCAAGGTATGCCCAACATATCTCCATCTTCTCTTTCTTATAACAGTTGTTACTAGTGGTTGACCAGACATTTCTTCTCGAGGTGTGTCCAACATATCTCCATCTTCTCTTTCTTATAACAGTTGTTACTAGTGGTTGACCAGACATTTCTTCTCAAAGTATACCCAACATATCTCCATCTTCTCTTTCTTATAACAGTTGTTACTAGTGGTTGACCAGACATTTCTCCTCAAGGTATGCCCAACATATCTCCATCTTCTCTTTCTTATAACAGTTGTTACTAGTGGTTGACCAGACATTTCTTCTCGAGGTGTGTCCAACATATCTCCATCTTCTCTTTCTTATAACAGTTGTTACTAGTGGTTGACCAGACATTTCTTCTCAAAGTATACCCAACATATCTCCATCTTCTCTTTCTTATAACAGTTGTTACTAGTGGTTGACCAGACATTTCTCCTCAAGGTATGCCCAACATATCTCCATCTTCTCTTTCTTATAACAGTTGTCACTAGTGGTTGACCAGACATTTCTTCTCAAGGTGTGTCCAACATATCTCCATCTTCTCTTTCTTATAACAGTTGTCACTAGTGGTTGACCAGACATTTCTTCTCAAAGTATACCCAACATATCTCCATCTTCTCTTCTTATAACAGTTGTTACTAGTGGTTGACCAGACATTTCTCCTCAAGGTATGCCCAACATATCTCCATCTTCTCTTTCTTATAACAGTTGTTACTAGTGGTTGACCAGACATTTCTTCTCGAGATGTGTCCAACATATCTCCATCTTCTCTTTCTTATAACAGTTGTTACTAGTGGTTGACCAGACATTTCTTCTCAAGGTGTGTACAACATATCTCCATCTTCTCCTACTTATAACAGTTGTTACTAGTGGTTGACCAGACATTTCTTCTCGAGATGTGTCCAACATATCTCCATCTTCTCTTTCTTATAACAGTTGTTACTAGTGGTTGACCAGACATTTCTTCTCAAGGTGTATCCAACATATCTCCATCTTCTCCTACTTATAACAGTTGTTACTAGTGGTTGACCAGACATTTCTTCTCAAAGTATGCCCAACATATCTCCATCTTCTCCTTCTTATAACAGTTGTCACTAGTGGTTGACCAGACATTTCTTCTCAAGGTATATCCAACATATCTCCATCTTCTCCTACTTATAACAGTTGTTACTAGTGGTTGACCAGACATTTCTCCTCAAGGTGTGTCCAACATATCTCCATCTTCTCCTTCTTATAACAGTTGTTACTAGTGGTTGACCAGACATTTCTTCTCAAGGTGTGTCCAACATATCTCCATCTTCTCCTTCTTATAACAGTTGTTACTAGTGGTTGACCAGACATTTCTTCTCAAGGTGTGTCCAACATATCTCCATCTTCTCTTTCTTATAACAGTTGTTACTAGTGGTTGACCAGACATTTCTTCTCAAGGTGTGTACAACATATCTCCATCTTCTCTTTCTTATAACAGTTGTTACTAGTGGTTGACCAGACATTTCTTCTTAAGGTATGTCCAACATATCTCCATCTTCTCTTTCTTATAACAGTTGTCACTAGTGGTTGACCAGACATTTCTTCTTAAGGTATGTCCAACATATCTCCATTTTCTCTTTCTTATAACAGTTGTTACTAGTGGTTGACCAGACATTTCTTCTCAAGGTGTGTACAACATATCTCCATCTTCTCTTTCTTATAACAGTTGTTACTAGTGGTTGACCAGACATTTCTTCTTAAGGTATGTCCAACATATCTCCATCTTCTCTTTCTTATAACAGTTGTTACTAGTGGTTGACCAGACATTTCTTCTCAAGGTGTGTACAACATATCTCCATCTTCTCCTTCTTATAACAGTTGTTACTAGTGGTTGACCAGACATTTCTCTGATTTCATCACTTCTCCTGAATTCGTTCCATCTTTCGCAAACATCTACTTTCACGCCCGACCGGCCCAAATTTGGGGTGTAAAGAATAGAACCACTATTACGTGCCATGCATGTCGTAAGAGGCGACTAAGGAGGTTTGGATGAAATCGAATGCATGTGTCCTAAACGTGTAGAAGTCTATGTGTTTAGGGGCCTACAAAACCAACGTATACACGTTCTTGGCAAAGATCAAACATATCACAAAGAGTGATTAAAATTGGTCGTAAAGAACGAACGCAAAGAAGAAGAAGATCTATTTTCAAATGCATCCAACTTACTTTCTATATCTTTAGTCATTTTCCAACTCTGGTTGGTATATATAATAAACTTGAAAGGATATTCATGACTTATGAAGCCACTTAGAGCGTAGACTTGAATCACGTTTTGGGGGAGCCATGGGTAAACATAAAACTGAGATGTTTAATTGTTGGTTGTCACGAGAGTAGGACATTATAGGAGGATCAATTTGTTGTTGTTGTTGCTGTGATGGTTTTTAGTATGAGGATTCGAGGAAGGTTAGAATGCACGATATGTGGTATTTTGGAAGGGGATTGTGGGTATAGGAATGCAGGAAGGGGAAGGTTTGAATGCACGATATGTGGTATTTTGGAAGGGGGAGTGAGGGTGTAGGAAGGGAGAAAGTTTAGTATGCACATGTGGTATTTTAGAGGGGGTGAGAAGTATAGGGATGCAGGAAGGGAGGAAGGTTGGCACGGCACCTGATGATGATGGTAGAAAACAAAAATATCGCGAACATTCCCCAATAACAATACAGGATTATACAGGGGCGTCCACCAAAATCTAGATGAATGGTCTACTATTAAGAGGACCGGACAAACCACTTGCTGTTTCCTGTAATCGAGCCTGCTTGATTGATCGCCATCTGTCAACGCAGTCGGGAACATTGGAATGGTAATAATCATTGTGTGACTATCAGAATTATCATAGCAATAAAATGCTTATCAATAGCGGGGATAAATAAATAATTCCTCTCGTACTGTTATACATTACATAGGGCCTGTAAGTAATTTCTCCATACCGCTCTATCCTCAGCCAAACCTCCTTAGTCGCCTCTTACGACATGCATTGCAAGTGACAGTGGTTCTATTCTTTACACCCCATTTTTGGGCCCGGTAAGCACTTGGTGGAGATGGTTTGTGTAATACTCTCGGCAGGTGGAGGGTGATTTATGCCGATAGAGTCCTTTTAATATGGGGTAACATCCGGTGTTTCTTCTTCTCCGAACGCTCCACATTGACCACCTGTTAAACTACTCTTTGCGATTTGTATGTGATCTGAGCCTAAGAGCGATTGTATGTTGTGCCAGTTATGCACCTACAAGTAGGCTAGCACAACTGATTTCTGCGATGCTTTTTATTTTCTAGGGTAGCTTTCGTAGGCCCCTACCTCAGTCGCCTCTTACGACATGCCTTGTAGGTCGCAGTGTTACTTCTTCTTCTTCTTCTTTGCGTTCGTTCTTTACGACCAATTTTAATCACTCTTTGTGATATGTTTGATCTTGCCAAGAACGTGTATACGTTGCACATTGGTTTGTAGACCCCTAAACGCATAGACTTCTACACGTTTAGGACACATGCTTCCGATTTCATCCAAGCCTCCTTAGTCGCCTCTTACGACATGCGTGGCAGGTAACAGTAGTTCTATTCTTTACACCCGGTAACCACTCGGGCGGCAGTGTTACTATTCTTTGCTTCCCTTGAAAACCCTGGCAACGCATCACTCCCACCTCCCTCTCTTATTCCTCTATATTTCACTGTATCTTCCTTTCATCAATCTCTACGTCTCCCAGTTGCACCTCTCTCTCTCTCTTTCCCTTCCTCTCTATTTTACCATCTCTTCTTTTCCCCTCTCTCTCCCTTCCTCTATAACTCCTAGTCTCACTTTCTCTTTTCCTCTCTACCTCACCATCTTCTCCCCCAATTTCTTTTTCTAGTCTCCCTATCTGCATCCCTCTCACTTAATATTACCACTGGCCTCTCGCCCGAGTGGTTACCGGGGCCCAAATTATGTAAAGAATAGAACCACTGTTACCTGCCACACATGTCGTAAAAGGTAGCTAAGGAGGCTCGGCTGAAATCGGATGCACATGTCCTAAACGTGTAGAAGTCTATGCGTTTAGGGGCCTACCAAACCAATGTGCAACGTATACATGTTCTTGACGAAGATTAAACATATCACAAAGAGTGATTAAAATTGGTCGTAAGGAAAGAACGCAAAGAAGAAGAAGAAAAGAACACTGCCCTCAATATCTCCCAACCACCTTTTCCTCCTCCTATAAACACTACCTAACACCACACTTCAACATTCCTCCTCTGATCACACCCGCCGTCCCCCACACACAAAAAAAAACCATAGCAACTATTACATAAATAAAATCTAAATAAACATAATATTTACACTGGATGCTTCTCCTGACATTCTCATTAAGTTCTTTATCTAAAACTGCTGCCCATGAGCTTCCTAACATTAGTATATTTCATTGGTTCCCAAAGTGGGTGTTACCGACCACAGTGGGTGCTGAAGCATTCTATGGGGGGGCGGTAGGGAGTTCAGAAGCATTTGGGTGGCATTCAGACGATCTAGGGGTCGGTGGCTACTTATAGAAGAACTTAATAATATATATTTTAAAAAATTTTCTCAAGATTTTGCGATTGAATAACTGTATTCAAGATGAAGCCCATATTGACCACTACTTTTTCAATACTTTAACGGTGTAAGCAGGAATGTATCATTACTTTGCCTGTGTGGTGCTGGAGCCCGCGAGGAAGCAAAGAATAGTACCACTACGACCTACAGGGCATGTCGTAAGAAACGACAAATAAAAAGCATCGCAGAAATCGGATGTGCTGGCCTACTTGTTGGGGTATAACTGGCACAACGTACAATCACTCTTAGGCTCAGATCACATACAAATCACACCGAGTGGTTTACAAGTGGTCGATATCGAACGTTCGACGAAAAAGTATCATTAGCTGCTAACTAGCTGCACTGTGACAAGCCCTCTATGAGTACGGGTTCAATTCCGTGGGCTGGCAGAAAAGCCACAGTTTCTCCAGATTTACGTGTTCGTGGCACCGAGCCGAAGGGTTACGATGGCCATGGCACCGAGCCGAAGAGCTGAAAAGCTCAAGTGCTTCTGGATCAAGGAAAAAAAATAACTAGTTGCATTAGATGCAGTAGCACACGTCTGAGACTGCTGTCATCATTGCTTATGATGGAGGCTATTATCATTTATTGTTATTTACGTCGAAAATTTCAAACTATTTGAACGCGGGAAACTGCTATAATGGTGGGAAACTCCTGTTGTTCGTTTGCTTGATAAAGGCCTTGTTGGTCGAAACGTTGCTGTATTTTGTCATTGTTTTTGTAATTTGTAAAACTACAGTACTTTGTGATTACGTGTTTTGCCAATCAAATAGTTTTACTGTAGTCTCATATATATTTTGTGAATATAATGGTGGGGGAGGGTATGGGGTGGGGTTGGTGGGGATGTTACTAAATTTATGTCTTGCAACAAAGTGGACGGTAGTCCTAAAAGTTTGAGAACCCTGTGTTATCCCCATACATCATTGAATACAACTTGTTTTTTTTCTTTCTCCACTTGGAAAAATATGAACCCAGAAAAGTACAAGATTTAATCGAAATTGTATTTTTGTATTGAATATTTCTCGTCTTCTCCTGCATACAAGCATCATTATCTTCTTCTTCTTCTTCTCTTCAACCATTTATCAGCGATGTAGGTAATTGGTAGCGATCGAGTTTTCTATCTGATTTGTCAATAGAATTTCTACTGCTGCAAATCAGTGCATGCGACAAGTGTGTTCATTGAGTTGGTTAGTAGTGCAGACTGAGGATAGAGTAGACAGTAGAGAGACACGATATAGATTGGATCAGAGAGATGATAGAGGTTAAGAGTTGACAAATGATAGAGTTCTGAGCAGATAGATAACGCCTGAGTGGTTACCGGGGTCCAAATTTGGGGTGTAAAGAATTGAACCACTGTTACCTGCTCAGGGGAAAGACTTATAACTGCAGGGAAGAATGAGAGGAGGATGAAAGGATGAATTAAGACAGAGAGAGAGAGGGAGAGCGAGAGAGAGAGAAAGAGACAGAGATAGAGAGAAAGTGAGAGAGACACACAGAGAGCGAGAGACAGAGAGAGAGAGACAGAGAGAACGAGAGAGAGAAAGAAAGAGAGAAAGAGAGAGAACGAGAGAGAGAGAGAGAAAGAAAGAGAGAAAGTGAGAGAGAGAGAGAGAGAGAGAAAGAGACAGAGAGCGAGAGAGAGAAAGAGACAGAGAAAGAGAGAGAAACAGAGATAGAAAAAGGACATATAGAAAAGATCTAAAAGCGAAGGAATGACTTAAAAGCAACAGGTCCCCCATATGGCTCCGTCCCTGTCGGCAGAAGTGGCACGTCACCTGTAGAGAGTGCTGCACAAAGCACGAACTCCGTAGCTCCAACAACAATTCTAGAAATCCCATGAAAACTTGCCCATGTGACTCAGTCCGAATTGGAACCCATAACTTTGAGAACAACATGCAAGCGTCTTAACCACTTCACCTTTGATACTCTCAATGAGGGTGGTGAAAATACAAGCATTTTCTTCTGTTGATGTCGATGTAGCTGGGGATCAGAAAATAACAAAGGGAATCTGATCCGCGATAGATTTGTATCTTCGGTACCGTGACAGGTGTCATTTATCAAACCTGAGCCCTCTCGTTACACCAGCTTTCTAGTTAGTTGGCTTTGAAGTGGACAGCGGTCCGAGCCGAGTAGAAAAGATCTTTAGAAATATGGAATTTAGTATTCATGGCTTGCTACAGTGTTGTGGGAGCCCAGTGCTAATTGACTGTCTGTAGTATCTTTTCTGAGGGATGTTTGAGTATCTGTCATATGAGGCCTGGTCTAGTTTGATATGGGTTGAAGTATTTTCATTCTTGGTGTTAAACCATGCGTGATACAGTAGTTGAGAGATAAGTGGAAGGGAAACTTTAAGAAACGGACAGGTTACAGTGTGGCAGTGTGCAACACCAAGGCGAAAGACAGAGAATGCTGGAGATTCATTGCAGCCAACCTTCGATGTGGAGACGGCACCTGATGATGATGATGATGATACAGTAGTTGAGAGATAAGTGGAAGGGAAACTTTAAGAAATGGACAGGTTACAGTCTGGCAGTGTGCAACACCAAGGCGAAAGACAGAGGATGCTGAGATTCATTGCAGCCAACCTTCGATGTGGAGACGGCACCTGATGATGATGATGATGATACAGTAGTTGGTGGTGTGTGTCGCCCGTGTGTTGTTGGGCTCTCAAGAAAAGCAAAGGATAGTAACACTGTGACTTAGGTAGGGGCCTTGGAAGCTACCATAGTAAATAAAAAGCGTCGCAGAAATCAGATGTGCTGGACTACTTGTAAGCGCATAACTACCACAATGTACAATCGCTCTTAGGCTCGGATCATATACACATCACATAGAACGGTTAACAGGTGGTCGATATGTAGCGGTCCAAGAAGAAAAAACAAGTTGGTGTGTGTGTGTGCCCTGGTGCTTGAGGTAGTCTAGATTGTCTTAAATATCTTCAGTTATATCTAGAACCACGATGTTTTCCTGTCTTCATTTATTCCCTAATCCTGTTTTGTCTCACATCGTCAGGATAAGAAGAGATTTGTAGAACGAACTTTTGTGTGTGCTTCTTCCAGGAGCCACACTAAGTGGCGTTTTTACTCTGTAATGGCTTTTGCCCGGTCCACTAAGAGTTAATCAGCCGATCTGGCGCTGGGGCTTGCAAGGGGAGCAAAGTATAGTAACACTGCGACCTACTAGTCATGGGGGTAAGAGGAGACTTAGGTAGCGACCTAGGGAAGCTACTCTAGGGAATAAAAAGCGTTGTAGAAATCGAATGTGCTGGCCTACTTGTAGGCACATCCTAGCTCCCCCCTACCTCAGTCGCATCTTACAACATGGCTAGCATGTCACAGTGGTACTATTCTTTACTCCCCTTACGAGCCCCGACAACGCACGGGAGGAGTAGGATTCACAAAGAGAAAATACAGGGCATATGCCAAGAATGTACTGAAAACGGAATACGCAGATGCCGTAAGGCATAAATATGCCCCCTTCACTAAGTGCGTGCAGACAGCAACACAACAAATAGACGCGCTATTGAGTAACAACGTCAATGAAACGCTGTATATGTGCGTGTGCGTCCGCGCGCGCGTACACATATGCAGTATTTATTTCTACACGGCATCTGACGTGTTTACATTTCACGACGTCCGGTACAAAATACATAAACAAATGTCTCTCTATTCAAGCAGATTGTAAACATCAGCACAAAGTAGCCACAGCTGTTATAACATTGGTTGCATTGCTTGCTAACAACCGTCAGGAACTCATTGTGACATATAATTCGTTGGCACTATTTCTCGTATTTGCTCGCCATGTTGTATACTTCAAATGCTGTAACCTACCAGCTAGCGCCATTGGTAAGGAACCCAAAAATCTCACAGACAGCTAAACAACAGATGATCAACAGCATTTTCTTACCTACTTTGTGTTACCAGAGCCAAACATGGACATTGAGCAAAGCGCAGTCGCAAAACATAACTACATGTGAAATGCGATGCCTACGAAAAGTTACCAACAACATCAGGAAAGACAGTCACGAACATCAGCATAAGAAAGAAAGTTGGCACAGAACCTTGCTTGAAAAACATTGAGAAACAAAGAATGCAGTGGTTTCGCCACTTAATAAGAATGCACCAAAACACTACAATATACAGAGTCTTCTACAACAGAACCTAAGGAAAGAAGGTGAGAGAAAGACCACGAAAACGATGGCATAGCAGAATCCTGTCAAAGAACAAAAATAACAATCACCCAAGTCACCAGAACAGCGTAAGACAAAAACAGAAAACCAAGACACTGGGCAACATCCTGGTAGTAGTGTGACGACACTGGGCAACATCCTGGTAGTAGTGTGACAACACTGGGCAACATCCTGGTAGTAGTGTGACAACACTGGGCAACATCCTGGTAGTAGTGTGACAACACTGGGCAACATCCTGGTAGTAGTGTGACAACACTGGGCAACAACCTGGTAGTAGTGTGACGACACTGGGCAACATCCTGGTAGTAGTGTGACAACACTGGGCAACATCCTGGTAGTAGTGTGACGACACTGGGCAACATCCTGGTAGTAGTGTGACGACACTGGGCAACATCCTGGTAGTAGTGTGACGACACTGGGCAACATCCTGGTAGTAGTGTGACGACACTGGGCAACATCCTGGTAGTAGTGTGACGACACTGGGCAACATCCTGGTAGTAGTGTGACGACACTGGGCAACATCCTGGTAGTAGTGTGACAACACTGGGCAACATCCTGGTAGTAGTGTGACGACACTGGGCAACATCCTGGTAGTAGTGTGACGACACTGGGCAACATCCTGGTAGTAGTGTGACAACACTGGGCAACATCCTGGTAGTAGTGTGACAACACTGGGCAACATCCTGGTAGTAGTGTGACGACACTGGGCAACATCCTGGTAGTAGTGTGACGACACTGGGCAACAACCTGGTAGTAGTGTGACGACACTGGGCAACATCCTGGTAGTAGTGTGACGACACTGGGCAACATCCTGGTAGTAGTGTGACGACACTGGGCAACATCCTGGTAGTAGTGTGACGACACTGGGCAACATCCTGGTAGTAGTGTGACGACACTGGGCAACATCCTGGTAGTAGTGTGACAACACTGGGCAACATCCTGGTAGTAGTGTGACGACACTGGGCAACATCCTGGTAGTAGTGTGACGACACTGGGCAACATCCTGGTAGTAGTGTGACAACACTGGGCAACATCCTGGTAGTAGTGTGACAACACTGGGCAACATCCTGGTAGTAGTGTGACGACACTGGGCAACATCCTGGTAGTAGTGTGACGACACTGGGCAACAACCTGGTAGTAGTGTGACGACACTGGGCAACATCCTGGTAGTAGTGTGACGACACTGGGCAACATCCTGGTAGTAGTGTGACGACACTGGGCAACATCCTGGTAGTAGTGTGACGACACTGGGCAACATCCTGGTAGTAGTGTGACGACACTGGGCAACATCCTGGTAGTAGTGTGACGACACTGGGCAACATCCTGGTAGTAGTGTGACGACACTGGGCAACATCCTGGTAGTAGTGTGACAACACTGGGCAACATCCTGGTAGTAGTGTGACGACACTGGGCAACATCCTGGTAGTAGTGTGACGACACTGGGCAACATCCTGGTAGTAGTGTGACGACACTGGGCAACATCCTGGTAGTAGTGTGACAACACTGGGCAACATCCTGGTAGTAGTGTGACGACACTGGGCAACATCCTGGTAGTAGTGTGACGACACTGGGCAACAACCTGGTAGTAGTGTGACGACACTGGGCAACATCCTGGTAGTAGTGTGACGACACTGGGCAACATCCTGGTAGTAGTGTGACGACACTGGGCAACATCCTGGTAGTAGTGTGACGACACTGGGCAACATCCTGGTAGTAGTGTGACAACACTGGGCAACATCCTGGTAGTAGTGTGACAACAAAAGACGAAGATGCTGTATACTTACTTATTCCTCTTCGCTTCTAGTGGAGCATATGACCTCAACAGTTGTTAACCACTTCGCCCGTGTATTGCCGGGGCTCGCAAGGGGAGCAAAGAATAGTAACACTGCTACCTCTACAAGGCATGTCATAAGAGGCGACTGAGGTAGAAGCATAGGGAAGTTACCCTAGTTAATAAAAGCGTCGCAGAAATCGGACGTGCTGGCCTATTTGTATGTGCAAGCCCGTCTGCCCAGCTTGTTCGTAGCGCGTTGGACTACGGGTGACTATCACTCTGTGTGTGCGGGTTCAATTTCGCGGGATGGCAGAAAAACCACAGATTCCCCAGATTTACGGTGTTCGTGGCACCGAACCGAAGGTTTACGATGTGCATGGCACCGAACCGAAGGGTTACGATGTCCATGGCACCGAGCCGAAGAGCTGAAAAGCTCAAGTGCTTCTGGATCGAAAAAAATTTAAAAATTTGTATGCGCATAACTGGCACAACGTGCAATCGCTCTTAGGCTGAGTTCACATACATATCACAAAGGATGGTTAATGGGTGGTCGATATGTAGTGTTGTTCAAAGAAGAAAATGCTTTGTAGGACAGGTGGGTCGAGATCCTGCGGAATTTAATGACCGCATGGCTAGTGCAGCCGTCGTGAAGCTGTTTAGGTTAGAACTTTTCATTTATGCCCACAATCGATGTATATACCGATGGGTCGGTTCAACGTGGTGAGAAATCCGGCTGGGGTTTCTTGGCTAATGCACATGGTAGGGTTGTTGCAGAGCGAAGTGGGGCATACAGGACAACTACTTCTAGTATGAGGATGGAGGTTGAGGCGTTACTGCTGCCCTCCATTGGATTTCCGGGACTTCATTTACTGGGGCAGTTGTTGTATCTGACTCTCAGTCGATGCTTCACAAGATCCAGAAGGGTAGGTTTCGGTATGAGTGGATGTCGTCTATAGAAGTTTCTAACCTCCAGCGGCTTACGTGGATATACTGTCCTGGGTATGCGGGTGTTTACGGTAATGAGAGAGCGGACAGGCTTGTATCAACAGCATCGATTGTTGGGGAGTCGAAGATGGATAAGGGGATATTCTTCGGTCTCTTCGCGACTGTCTGTTGGATGAGGACACTAAAATCGATGTTGAATCGATCAATCGATTTAAGCAGTTTGGAGTTACCCGTTGTTCAGGTCGAACTGGATGCCTGAGAGGCAGAGTGAGAGGTGTGTTTAATCAGATAGTCACAGGAACCATCAGTATACATACTCTTCGATATCTGTTGGGGGATACTGAGCACCTATGGGTCTGCCCGGAGTGCAATGACGTCAGTTTAGTAACCAATAACCTTTTTTTGCCCACAGCAGAAAAAAAATCCTTGGCCCTACCGTGAAGTGAATACGGGTCTCCCGCTTGGGAGCCCTCTCTAATCCATTCGGTCAGACGCGATTTTTATTTACTAGGGTAGCTTCACTAGGTCCTTCGTCACACGCCTTGTAGGTTGCGGTGGTACTATTCTTTGCTCCCCTAGTGGACCCCGGCACTACACGAGTGAGGTTAAATATTAGCAGACTTCTTCTACATGACAGTGTAAGACATAACAGATTTACATTCCAATGAACACAATAACATCTTGTAGAACAGTACATAACGGTTTCATCTTGCAACGATTGCGTTCTGCCGTGGGACTTGAACTTTCTTCACAAGCCGATGATAGACATTCTCAGATGATGTCTCCAGGCCGGTGCTCCCGCTGGGACCAGCCACAAACCATTCCGGCTTACATAAGACTGTACGGTGCAGCCGAGGGGGCTTGCAACCTGGCCATCTGGTTTCTGTCTGCACCAGAGATTAAACAACGACTGTAGACTTTCAGAGTTATTACCACCACCTTCTGTACTAGTCTTGCGTCCATTAAATTCCACTAGCACTTGTCCCCCCCCCTGTTCTACACCGCCCTAATATGTGGTATTGCAGACAGTAACGATAGCTGTTTGGTTTTTTTGTTACTACCTTCCATACTCACCCACCTTTGCAACACTCATCCACACAACCACCAACTGTACACCACCCTTCCCTTTACACACCACATCTCTTTGTACCACCAAGCCTCCTTTGATGTGGAAACTTTCTAAAAGTTCACAACGCCCCTGACTGTAGACATTATTTGTCGAAAGTCTCTGCAAAGCAAATCATTCTGCAGCTCATTCCATATTGTGAGTGCATGTAGCTTTCTTCATTTTTTCAATCCTGTTTTGTCTCACAGTATCATCAGGGTAAGAAGAGATTTCTAGAACGAGCCCTTTTGTGCGCTTCATAAATTATGTCTTTCGTCGCTTCTGTTAGTTGTGAGGTCCCCCCTTTACGTGGCCAGTTTTTTTTTGCTTTGTATCCATTGTATCGGAGCAATATTGTTCTTTAAGGTACACTGTCTGTTGGTAATCTGCTTATGTGGCCGAACCATTTAATTTGTTGTTTCTTGATGAAGTCTAGTACTGATGTTGTACCCACTTTTTCCTGATGTCTTCATTTCTCAACCGGTCTCTTCTTGTTACTCCCAGCATTCTGCGTAGACACTTCATCTCTGTCGTGACTAGTTTACTTCTATCATTTGTTGTCAGCGTCCAGGTTTGGCACTGGTAACATAATGTGGGGAGAAAGATTGTGTTGAACATTGCTCTTTTGTGTTCATGGTGACATGTTTGCCCGAGTGGTTACCGGGGCCCAAATTTGGGATGTAAAGAATATAACCACTGTTACCTGCCACACATGACGTAAGAGACGACTAAGGAGGATAGGTTGAAATCGGATGCAATTGTCCTAAACGTGTAGAAGTCTATGTGTTTAGGGCCTACCAAACCAATGTGCAACGTATACACGTTCTTGGCAAAGATCAAACATATCACAAGGTGATTAAAATTGGTCGTAATGAACGAACGCAAAGAAGAAGAAAAAGACATGTTTGCATTTTAAAATTGGCGCCATTTGTCCTATGATTTTATTTATTGGATTTCGTTAGTTATTCTTCCATTTGCTGAAGAAATGTTCCCTATGAATGTAAAGTCTTTGACTTTGAATGAAGATGTAGTAAGATATATATAATTATGTTTCTGTATGACATTACACTCCTTACATCATCTGATTATCTGCTCTTCATATTTATCTCACATTCGCCGTGCGGTGCCGGAGCTCGCAAGGGGAGCAAAGAATTGTACCAACGCAACTTACAAGGCATGCCGTATGAGGTGACTGACGTAGGACCTAGTGAAGTTACTACCTAGTAAATAAAAAAGCATCGCATAAATCGGATGTGCTGGCCTACTTGTAGGCGCATAACTGGTACAACGTACAATCGCTCTTAGACTCAGATCACATATATATCACACAGAGTGGTTGGCAAGTGGTCGATATGGAGCGTTTAAAGAAGAAGAATACAATCATTAGAGAACTTCTTCTTCTTCTTCTTCTTCTTCTTTGCGTTTGTTCTTTACAACCAATTTTAATCACTTTTGTGATATGTTTGATCTTTGCCAAGAACGTGTATACGTTGCACATTGGTTTGGTAGCCCCTAAACGCATACACTTCTACACGTTTAGGACACGTGCATCCGATTTCAACCAATTCTCCTTAGTCGCCTCTTACGACATGCATGGCAGGTAACAGTGGTTATATTCTTTACATCCCAAATTTGGGTCCCGGTAACCACTCGGGCGTTAGAGAACTGTATAGTGATCAGATGGCGGCTGTAAGAACTGGTGATGTTACATGAGATTAGTTTGACAAAAGACAGGGGAGTCAGACAAGGAGGTTGTATTCTGCCGTCTTATCTCTTTAACATATACGCCGCTGAAAATATCAGTAGAAATGTTACACTAAGATATAAACAATACAATCCGTTTGTAATCTGAGAAAGAGAAATATCTGAACAAAGATATTTCCCGCCCGTGTGTTACCGGAAATATATCTGAGAGTAGTGAATGCTGGGAAATGACCCAACATATAATACACAAGTTGGAGACATTTCAGAATAAATGTTTAAGAAGAATTCGGCAAATTTTCTGGTCAAATACCATAACATATGAGGAGCTTTTCGCCCGAGTGGTTACCGGGACCTAAATTTGGGGTGTAAAGAATAGAGCCACTGTTACCTGTCACGCATGTCGACTTAGGAGGTTTGGCTGAAATCGGATGCATGTGTCCTAAACGTGTAGAAGTCTATGTGTTTAGGGGCCTACCAAACCAATGTGCAACGTATACACGTTCTTGACAAAGATCAAACATATCACAAAGAGTGATTAAGACTGGTCATAAAGAACGAACACAAAGAAGAAAAAGAAGCTTTAGAAACGAACAGACTGTGCATCCTTGGAGACCATCATTAAGACGAAGTTGGAGGTGGTTTGAACATGTATGTCGTATGCCAGTATGGGCATAGGTTAGGACAGTTCTCAGATGAACAGCGGATGGGAAAAGAAGGCCTGGGTGTCCAAATGAAACATGGAGAAGAACTGTGGAGAGAGAGCTGAAGGAGTGTGGCCGACGTGGTTGGTAGAAAGGCAGCAGAACGGCAAAATTGGAAGTCTCTTGTGGAAGCCTTAAGTGTCAAACGAGACACGAAGAGGATATAGATAGTGTGATTGCCGGTGCTCGCAATGAGAGCAAAGAATTGTAAAACTGCGACCTACGAGTCATATCGTAAGAGGAGGTTGAGGTAGTGGTCTAGAGAAGCTATCCTAGTAAATAAAAAGCGTCGCAGAAATCAGATATGCTGGCCTACTTGTAGGCTCATAACTGACATAACGTAGAATCGCTTTTAGGGTCAGATCACATACACATACACATCACAAAGAGTGGTCGATATGGAGAGTTCGAAGAATAAGAAATAAGATATGCGGACAACAGTGTTACTGTCAACATCGCAAAAATGGAATTGAAAAATTATTAATGGCACTGCGAAAAAAAAATGAAAAATCAATGTAGCCAAAAAATAACCCAACAAAACAATGACAACTGATAAAACAAACATGACAAAGAATATTAATTAAGGAAGAGAAAATAGAAAAAAAAGAACGGTTTTGAATGCCAGTAGTAATGTTCCTTGCTAAGAACAGATGGAATGAAGGACATCAAAAGAAGAGCAAAGACAGTTAAAGAACAAACACAGCCTGATAATACAAATTAACAACTAAAACAGAATGGAATAAAACTGATAATACAACAGAGATCAGAATACTAAGAGCGTGCATATTCCCAGTGGCAACGTATGGATGTGAAGCATGGACATTTAACAAGGTAATGGAAAAGTATATATGTGATTTTGAATATAAGTGTGTACCTCTCAAGCCTGTGGAGCGGGGAACACCAGTCAGGTATAAGCACGCCTTCACGCAAAAATCTGTCATAGATGCGCCATACCAGACGTCACGGCTAACGCCTGAATTCACAGACGGTGAACGCAGAAGCAGAAGAATATAAATGCTACAGAAGTGGCATTAGTATATCATGGACAGAGAAGAGAACAAATAGATCTATCATGTACAGAGAAGAGAACAAATAGATCTATCATGTACAGAGAAGAGAACAAATAGATCTATCATGGACAGAGAAGAGAACAAATAGATCTATCATGTACAGAGAAGAGAACAAATAGATCTATCATGTACAGAGAAGAGAACAAATAGATCTATCATGGACAGAGAAGAGAACAAATAGATCTATCATGGACAGAGAAGAGAACAAATAGATCTATCATGGACAGAGAAGAGAACAAATAGATCTATCATGGACAGAGAAGAGAACAAATAGATCTATCATGGACAGAGAAGAGAACAAATAGATCTATCATGGACAGAGAAGAGAACAAATAGATCTATCATGGACAGAGAAGAGAACAAATAGATCTATCATGGACAGAGAAGAGAACAAATAGATCTATCATGGACAGAGAAGAGAACAAATAGATCTATCATGGACAGAGAAGAGAACAAATAGATCTATCATGGACAGAGAAGAGAACAAATAGATCTATCATGGACAGAGAAGAGAACAAATAGATCTATCATGGACAGAGAAGAGAACAAATTGATCTATCATGGACAGAGAAGAGAACAAATAGATCTATCATGGACAGAGAAGAGAACAAATAGATCTATCATGGACAGAGAAGAGAACAAATAGATCTATCATGGGCAGAGAAGAGAACAAATAGATCTATCGCTAAAGAACTCAATAATCAAAGAAAACTGGCAGATGCTACAAATAAGAATGAGAAAATTGAAGTATTTTGTAAACATATAAAAAGACACAAATGGTTGAAGAACACAGTTGTGGAGAAAGGTATCACGGCAAAGTGGAGAGGAGGAATACCACGAAGAAGATGGATTCAGGCAAAAATGCAAAAATAACTATCATCATTCAAGCCACGAGAGCAGCGTAAGAAAGAAACAAAAAACCACGACACTGTGCTGCAACCAGGTAACCAGACAAACAGAAAACAACAACAAGGTAACAGTATGACAACAAAGGAAAAACATCACCCAAGACACTAGAGCAGCGTAAGACAAACAGAAAACAACAACAAGGTAACAGTATGACAACAAAGGAAAAACATCACCCAAGACACTCGAGCAGGGCAAGACAAACAGAAAACAACAACAACAAGGTAACAGTATGACAACAAATGAAAAACATCACCCAAGACACTCGAGCAGGGCAAGACAAACAGAAAACAACAACACGTTGCAACAACCAGGTAACAGTATGACAACAAAGGAAAAACATCACCCAAGACACTCGAGCAGAGCAAGACAAACAGAAAACAACAACACGTTGCAACAACCAGGTAACAGTATGACAACAAAGGAAAAACATCACCCAAGACACTAGAGCAGCGCAAGACAAACAGAAAACGTCGCAACAACCAGGTAACAGTATGAAAACAAATGAAGAAGAAGACAAAATAGCGGGATGAAAACATTGTCCCAATAAATAAAGTACTTAAAATTAATTTAAAAATATAAACAGTCATTTCTGCCTGTAATTCCGCTTTGTAATATCCACGCTCTAATACGTCGGTCAGACACTCTTTGATTAAGTAGACGTTTGATCAAAATTCAATAGATTTAACCATACATTTCTTACTGCAGTACTCTCTCTCTCTCTCTCTGCCTTTTTAACCCACATTGGGGCATCGGCCCTCATCCAACTCATGTGAAGCCTTCCTATCTCTAGCTATCTCCTGCAGCTACCTCCAGCTCTTCTTCTTCAAGGCAGATATCAAATATGCGGGTACTAATCTAACAATGAACTCAGAGAAAGAACTAAGCAGATACCAGCGGAAAAATAGATAAGGAAGAAACGTTGACGATGGACAGGGTTGTTTACATTGATTGAGAAGCCTGGACATGATGGAGTGCACGATAAGGAGCGTGCTGTAAAGTCTTGCAAACAATGCCCCAACTCAAGCGGGCAGACGTATGGACAGCGCCGATGTCATCAATGCGGTACGCTCTCATTTATATGATATGGGCGAGTCTCAGACATTGGAACGAGTGCGAGAATTAGGAGTTAAGTTTGGACGTGCCAGACAGTGTCGCCTTCGTGGTAGAGAGAGAAGGTATACTAATCAATTTCTCATGGGTACTTTAGGATGGCTGTTGCAGCGGAGGAGAGCACGCATTAGAATGCTAAATGTTCTCTCTCTGCCTCTCCCGCGATCGTTCTTAGGCCGCTTTTATCATTCTATTGTGATATATAAGCAGCCAAACATCAAGAACGGATGAACGTGCACAGCCTTCAGTACATATTGGAGCTCAGGTGCTTATCCTTCGGTGGTGTGTTCGATTTCAACCAGCGTTTACTGGGTTCGCTCTCCGTTAGCCTTTTGCTGTCCCCAACCAAAACTCACAAGGCAGCAGACTGCTATTTTCTTTCAGGGCAGCGACCAGTAGACGACCTGTCCTACCGGGCTGGTGAGCGTCATCTGCCCAGGTTAAATGTTCTATGACGTCGATCGCATAAAATAACGTAACAACACAGTGAGCAGACCGACCGAAAGCATTGCAAAACATGCATTATTTTAGAACCCGCAAGGAAAGAGGAGTAAAGGAAGTCCTAGAAATAAGTTGAGAAGAAAGCTGGAGACTGATATAAAAAGGATAGGCAAGACGTGGAGAGAATTGAAATGGATGGCAAGAGAGAGGAAGAGCTGGAAGAGGTTTGTTGAAGACATGTGCTCCGTTGGGAGTTGAAAGGTGAAGAATTTAACAATCAAATCGTCAATCATGCACAACTCATAACAATCATGCACAACTCATAACAATCATGCACAACTCATAACAATGCCGCAGCCGGTCTAGTAAAAAAAAGTAAAGGAACCATTTCATACCTCCAGGTATATAGGGTAATACAGTGTTGGGCCTGTATCGTTCATTGACCGTCGGCACACGATGAGTGATGTGGTCAGCATCACGCCGGCCTCCTTTACTTTCCCAGAGCATGTCTAGTACCCAATAAAGGCTGGGTCGACCTGAGAGCCGTCGCGGTTGGGAAAAATTCCACACCCAATGCGGAAGTTAAAACCCGGACCACCAGCCTTGAGAATCGAGTTCACTAACAACTACGCTATCGCGGCTCTCAGCCGGTCTAGCATTGACGCCAATGTTGTGATTTCCAAACACCAAATGGTGCCCTTAAGAGCATTTATTTTCCCTGGCATTCCTCTTTTACTATTTCAGTCTCAGCGGCCAGGCATGATTTCGTTATGGGTGCTGCTATTTGTTCTGTAGACATGAGAGTTAAGAAAACATGCACTCTTAATGCGGTAAAATCAAACAAATTCTGTACCGTCCTCTGGAAAAATTTCCTGCAATCGTGTTCTGAATTCCAGATTATTGTGATAGTTAGTTTGTTCCTTTTGTGCCAAAGGCGACACATAGAGCAGAGGTTTTAGATCTCCATGTAATGCGGTTCGTTGCTAGCAGTTGGAGATCTTGTATGGTTTTACATCCCAATAGTTTACTTTCTTGTTGGATTATTCTTCGAAGAGTGGTCTTAGGTCTTCCACGTTTTCTTTTCCCAACTGGTGACCACATAAGGACTTGTTGATTTAGTCTCTTTTCGTCTGATCTAAGAACATGACCTAAATATTTCCACCTTCGTTTCCTTATAATATTTGATATGGGTTGTTGTTGTTGTTATTGTGATAAGATCCCATAAAAACAAAGTACTGTAGTTTTATACACACAAAAAACCAATAACAATACATATCAACGTTTCGACCAACAGGCCTTTATCAAGTAAAGGATACAAGACAGGTGAAGAATTTCACTTCTCGCACAACACACAAAATGTAGAGTCAAACAATTAGTTCATAACGGCCCTAAAATAAAAATATCTGATAAAAATGAATAAATGCAAAATCTACTTGATAAAGGCCTTTTGGTCGAAATATTATCCTGACGATGTAAGACAAAACATGATTGGAGAAAAGGAGAAAAAAGACAAGAGAACGTTGAAAAAATAAAAAGAATCCGGTCTACATCGTTCAACTCGCGAGTGATTATTTGTTTTGGTCCGGTGAACCGTAAGATTATTACAGACGCTACAGAGTATGTGCTTTGTGTAACACTCTCAACAGGTGACGTGTCATTTCACCTAAGAGTGGCAGAGCCAGATGGAGAAACCTGGTGCAGTGATGTCAATCCTCCCTCTTCTAACCTTCTTCAAAAATAAACATGATTAAGTTACTAGTTGGTTCGTGTTCGAACCTATTCCAAATTAGCATGGCAGTAGATTGTTATTGCTTGTCAGTCTCAGGAGTATCGGGTCTGTTTCTCGTCCATCACAACCAAGATGCCAGACTTGTATTTTGCTTTCTAGTGAAATCTAGAGTTTAACATAACATAGTCCCGTGAACGTTGGTTCCTCTATCACGTTCTCTCTTTACACTTTCACAATATTTACCTTGACAAAGGTAGCAGAGAGGTTAAAGGTTAACCAACATTGCTTCATCTTCATCACTCGTTTCTAGACTTTCCTTTTCTCTTATTCCTATCAGTTCCTTGTGGAGAATAGGGCCTCAAAGTTGTTCGCCCGTCGATCGTGTAGTGCCGGGGCCCGCATAGGAAGCAAAGAATAGTCAAGACACAGAAATGTGGTTTTACAAGAATGATGAGAATCCCATGGACTGCTAAAATGACTATTGCAGAGGTGGTGAATGAGGTCAAGACACAGAAATGTGGTTTTACAGAAGAATGATGAGAATCCATGGACTGCTAAAATGACTATTGCGGAGGTGGTGAATGAGGTCAAGACACAGAGATGTGGTTTTACAGAAGAATGATGAGAATCCCATGGACTGCTAAAATGACTATTGCGGAGGTGGTGAATGAGGTCAAGACACAGAGATGTGGTTTTACAGAAGAATGATGAGAATCCCATGGACTGCTAAAATAACGAATATTGAGGTGTTGAATGAGGTCAAGACACAGAGAAAGCTTATCATCAATATAAGAAAGAGGCAATCATCATTTTTCGGGCATGTGATGAGGAGGGAGGTTTAGAACACATTGTGACAACCGGTAAAATCGAGGGTAGACGAGACAGAGGAAGATAGAGAGAGAAAATTTTGGATAGTCTGACTTCATGGCACGGTAGAGCGTCAACGTCTGAGATGATAGCAAACACCAGGGACAGAGATTTATGGTGATCCATGATCGCCTACCGGCACGGCACCTGATGATGATGATGTACACGCGAGTATATGTAATTTATTCAGAAAACGTTCATAAACACACCCCGTTGTGATCAATCATAGCTGCCAGGGATACACTATCATGTAGTGACTAATTACAAGTGAACTTAAGATAGTAACGGCCACCCACGGAACTAGGTTGTAAATGTTCCATCACGTCCAGGTCATGCGGGTTCATGACTACAAGCTACGTGTGACACATGAACGTAATCTACTGATGTTCACGCACTTCATAAATCTACCGTCAGGTAAAAAGTGAATATCGTACGTAGTCAGTTATAGATATATTATACGCCGAGTGGTTACCGGGGCCCAAATTTGGGGTGTAAAGAATAGAATCACTGTTACCTGCCATGCATGTCGTAAGAGGCGACTAAGGAAGTGTGGCTGAAATCGGATGCACACGTCCTAAACTTGTAGAAATCTATGCGTTTAGGGCCTACCAAACCAATGTGCAACGTATACACGTTCTTGGCAAAGATCAAACATATCACAAAGAGTGATTAAAATTGGTCGTAAAGAACGAACGCAGAGGACATATATTATAGAATACTGCTCGCCAGTGTGTTATTGGGGAGCACAAGGGGAGCAAAGAATTGTAACAATTGCGATATACAAGACGACCTATAAGACTATTCTTTGCTTTCCTTGAGGGCCCCAGCACCAAACGGGCGAGTAGCCTCTTACGACATGCATTGTAGGGTGCAGTGTTACTTTTCGGCAACACACGAGCGTATAAAGGAAAAAGGAACCCTTTCATACCTCGTGGTATATAGGTCAATACAGTGTTAGGCCTGTATTTTTCATTGACCGTCGGCACACAATGGGTGATGTGGTCAGCATCACGCCGGCCGCCTTTATTTTCCCAGAGCATGTCTGGTACCCAGTTGAGGCTGGGTCGACTTGAGAGCCGTCGTGGTCGGGAAAAATTCCACGCGCATTGCGGAGCTGAACCCAGACCACCAGCCTTGCGAAGCGAGTTCACTAACAACTACGCTACAGCGGCTCTCGTACACGAGCGTATAAGATATTAAAAACAGAGTACCTCATTCTGTTATGACTTAAGAAAAGTAAAAACTTGGACACTTTTGAAGCAACCCTGCCTTGAACCACCCTCATATCAACTGTATAAGAATCCCGTTAAAGCTTGGAGAATCTAAAGAAAACTTCTATCTGATGGACAACCCAATTTTCTTTTGCTAAGAACTGATCCACAAGAAAATACACAAAAACGTTGAAACGGGGGAACTTGGAGAAACGCATAGGAATTTTCTTGACGTAAAATAAGAAAAACGGCGAGGCGATGATTGATAATATATCTAAGGAACCGGGACGGTTCTTCTATTTGAATGAAGATAAAATATGAGGCACTTGTCGGTTTGTATCAAACTGTCGACTCATCATTTCTGTGAGATATGATGATAAACGATACAAATTTAAATAGCATATTAAGTTCATTCTAGCAAGGGGAGGTTATATGCTAGGTTTCAGTCACGATGTTACAGAGTTCAGTTTTCATTGTTCAGGTGATTCAACAAACATATAACAAATCATTGATTTTAAGTATGTGAAGTCAAGCATCTAGTCTTCTTCTTCTTGTGTTCGCCCGCTGAAAATTCTGGCGTAGTCAGGGCGCTGGTACAACGATTTTGAATTTTTGTGTGAAGACATGCTTTCCTTTTATCAATGTCTCCCGCGATACAGGCGTACATTTTCCGACTTCAGAGGTACATGAAGTTTATATCCTTTTAAGCGCGTGTGTTGCCGGGCAAAGAAAGGGGAGAAAAGAATAGTACCATTGCGAACTACACGGCATGTCATAAGAGGCGACTGAAGTAGGGGCCTAGGAAGCCACCTAGTTAATAAAAAGCGTCGTAGAAATCGAATGTGGCCTAATTGTAGGCGCATAACTGGCACAACGTACAATCGCTCTTAGACTCAGATCACATATAAGTCACAAAGAGTGGTTAACATGTGGTCGATATGTAGCGTTCGCAGAAGAAGAAGAAGCTGTATATTTGGGCTTTATTATCTTTGCCTAAGAGTATGTCTACACTATGCATGATTTCTGACTATGTGAGGTCGTTCCTCTCGTACGCAAGTTATGAAAGTAAATTGAAGTTACAAACTGAAATCAAAGTAGAACGTGTACCGCTGTATGGGTAAAAATTGAGATATTTTTTTAGATTTATCAGGCTGTTACGAAGAACAAATAAAGATTTACCAAAAAATATCAAAGAACTAAAAACAGTATGAAATGGAACTGATAGGAAAACAAAGATCAGAATATTAAGAGCATATTCCTAATTGCAACATATGAGTGTGAAGCATCGACATTTAACAAGGAATTGACAATTATATATGTGCTTTTGAATATAAGTGTTACATAAGAGTCCTTCGTATATCTTGGACAGAGAAGAGAACAAATAGATATATCCAGAAAGAACTCAAAATCAAAGAAAACTGGCTGATGCTACAAATGAGAATGAGAAAATTTAAGAAACGAAGGGCCGGAGAAGACCATCATTGAAGGAAGCCTCCCGGGAAAGAGGAGAAGAGGAAGACCACAGATAAGATGGATTCATGATGTAACTGATGGTTTGAGCATGACCGCTGCAGAGGCAGCTTATCTGGCCTATGAGAGAAAGAAATTCCAAAGGACTGTTGGGGTGGCCAAGTTTTGCTCAGGAAGATACCTATTTGATGAGGAAGAAGACGGAGATCAGTACGAATACTGATACAAAATATGATATATGACTTGAAACATGACATCAATAGACGCATGGGGTGTTTATCATTGATACGGCTGCAAGCCCTAGGGAAATTACATACACATCATGAAGAGTGATTTCTAACGTGGACGTAATAGATAGAATGAAGGAAGTATGATTCCAAATATCATAGTACTATAGCGTGAGACTGGTATGTTTGAATGAGTTAATGATTAACCAATATTGTCCGTGTTATTATCGTATTAAGTCATGGAACCCGTGGTCTGAACTAGGTCACGATGATTGACAAGTAGAGAAGGGCAGACAAACTGAATGAACTTCAACAGAGACAAGAGTTTTGTTGGGTGGGTGTTTTTTTTTCTCTCCAAGTATAGAAGATATAGTTCAGTCAAGATTGCATACATAGTTGCTCCGGGGCAGACAAACAGACAAGGCAGACAATGTTGACAAACAGACAATGCAGACACAAATACCTGCCAGAAAGACAGACAGACAATGCAAAACGGACAGTGCGACAGACAGACTTCATTTGTCGTCACACTACTATCGGGTTGTTTCCCAGTCGCCCGCGTGTTGCCAATGTCCACAAGGGAGCAAAGAATAGTAACACTGCGATCTACAAGGCATATCATAAAAGGCAACTAAGGTAGAGGCATATGGAAGCTACCCTAGTCCTTTCGTTGCTACATACTTTCTGAAGGATGAGCTAAAAATAGCTACTCTTTGTTTCTAGGTCACAAACGTGAATGCACGCCTAAAGCAGTGACAGTAGCAATGTATAACGTGTTAACACGTCTTTAGCCCACAGAAGAAAGATAATACCAGACGTGTTAATGCGTTTTTAGAAGTGAATGGGTAAAACGTATATATACGTCCTTAGCAGCTAAAGGGTTAATTACCAAAAAGCGTCGCAGAAATAGGGTGTGCTGGCCTACTTGTAGGCGCATAACTAGCAATCATTTTTAGGCTCGGTTCACATACAAATCACAAAGAGTGGTTTAACAAAGTGATCGATATGGAGTGTTCAAAGAATAACTTTCAAAGACAAAATTTAAACAGAATTTCCATGTTTAGAAAACAGACCCAAACACATACACACAAAAAGCAGCATCAAATTTCAGAAAAAATTCAATTATAATAGCTGCCTGTGTATTCTTTCAAAGAGTCTTGATTGCATTTGCATATCCTTGCCGTGCGCACACAATAGCACAACAGATATCACATTGCTTACGCATGAGACTGTGGTCGAGTGTATACGCTGGGTGTAACGTTAAACAGAAGAAGACTGTTGAATGGAGACGGTGGTTTGGATGTTCTTTTTATTTTTCTGCTTTGAACGCTACATATCGACCACTTGTTAACTACATTTTGTGATTGGTATGTGATCTGAGACTAAGAGCGATTGTATGTTGTGTAAGTTATGCTCCCACACTTAGGCCAGCATATCCGATTTCGGCGATGCTTTTTATTTACTAGGGTAGCTTACCTTGGTCCTACCTCAGTCGTCTCTTACGGCATGCCTTTTAGGACGCAGTGGTACTATTCCTTGCTTCCCTTGCGAGCTAGGGCAACACAATGGCTTCTTCTTCTTCTTCAAAATCCCCATATCGATCACTTGTTAAACCACTCTTTAAGATGTGTATGTGATCTGAGCCTAGGAGCGATTGTACTTTGTACCAGTTATGTGCCTACAGTTAGGCCAGCACATCCGATTTATGCGATGCTTTTTATTTACAAAGGTATGCCCGTCTGCCCAGCGTGTTCGTGGCGCGTTGGACTACGGGTGACTATCCCTCTGTGTGTGCGGGTTCAATTAGGAGGGATGGCAGAAAAAGCCACAGATTACCCAGATTTACGATGTTCGTGGCACCGAGCCGAAGAGCTGAAAAGCTCAAGTGCTTCTGGATCGGGAAAAAAACCCAATTCACTAAGGTAACTTCTCTAGGTCCTACATCAATCGCCTCTTACGACATGCTTTGTAGGTCGCAACTATTCGTTGCTCTTCTTGCGGACTCCTGCAACACACGTGTGGTCAATTAAACATTTTTATTTGTGGCCGCATGCTCCTGATGTAATAAAATAAGAAACAAAAAGAATGAATGTGGTTTAAAAAAAATATTTTTCTTCATAGTTGGCCCTGAAAAGTGAATTTGTTACTTTCTGTCCAAATTTACTGCGGTATATGTGATACGCAGTGGCGGCTCGTGTTCATTTTTGCTGGTGGGGCTAGAAACAAATTTTCGGGAAAATCGTTGTTTTAGGTTAGGTTATATTTTAATTTATAAAATATTAAATTCACGTTACACATTATTTTATGTGGGTCCGCCCACTGGCCCTTAATGAGGAGCCGCCACTGGTGATACGTCTGTTTTTTGCACCAGTTTTCTTCTTTGTTCTTTCCACTCTTTCTGTGATACGAGGCGCATTGAAAAGTAATGCCTCCAAGTCCATAACTTTGTTAATATACATAATTTACAAATGAAACATACATTTTCAGAAAACTTGAGATGTCCACTACACAATAGAGGCATTATTTTTCGACATAGTCACCTCCACGTTCCCCACACACACGCCAACGTCGAACTAGTTGTTGCATCCCGTCGAAGAAAAATCTGATGATTTTTCACGAAGCCAGGTACGCACATCTGCTGCCACATCCTCGTCAGAAGCATATCTGTTCCCTTGAGATGTTCCTTGAGCTTTGGGAACAGGAAAAGTCACAAGGTGCCAAATCGGGGCTTTATGGTGGGTGCGCTAAAATGTCGTCAAAATTGAGACGCTCTAATGCTGCCGCTGTTTGTCTACTGGTGTGTGTACGAGCATTGTCATGTTGAAGGACTGCGTGTTTTCCAGGACGAACACGTAGCAGTCTTGCCCGTAGTTTCTTCATCGTTTCCACATACCGATCAGAATTGACAGTATTGCCGCGTTCCAAAAATTATGTGTGGATTACGCCTGGCAGTCCCAAAAAATGGTCATCAAAACTTTTCCGCTGACGCGACAGTTTTGAATTTTTTTGGGGTGGGTGAGTTTTGTGCCTGTATTCCATAGACTGGCGCTTGTTTTCAGGGTCGTAATGATGCACCCATGGACTCATCGTCAGTAACAATTCGGCAGATAAAGTCATTGCCTTCTCGTTCATATCGCATCAGGTGTTCCTGACACGCCTGATGTCGGCGATGTTTCATTTCCGGTGTCAGCATGCGAGGGACCCATCTGGCACAAACTTTCCTATACCCTAGCAATACATGAATAATGTGATGTACTCGTTCAGTCGAAATTTCAAGCATTGTAGCGACATCTTTTTGCTTGATGCGGCGATTGACATGAATCAGTTCGTCCACACGAGCTTGGTGTTGTTTATCCACTGCTGTAATTGGTCGTCCGCTGCGAGCCTGCTCATGCAAGGTCATCGTCGCTGGATTGTCGTCTTTAACAGTCCTTGCCCACCTCCTAACAGTACTCACATCCACACAGGCATCACCATATACCGCTCTCATTCTCCGATGCATGTCGATGGGAACACAACCTTCGGCCGTCAAGAATTCAATCACAGCTCTTTGCTTCAACCGAATTTCCATGTATGACGCCATCTTGGATAATGTTGTGCGCATGCGCAACATTCCAGACACTTGACACTTACTGTCCTGAAAACACACATACATATACTTTATTCTGATATCGGTGTCAATTGCCTCCGAACACTATTAACAAAGTTATGGACTTGGAGGTATTACTTTTCAATGCACCCTCGTATATATGATACATCCACTTTAGGACTCAACTACCTCTGAAGCCGGAGAAAGTTCGCCGATATGGAGCGCTCGAAGAAGCAGAAAGTTTAATTAACAGATTGCCTGTGTAAACTCATTTGCATTTAAAAAAAACGGAACACACACATTAAATTTGCGAAAGGCGATCTTTGACTCCAGATAATTAAAGCATGCGGTGAATCGTTTAACGATAATATTTAGGCTTCTATACTGCGAAACTGGCATGGTAGGGAACCTGGCAACCTGGCATGCAGGCACAATTTGGCATGCGAGGTTAATGGACGTGAAACTGGATTCACAACTGTATTTGCTTGCTAAAAAACAAATGATGTTTTAAAACAGGCATGCACACAAAGAAATCTTAACAAGAAAATAAGAATCAGACAATCAAGGTTCTATCAGAGTGGTTACCGGGGCCCACATTGGGGTGTAAAGAATAGAACCACTGTTACCTACCAAGCATGTCGTAAGAGGCGACTAGGAGGTTGGATGTGGGGCTAGTTACTCCACACCATAAAAAACATCAGATGGCTAAAGAATGGAGAGCGAACCGAGTAAACGCTGGCTGAAACCGGACACATCGTCGAAGAATAAGCACCAGAGCTCCAAAATAGCGCTGAAGATGTGACGAAGCCCACCCATGCTAAGGTAAGATGAATCAGGTTTCCACATGAACGTGATTTATGGGGAAATCTGGTACATCAGTCTAAGGGTGATCGCGAAAGAGAGAGATGGAGAGAGAGAAGATAGCGAAACACGTACAAACAAAGTACTATAGTTTTACAAAATACAGAAACAGTGATGATCAACAGCAACGTTTCGACCAAAGGCCTTTATCAAGCAAACGATACAACAGGAGTGACGAATTTAAAAAAACACTACAAATGGACGATTACATATGTGGATGGTCTGTATTACATAAGCACACGTGTTGCAGCGTCGACGGTCACACTGGATGGTGCCAAAATGACTCTGGATATTAGACTTGAGGCGACTGTGAACTAACATATCCTTAAGACTTCTGTCCCGTCTGTACGCCACCAAAGGATAGTGTTGGAAGATTGAACGTGTCTCAGGATTAGACTGAAGAATGGAGAGATGACGGAATAAGACTTTCTTCACAAGGGACTATGAAAACTATGAGAGTGGAAAGTTAAGATAAGTTTCACCCTGTCAGAATTGGACGTTCTATGCTGGTTAGAAAGGGCCTCCTGGCGAGAAATTTGCTGAACGAGGTGCATAGCAGATGCAAGAACATTCTCCGGGTATAGGCGCTTGCGGAAGAAATCAAGCATCTCGTGAACTCTATAGAGAGAGAAGAGAGAGCGAACCATTTTTGCAGAATAGACCAGGCCTGGTCAGGTCACATACACACAAGTAATGTAGGAGATACTTAATCAGGGTCAATCAGTACTCCATCAGTAAATCATAACACGAGGTTCGCTTCCATATCACAATTATGTCCCACTTGCACAAAACTGAAGAGATTATCCGAGTGAGTTCTCTGTCAGGGTCTCGGGACAAAATGTGCGTTAATAAGGATGAAGCTGGGTAAATAGCAGGAAAAACTACGGGAAGCGATGTGATGCATTAAATATGAATGGTCTGTGATGAAGGAACGAGGAGATGGTATTGTTTGGATCTAGATTGCTAGTCGAGCTTTGTTCTGGGAATAAATAGGAGGACTCGTGCCGGGTTATTGTTACGCAACTATGCAAGGAGAATTGGAGGATCTTAAGAGGGTTTTGTTAGTGCGAGTGTCACTGGAGTGGGATCTGAGACAAATAACGGTCAACTGACACGAGGAGAATGTTAGAGAGAGAGTGGAGGGATAGGGAGGATAAGGTATATAGAGAGATGGTAATAGTGACACAATGAGCGAGAATGAGAGGAAGCCAATGGTGGCACAGTGGAGAGAAATTGGTTAACTGAGACAGATCTATGGTGAGAGGGGAGAGAAAGAGAGGGAGAGATGAGAGGGAAAGAAAGAAAGGTAGGTTTGTGAATAGATGCAGAATCTCTCTCTCTCTCTCTCTCTATCTCTCTCTCTATATATATATATATATATATATATAGAGAGAGAGAGAGAGAGAGAGAGAGAGAGTGCGCAAATCAGAAAGAAAGATAAATGTAGACTATCTGACATAAAGCAAGAGAGACAGAGAAAAATGTAGATCAACGGAAAAATACATAGATAGAGAGAAAGAGCAAGAGAGAGAGAGAGAGTAATAGAGAGAGAAACATAGATTAACGGAGAAATAGATAGAGAGAGCAATAGAGAGAGAAAAATGTAGAACGGACACATAACGAGAGAAAGAGAGACAGAGATAGAGAGAGCAAGAGAAAAAAAAAGTTTAAAAAAGTAGATTAACGGGCACATATACAGAGATCACTACATCTCCCCCCCCACTTCCATAAAGAAGTAAATGGTGAAAGAGAAGAAGAAGATAGCCAGAGAGGTAGAGAGAAAGAAAGAAGAGTAGATTAAGGAAGACCAAGCGTGAGAGAGAAAGAGAGAAAACGAGAGAGAATTGGATCAACTACGACCGACCTATAATATATATATCGCCTGAGTGGTTACCGGGGCCCAAATTTGGGGTGTAAAGAATAGAACCACTGTTACTTGCCATGCATGTCGTAAGAGGCGACTAAGGAGGTTTGGCTGAAATTGGATGCACATGTCCTAAACGTGTAGAAGTCTATGTGTTGAGGGGCCTACCAAGCCAATGTGCAAAGTATACACGTTCTTGGCAAAGATCAAACATATCACAAAGAGTGATTAAAATTGGTTGTAAAGAACGAACACAAAGAAGAAGAAGAAGAAGATATATATATATATATATATACAGGTGTTCAAGATTAAAGCAGCCCCATTGACAAATCGAAAGTTGCCAGATAATCTATCGCGTTATATTTTTTTACTATTTAAACCGGTTCTGACTAGCTCGTTTTACGTCACATTTGTTCATCGCCCCTTCCCGCACTACAATTACATACCGTCACATAACCTTGACCTATACTACGTCATAACTGAACCTTCTCATTTTCATACATATATGCCAGATTGACTCCATTCACAGACTGCTATTATCTTGAACATCCTGTATATATATATATATATATAGTTTTCAGTTTCAGTTTCAGTTTGGAATATCTTTCATTGCACTCCGGACATGTTCATAGGTGCTCCGATCTCCTTTGCAATATCTCCAACAGCCCCCAGCGACTGACCGTACCAGTTCGATTTTGATTGATGAGCCTACTCATATACCTGTTATGATGTTCTTTTCTTGCTACTCCAATCTTCAAACCCAGCTCCTGCAATCTAGTAGTTGACGTGGATTGGTTTACTTGAAATATATACACAACCACTCGCCAACCACTTTCTATATACAATATCTCAACCCTAACATATACACAACCACTCGTCAACCACTTTCTTTATACAATATCTCAACCCTAACATATACACAACCACTCGCCAACCACTTTCTTTATACAATATCTCAACCCTAACATATACACAACCACTCGCCAACCACTTTCTTTATACAATATCTCAACCCTAACATATACAATCTCACGTTCTCCATCAACGACCACCAACCTTTCACACCGCCCCTGTCCAGCATTTTTTTTCTCTCTCTCTTTCTCTCTCTCCTTCTCTCTCTCTTTCTCTCTCTCTTTCTCTCTCTCCTTCTCTCTCTCTCTCTCTCTCTTTCTCTCTCTCCTTCTCTCTCCATCCCAACTTTTTCTTCGAACGCTTTATATCGACCACTTGTTAACTACTTTTTGTGATTTCTATGTGACCCGAGCCTAAGAGCAATTATACTTGTATCAGTTATGCGCCTACAAGAAAGCCAGTACGTCCGATTTCTGAGATGTTTTTTGTTTACTAGGGCAGCTTCCCTAGACCTCTTACGACATGCCTTGTAGATCGCAGCGTTACTATTCTTTGCTCCCTTGGAGCCAGCTCAACAAAATACACACAACCACTTCTCTATACAATATCTCACTTTCGCCATCAACTTCTCCCCCACCTTTCACACCGCACCCTCCCCCACATTTTTTCATCCTCTCTCCATCCCAACAAATTGGATCTTCTAAAAATGAACCAGAAATACAAATTGAGATGCAGTTTCCCCACTGAACATTCATTAATTCAGCGAGTCCTGGGCTGAAACTGTTCGAAACATCTAAGGTTTCAAAGTTTTTCCCCCAGGCATGAATACATGCATGAAACACGCCAGTTGTTGGTGATTGCTGTAGATTCATATCTGGTGTTTCTGCCCCCAAATTATGCCTGAGGGTCCGGGGGTGAGGAGGTCCCGTAAGGGCGGTTGGGTGGACAAGTAGAACAAAGAGAGAGAGAGAGAGAGAGGTTGAATGTTTAAGAAAGGAAGGCAAGTAGAATGAGGGGAATAAAGGGAGGAATGAGAGAATGAAAGGGAGGAATGAGGGGATGAAAGGGAAGAATGAGAGAATAAAAGGGAGGAATGAGAGAATGAAAGGGAGGAATGAGGGGATGAAAGGGAGGAATGAGGGGATGAAAGGGAGGAATGAGGGGATGAAAGGGAGGAATGAGAGAATGAAAGGGAGGAATGAGGGGATGAAAGGGAGGAATGAGGGGATGAAAGGGAGGAATGAGGGGATGAAAGGGAGGAATGAGGGGATGAAAGGGAGGAATGAGTGAATGAAAGGGAGGAATGGATGACGTGGGTTTACGTGGATGAAGTTTGATGAGAAAGTGATCGCTCAGGATGCAGGTGAGGAGACGTGTGATTTCCTTCATTCTTGCAACCTACCTATCTACAAAACAAATCTATCTTCTTCACCTTTCAACTCCCAACGGAGCACAGGTCTTCAACAAACTTCTTCCAGCTCTACCTCTCTCCTGCCATCCCTTCCAATTCTTTACATGTTTTACCTATCCTTTTAATATCAGCCTCCAGCTCTCTTCTCTAGGTTTGTCTAGGCTTTCCCTATCTCCTCTTTCCCTGCAGGTTCCAAAACAGTACCCGTGTTGCAATGCTTCCGGTTGTTCTTCCAATGTGTGTCCTATCCATCGCCAGCGTCTCTTCCGTAGCTCTTTCTCCACTGGTATCCGCTTAGTTCTTTCTCTGAGTTCCTCGTTCGTAATCTTATCATACCATCTCAGTTCCTCTTCTTCTTCTTCTTTTGTCGTCACACTGCTACCGGGTTGTTGCCCAGTGTCGTGGTTTTCTGTTTTTGTCTTGCGCTGTTCTGGTGGCTTGTGTGATTGATATCTTTGCTCTTTCACAGGATTCTGCTACGCCATCTAACCATCTTTTCCGTGGTCTTCTCTTGCCTTCTTTCCCGATGTTCTGTTGTAGAAGACTCTGTATACTGTGGAGTTTGGATGCATTCTTATTAAGTGGCCAAACCACTTCATTCTTTGTTTCTCTATGTAATTCAAGCACGGTTTTGTGCCAACCTTCTTTCTTATGCTGATGTTGGTGATTTTGTCTTTTCTTGTGTTGTTGGTAACTTTTCGCAGGCAACGCATTTCACATGTAGTTAACATTCTACGTAAACATCCATTTATGAAGGTCTGTAGTTTTCCGGTGGTTTCTTTTGTTGTCCTCCATGTTACCGAGCAATGAAATCACAGACATGTCTGGTCAACCACTAGTGACAACTGTTATAAGAAAGAGAAGATGGAGATATGTTAGGCACACCTTGAGGAGAGATGATCAACGAATATCAAAGCAGGCATTGAAGTGGGATGCAAAGGGTTCAAGAAAGAGAGGTCGACCTAAGGAGACCATGAAACGAACTTTGCTGAGAGAGGCAGGAAATATCGGTCTCAGTTGCATGTAGGAGATTGAGCGAGTTGCCCAGGATAGAGCGGTATGGAGAAATTACTTGCAGGCCCTATATAACGTATAACGGTACGAGAGGAATTATTATTATTATGTTTCCGAGCCCCATCTGTCTAACTACTTACTTCTTCGAGCGCTCCATATCAACCACATATTAAATCTCTCTTTGTGATTTGTATGTGATCTGAGAGTAACAGAGATTGTACGCTGTGCCACTTATGCGCCTACAAGTAGACCAGCCATCTGATTTCAGCGACGTTTTTTATTTACTATGATAAAGAGTTTTAAAGCCGAAGGATTGACTTCATTGCACCGGGTTTTACTCAATCTGGTTCGGTCCCTCTCCGAAGAAATGGCATGCCACCTGCCGAAAGTATTGCGCAAATCACGAACTCCGTAGCTCCAGCAACAAACCTAGGGGTCTCCGGAAAAAACTGCACTCGTGAACAGAACGGCGCGGTCTGGATTCGAACCCACGACCTTCGACTCACAAGGCAAAGAACTTAACCACTTAGACACAAAGATCCCCTATTTATTAGGATAGCTTAACTAGATTCCTACCTCAGTCACACCTAACAACACGCCCTGTAGGCCGCAGTGGACATCGTTCTCACCTAAACTGAGATCAGGTATCTCTGATAAAATATTCCAATGGCTACACGAGGGAGCGAACCGGTTACCTTTGGCACGAGAGGCGACGGGCACCTAACCTCTACACCATATAGACCCCACCCCCGAAAACAAGAGAGAGAGAAAAACTAGAAGTTAAAACTCTATTATCACAAACATCTATTTCCTGTAGCAACACCAACACTGCAGCAGCAATCTTGAAACGCATTTCCATTTAAGCAGCCTGAGGCTACTAAAATTTATTTAAATTAGAATGTTGTCAGTGAGGTTCAGGACAGATTTTATGGGCCTTTAGGCTTAACGTTACATACCAAATCTGGTTTGCTAGATTTGGTACCTCCGGGTGTGGTTTTTATGTCTTTGACGATGTCGAGAGATATGTCAGAAGTTGGTTCAGGAATCGTTTCCCATCGTTATCCAGCGTCTTCTTCTTCTTCGTTTTCTCTCGAACGCCCGTTGTTAATTCAGGCGAGAGTCATGACGGTTGGTTTTGCGCTTCTGACTGTTTTTTGCGTGAGGCCTTCTTCTTCTGCGATCAACTTCTGCTATGCGATTACTCCGGTATGTGTCATAAACAGGGCGGTGCGCTTGATGTCTTCACCGGTTCCCCATAGTTTGTTTTGTAGTGTTGTTTCTGTTGGTCAGATTTACATTTTCCCACTGCGGAGGCTGGGGCAGTCTTACAGGATTTGTTTTGGGGAATGATTTGGTGCTCCGCAGTTGCAGGCAGCCGAGTCCCTGTGATACATTCTATGGAGGTGTGCTCTGAGACTGCAGTGTCCCGTTCTAAGTCTGAAGATCGCCTGTCTGCCCTGCGTGTTCGTAGCGCGTTGGACTACGGGTGACTATCCCTCTGTGTGTGCGGGTTCAATTCAGCGGGATGGCAGAAAAAGCCACAGATTCCCCAGATTTACGGTGTTCGTGGCACCGAACCGAAGGGTTACGATGTCCATGGCACCGAGTCGAAGAGCTGAAAAGCTCAAGTGCTTCTGGATCGGTAAATTGTGGTATGTGCTTTTCTGTTTAGTGTATTTATACTGTCATGCTCTGGGTTGTATCTTCCATTTGTTGTTCTCCACATGTTCGCGAGGCCTAAGATTACCCTTTTACATGCGTCCCTCAACCATGTTAACAAGTGTCAATACGGCAGGCGTAGGTGATCAGGATTCAGAGCAAACGTATGTCTCTGGTTATTGGTTACTAAACTGACGTAATTGCACTCCGGGCAGACCCATAGATGCTCAGTCTCCCCAACAGATATCGAAGAGTATGCATACTAATGGTTCCTGTGGCTCGCTGATTAAACACACCTCTCACTCTGCCTCTCAGACATCCAGTTCGACTTGAACAACGAGTAACTCCAAACTGCTTAAATCGCTTCAACATCGATTTTAGTGTCCCCATCCAACAGAGAGTCGCGAAGAGACCAAAGAATATCCCCTTATCCATCTTCAACTCCCCAACAATCGATGCTGTTGATGCAAGCCTGTCCGCTCTCTCATTACCGTAAACACCCGCATGCCCAGGACAGTATATCCACGTAAGCCGCTGGAGGTTAGAAACTTCTATAGACGACATCCACTCATACCGAAACCTGCCCTTCTGGACCTTGTGAAGCATCGACTGAGAGTTAGATACAACAACTGTACCCAATAAATGAAGTCCCAGAAATCCAATGGAGGGCAGCAGTAACGGCCTCAACCTCCATCCTCATACTAGAAGTAGTTGTCCTGTACACCCCACTTAGCACAGCCAATTATAAACTCATACGGTCAGCGGACTCAGGTAAACATTCTAGGAAATCAGACCACAACCGTCACGTGACCTCACATTCCAGTATTGTTGTATATAGACGAATTCATTTTAAAATCAACACAAAATGCTAAATCGAAGTTATATTATGCAACAAGTTCAGTTTAACAGTAAGGAATATCAATATAATGAATATTTGTCATCAATAAAAGACCATAGTCTCACAGAATTGAGTAAAATTGCAACAAAACCTTGCAGTGTTCTATCAAACATCTATATTTTCCAGCCTCCCCCTCTATGATCTAGGTCAGGGAATCCCCAGTCAGTTGTCTTGCCTAGTTATCTAGAGTTGGCTGTGGTTCTATCAAACATATATATATCTTTCAGCCCCAAAACTTAAACTAGGTAAGGGATTTTCCCGCCAGTTATCATGCATAGTTAGAGTTGGCTGTGACACTTCTCACCATCTCCAAAAACTACAACAACCACTGTTTCTAGACACCTTTCAATTGCCACTAACAACAACTTTTGGCCTGAGGTTCAGAGACCACTATGTCCACACTAGACTGAAACTACAGCAAACACAAGTGAACTTAACAAAGGACCTTGTTAACGGACTATTCCTATTTCCTCATGTTCCCCTCGTTTGTTTTCCTTAGTCGAAGCCAGTAACCTCAGATTGTTCAAATGTTCGACCCGGTCTTAGATCAAATATTCTTATATGTCCTGTTCTCAATTCTTCCTCGATCTCAGTCTCCGGCGATCCCTCTGTATTGTCTGTTTCGTGTATCCTGGTCTCATTCTTTCATTCTGAGAGTAGAACTTTCAGTGTCGGAGCCGAAACTACAGACGATCACCGTTAAAACAAATTGAGAGAAAGCAAACAGCCCTCGCAGAACATACCGACACTATTTCTTGCACTTGACAATCTCGGAAGAATAATGGGGGTTCGTTCGTATTTCCAAATTTTTTTTTTTTAAAAAGTATTTACTCGCCCGTGTGGTGATGTGGTTCTCAAGGGGACTAAAGAATAGTACCACTGTGACTTCTTCTTCTTCTTTGCGTTCGTTCTTTACGATCAATTTTAATCACTCTTTGTGATATGTTTGATCTTTGTCAAGAACATGTATACGTTGCATATTGGTTTGGTAGACTACTGCGACTTACAAGGCATGTCGTAAGAGGCGAATAAGGTATGACCTAGGAAGCTACCTAGCGAATAAAAAGCGTCGCATAAATCGGATGTGCTGGTCTACTTGTAGGCGCATAACTGGCACAACGTACATTAACTCTTAGGCTCAGATCACATACACATCACACAGAGTGGTTAACACGTGATCGATATGGGGCGTTTGAAGAAGAAGAATACTGTCTGTGTTACCGATTTTTAGGGCGGTGTAGTACATGAGGGGGCGAGGCACATGAACCTGAGGAATCTAAGAGTCCTATGCGTCTGTGGCTTTGGGGATAATGAGTCAGTCTATTAACCCCGACGTTCTGAGTTCGAATCACGCTGCGGACAGTTTGGTTGCAAATTATTTCGCGTGGATTTTTACAAAGGACGATGGCACCACCCGTTCAGAAAGCAATGACAAACTACTGAACGTAATAATGCCTAGAAAAATCACAAATATCGTTTAAAAGATGGGGTTGAGTTCTGTAAAGGATATGCAATTAACTTTATGGCTAAATAAGAGAACTAATATATATATATATATATATAGAGAGAGAGAGAGAGAGATAGATAAAAAGAGAGAGATCGAGAGATACAAAGAGAATGAGCGATTCATAGAAAGAGAGAGATAGAGAGAAATGGAGAGAGACAAGAAGAGATAGATAGAGAAAGAGATAGAGAGACAAAAAGAGAAAGACCGAGGAATAGATAGAGAGACAAAAAAGACAGATAGAGAAAGAGAGAAAGATAAAAAAAAAGACAGATAGAGAAAGACAAAAGGATACAGATAGAGAGAAAGATAAAAAGAGACGAGAGAAAAAGAGACAGGTAGAGAGAAAGACAAAAAGAGACAGAGAGAAAGACAAAAAAAAGAGACAGATAGAGAGAAAGACAAAAAGAGACAGATAGAGAGAGAGAGAGAGAGAAAGACGAGACAGAGAGAAACACAAAAGAGACAGATAGAGATAAAAACAAAAAGAGACAGAGAGAAAGACAAAAAGAGACAGATAGAGAGACAAAAAGAGACAGAGAGAAAGACAAAAAGAGATAGACAGAGAGGCAAAAATAGACAGACAGAGAAAGAGAGAGAAAGAGAGAGACAAGATGAAAAGAGATACACAGCTTATAAACTAAACCCGCCACCTACGTGATCCAAACAATAATTTTCAGACGGAAGCGAATCATCTCATATCACCCAGAGAACAACATTCTTACTCGCATTTCCTTAAAGCGTCAAAGAGCTTAATACCAAATATCGAGGAAGACGACGAGGTCAAGAAACATAACTACTTCAACCTCGTTCCCTCTACATTTACTTACCATACACGAAATCCCCAACCGTCTCTCATCGATGATATTCAACACCGTGATATTTTATTGACTTAATCGTCTTTCTCCCCTTTTTCATTTTATTTTAAACAAAAGAAATTCGCAAAAGCTTCTAAATAGGAAAGAACATACCAAAACTTTGGTCTCAACAGCGTCAATGGTAGCAATTTCGTGGACAAATAAAGACTTTCAACTTTCGGTAAATGCTAACATTAAAAAAGGCACGAGGTAGAGAGAGAACCCACTTCCATGAAAGCGTGGCTTATCTACAAGAAAAGACTCGCTCGGAAATGGATAACGGCCCTCTGAATCGCCTCGTCTCCGAGTAATATCACGTACTATCACGAAAACGCATAAACTTAGCTTAACAGAGATTGTAAGAACGTTTTCCTCAATTAAGCTTTAGTAAAATACATAGGCGTGTATGCTGTCGAATATTAAGGGTAATTGGGGACGGAAAGAGGGGGTGTCTGGCGTCTATGCGATTTATTTCTTGATTTCGATTGATTGATTAATACATTGCTGATAGGACTCTTGGCGTCTGGCCAAAAGGATTAAAGGGCGGCTCCAATGCGGGTGACCCGTGTTCAATTCACGGTAAGACCAAGGATTTTTTCTGTTGTGGGCATAAATACAAAATCCTAATCTGAACAGCTTCGTGGCGAAAGCACTAGCCATGCGACCGTTAAATTCATTAGGTTTACGTCCCACCTGTCCTACACTGCCCTGAGAAGCGGTAATACAGACAGTAACAACAGTTCTGTTTTTGATAGAGAAAACTTCATTGTGTAACCATCATTAAATGTTTCAGTTTGGAATATCTTCATTGCACTCCGGACATTTTCACATGTGCTCCGATCTCCTTCGCAATATCTCTAACAGCGTTCAGCCACTAACCGTACCAGTTCTCTCTCTCTGCGATCACCGCCCAGACCGACGTACCAGATCTCCCCATAAAGTCTATTCATGTGGAAATCTGATTCATGCAGCCTTAGCGTTGGTGTGTTTTACGTCACCTCTTCAGCACTTTTTGAAGCTCTGGTGCTTATCTTTCGGCGATGTGTACGGTTTCTGCCAGCGTTTACTCGGTTCACTCTCCGCTCTGTAGCCATCTATTTTTTTTTAACGGTGTGGAGTAGCTAGCACCACGTCCAACCTCCTTACTCGCCTCTTACGACATGCGTGGCAGGTAACAGTGGTTCTATTCTTTACACTCCAATTTGGGCCCCGGTAATTACTCGGGTGCATACCAGTTCGATGTTGATTGATGAACCTACTCATATACCTGTAGTGATGTTCTTTTCTGTCCACCCCAATCTTCAGTACAAGCTCTTGCAATCTAGCAGTTGACGTGAAATGGTTTAAATGAAAATTACTTGTACCTCTGAACTTGGGGAAATCTCGTCTGAATGACAGGTACACATTGTAAATAAGGAAACCTGGTCTTCTAAAAAACAAATCAGTCGGAAGCGTCGCACCAGACGCTGTCGCAAGCTACGTCTGAATTCATGTCAGACGAAAGCAAGAAGAAGAAGAAGACTAGCGCAGTGCGTTATCAACTACGTTATTGGCGACCCCTTGTCGAGCATTTAAACCCTCGCACACAAGACTGGTATCTTATCTACTCAACCAGACGACACAATATCAACACGAGCACACAGATACAAATCAAGAACGAACAAACACGACATCGTCTCGATTCACCACACGTGATCGCATGGACTCGCCACGACTACAAGAGATCGCCTGGACTCATCCCGACCACATGACACCATCTGGACTCACCTCTACCACACGACACCATCTGAACTAGCCACGTCCACACGACACCATCTGGACTAGCCACGACCACACGACACCACCTGGACTAGCCACGACACCATCTGAACTAGCCACGACCACAACGACACCACCTAGACTAGCCACGACCACAACGACACCATCTGGACTAGCCACGACCACAGAAACATCATCTGGACTCACCCCTACCACACGAGATCGCCTGGACTCACCCCTACCACACGGCATCATCTGGACTCGTCCCTACGACAGGACACCATTTGAACTCAGCACTACCTCTCCTCTCTCTCAGCGGAGCAGGTTCCTTTTGTGACGGTACGCGGCTGTTTCATTCTGGAATTAGTTCACACAGGAAACATTTCACAGTTGTTAGCATTTCGTGTGATTTTCATTGGCACAGGAACGGAGCAATTATGGGGTGACCCGTTGCAGTGAAGTTGGAACCGTACTTATGAACTATGAACTATCTCCTCTCTCTCTCTCTCTCCTCTCTTCCTTTAATCCGGAGTGGGCATTGCCCTCAACCAACTCATGCCAAGTGTTCCTATCTCTACCTATCTCCTTCAGCTTCCTCTAGCTCTTCTATTTATTGTTGATATTTGCCTCCAAATCCCGGCCTCCCCTACTTTCGCTGTCCCTGAGGGTTCCGGGAAAGGGCCTCACCCCTACCACATGACACTATCTGAACTCAGCCCATCCACAACGACACCATATCAAAGGAGCGAACACATACAAATCAAATACAAACAAGGACACTGCAGGCTCAACTATCACATGCACAGAATAAAGCCTGCACAGACTGCACAGTGTGCATGTCAGACAGAAACAGAATAGAGAGCACATCATGTAGTCATGTCTATCATACATACACCATCATCATCAAATATCTTGTCCTGTGCAGAAATGTACCACCACAACAGTCCTTCAGAATTTATCTCTCTCATAGGCCAGATGTCCCGCATCAGCAGCCGTCGTGCTCAAACCTTCAGTTACATCATTAATCCATGTTTCCCGTGGTCTTCCTCAAATATACACCAACGAATCTAAACATGGCCTCATGAACGAAGCAACAGAGCAAGTTATGGGGAACTCTCAAAGAACTCCAACTGACATGCAGCTTCATAGAGGCAAGCCATCTCATGGTTTAGACGAGCATACGAAACAGAACGCAAAGAAGAAGAAGAAAAAACACAAACAGAACACAATCTGAACTCACCCCTAAATTTTCTGCTTCTCCAGGAAGCTGTGAATGTTCCAATTTGTAAGTTGTCCATCCAAGACTAGATTGTTTGACTGAATCTATAGCAGAATCCAACAACACCACTGTGGAAGAGATACAAGGGAAGTGTCAATAGAAGCTTAAAATAAATAATCATATACAGGGTGTTCAAGATAATTGCAGCCTCATTGACAAATCAAAAGTTGCCAGTTAACCTATTGCGTTGTGTCTATTTACTATTTAAACCGGTTCTGACTAGCTCGTCCTATGTCACATTTGTTCCATCGCCCCTTCCGCACTACAATTGCACACCATCACACAACCTTGACCTATACTACGTCATAACTGAACCTTCTCATTTTCATAAATATATGCCAGATTAGCTCCATTGATAGGCTACTTTTATCTTGAACACCCTGTATAATTAAACAGATAATAGAAGATAATGCAAGCGATGATGATGTTGTTGTATATACCAACGGGTCTGTGCACAGCCAACTATAAACTCATAGGGCTAGTAGTTACTGTGGACAACAAATTGGGCAGTCAGTGTCAGGTTTGTCATGTTTCCCAAAGCTTAGTTTTACCACAGCCAACTTTAAATTCATACGGCCATCGGACTGAGGTACAAATTCTAGGAAATTAGACCGTCACGTGACCTCACATTCCAGTATTGTTGTTTATAGACGAATTCATTTTAAAATCAACACAAAAAGATAAATCAAAGTTATATTATGTTACAAGTTAAATTTAACAATAAGGAATATCAGTATTATTACTATTTTTTATCAATAAATAACCATGGACTCACAGAATTGAGTAAAATTTGCAAAAACAAGTTTACAGTGTTCTATCAAACATATGCAATATCCAGCCCAAAAACTCAAACTAGGTAAAGGTTTCCCTGGTCAGTTATGCGGCCCAATATTAGAGATGGTGGGTAGAAGTCAGGCTGGGGTTTCTTGGCTAATGCGCATGGAAGGGTTGTTGCGGAGCAAAATAGAGCGTAGAGGACAACTATTTCTAGTATGAGGATGGAGGTTGAGGCCGTTACTGCTGCCCTCTATTGGATCTCTGGGACTCTGTTTACTGGGGTCGTTCTTGTATCTGTCTCTCAGACGGTGCTTCACAAGATCCAGAATGGCAGTCTGTGGTATGAATGGGTGTCGTCTATAGAGATTTCCAACCTCCAGAGACCCACGTAGATCTACTGCCCTGGTTATGCGGGTGTTCGCGACAACGAGAGAGCGGGTATGCTTGCATCGAAAGCATCGATTGTTGGGGAGTATAGGATGGATAAGAGGGAAGTTGACATGGACATTTTTATACCTACTTTGTGTTACCAGAGCCAAACATGGACATTGAGCAAAGCGCAGTCACAAAAATAACTACATGTGAAATGCGTTGCCTGCGAAAAGTTACCAACAACACAAGAAAAGACAGAATCACCAACATCAGCATAAGAAAAAAAATTGGCACAAAACCGTGCTTGAATTACATAGATAAACAAAGAATGAAGTGGTTTGGCCACTTAATAAGAATGCATCCAAACTCCACAGTATACAGAGTCTTCTACAACAGAACATCGGGAAAGAAGGCAAGAGGAAGACCACGGAAAAGATGGTTAGATGGCGTAGCAGAATCCTGTGAAAGAGCAAAGATAACAATCACACAAGCCACCAGAACAGCGCAAGACAAAACAGAAAACCACGACACTGGGCAACAACCCGGTAGCAGTGTGACGACAAAAGAAGAAGAAGGGGGAAGTTGTTCAATCTCCTGGCGAGCAACTGTTAGAAGAGGAAACTAAAATAGACGTTCAAATAATAGAGTGATTAAGAGAGTTTGGAATTGCACGTTGTGCAAGTAGAGCTGGATGCCTGAGGAGCATGATGAGTATGTTTAACGAGCGAGCCATGGAAACCATCAACATGCATTTTTTTTCCGATCCAGAAGCACTTGAGCTTTTCAGCTCTTCGGCTCAGTGCCATGGACATCGTAACCCTTCGGCTCGGTGCCACGAACACCGTAAATCTGGAGAATCTGTGACTTTTTCTGCCATCCCGCGGAATTGAACCCGCACACACAGAGGATAGTCACCCGTAGTCCAACGCGCTACGAACACGCTGGGGCAGACGGGCATCAGTATGCATACTCTTCGATATCTAAAATTAGAGAAATGTCTGGTCAACCACTAGTGACAACTGTTATAAGAAAGAGAAGATGGAGATATGTTGGACACATTGAGGAGAAATGATCAACGAATATCAAAGCAAGCATTGAAGTGGGATGAAAAGGGTTCAAGAAAGAGAGGTCGACCTAAGGAGACCCTTAAACGAACTTTGCTGAGAGAGGTAGGAAATATAGGTCTCAGTTCCATGGATGAGATTGAGCGAGTTGTCCAGGATAGAGCGGTATGGAGAAATTACTTGCAGGCCCCATGTAACGTATAACGGTACGAGAGGAATTAGTATTATTATATAAGTGTTTGCTGAGTCTGCAGTGTCCGGTACGTAGGTGAAATATAATGACCTGGTCTGTTCTACTTAGGATAACTTATATTCAAAAGCAAATATATGTTTTTACAATTCCTGGTTAAATGTCCATGCTTCAAATCCATACGTTGCAACTAGGAATATGCACGCTCTTAGTTTTCTGATCTTTGTTTTCTTATCAGTTCTGTTCCATACTGTTTTTAGTTAATATTTGTCGGGGGAGGGGGAGCAAAGGAAGCAATGGATAGTACCAATGCGACCTACAAGGCATGTCATAAGCGGCGACTGATGTAGGGACCTATGGAAGCTACTCTAGTAAATAATAAGCATAGCAGAAATTGGATGTGCTGGCCTACTTGTAGGCGCATAACTGGTACAAACCAGTGGAGGCCCATGATCATTTTTGTTGGCGGGGCCAGATAGATATTTTCGGAAAAATCATGGTTTCGGTTAGGATATATTTTAATGAATAAAATAATAAATGCACGTTACACCTTATTTTTGGTCGGCCCGGCCCCACTGGCCCTTAATGACGAGCCGCCACTGGGCACAACGTACAATCGCTCTTATGTTCAGACCGCATACAAATCACACACAGAGTTGTTAACAAGTGTTCGATATGTAGCGTTCGAAAAAAGGAGAAGAACCCAGACCACTAATCTAAGAAGCAAGTGCACTAACGACAACGCTACTGCGGCTCTCTACACTTTCCTCTTGGACAAGCAAAACAATGGTGGCAAGAATATACAGACGAGGGGAAAAAAATGAGAAAATTAAAATGCATTCTATCCGACAATAAACAAATTCTCACCATCCGCACTCCTAACAGATACATAGTATTTTTACTACTTCAATTATTGACTTTGTTACGCCCTATAGACATCTCGGCTACGTTCTGTAAGAAAACGAAACTAAACCACAGGAAATAGCCATAAAGGGAAGAAGAAGAAAAACACAACACTAAATTAAAAAACTTAATAGCAGCCATCTTAAAAAGTGTCTCAGCGGGATTTCCCGATTTGGGGGGCGTAAGACTCGTAAAGAACCCATTAAACTGAGCGCTTATCTCCCGCAGACATTGAAGGGAAAAAACGGGTGGAATGGTGTTAATATTCTGGAACCGTGTGAGTGCCTTGTTATGTTTGTATTAGAGATGACTGTTAACGGATTTAGTAGGGTGAGCTTTAGATGGACTAGAAAATGAGACTATTCAGTAGAATAGAGGGATTTGTGGTCGTCGGCTTCTGCTTCTTCTTCTTCTTATTCATCGATCGCTCCATATCGACCACTTGTTAAACTACTCTGTGTGATTGGTATGTGATACAATCATAAAGAGTGAAGGAATAAGTGAAGGAAGAATGAGAGGAAGATCTAGAAGACGATGGGTGCAAGGTGTTATTGACGATCTGAGAATGACTGCTGCTGACGCCGGTTAACTTTCACAGAATAGAGAGCTTTTCAGGACTGTGGTCATGTGAGTCAAGTTCCGGAAGGGACAAGCTACTTGATGATGTTCTGATCCAAGCCTTAGAGCGATTGTACGTTGTGCCAGTTATGCGCCTACAGGTAGACCAGCACATCCGATTTCTGTGATACTTTTTATTTACTAGGTAGCTTCCTAGGCCCATCTCACGACATACCATGTAGGTCACAGTGTTACTATTCTTTGCTCCCCTTGCGATCCTCGGCGACACACTGACAAAGAAACAGTGAAGAAAAGCAACAGGTAAAAGAAGTGAGAAAGTTGAGAGATGCTGCTGGAGCGTCGAGCGAGTGTCAGAAAGAAAGCGAGTGTCAGAGGGCGAGTTGGAGTGTTGGGTTTGAACAGTCACATCTGTCAGTCTGTGAGTGTGGCTACATCAGCGGTAGAAGAGACATTTATTGTAGGATGTGTAAAAGAGGAAGATGAACTTGTACATGAAAGGGAAATGATTGAGTAAATATGTGGTTGTGGTCAATAGAAGGGTTGAAATGGTATGACAAGGTTATTAATTGGTGGTAGTAGTAGTACTAGTGGTGGTGGCATTGTAGTAGTAGTAGTAGTGGTGGTGGTAGTGATGATGATGTTATTAGTAGTGGTGGTAGTAATATTGATAGCTGTGATGAAGGTTGTAGTAGTAGTAGTAGTGGTGGTGGTGGTGATGGTAGTCCCACCACTTCTACTACCAATACTATCATCATCATCGTCACTACCCTGTTATGCCTACATCAGTCGCCTCTTACGACATGCCTTGTAGGTCACAGTGATACTATTCTTTGCTCCTATTGTGAACCCTGACAAGACATGGGCGTTCTTCTTCTAATACGGATAGTCTTTCCTTCTTCTTTCCTTTCTCTAGTCACGTTTGACTTCACAGCGTCAGGATAAGAAGAGACTTCTAGAACGAACTTCAGTGTGCACTTCATAAATTGTGCTTTTCGACGCCTCCATTTCAGTTTGGAATATCTTCACTACGACGTGCCTCAATATCTTCTTCTTCTTTGCGTTCGTTCTTTACGACCAATTTTAATCCTCTTTGTGATATGTTTGATCTTTGCCAAGAACGTGTATACGTTGCACATTGGTTTGGCAGGCCCCTAAACGCGTAGATTTCTACAAGTTTAGGACATGTGCATTCGATTTCACCCATACCTCCTTAGTCGCCTCTTACGACATGCGTGTCAGGTAACAGTGGTTCTATTTTTTACACCACAAATTTGGGCCACGGTAACCACTCGGGCGCCTCAATATATAAAAAGTTGAAAAGCACTGGGCTATTGTATTTCACAGTGTTACTATTTTTGCTCCCATGCAAGCCCCACCAAAACACAGGCATATATCAATCAAACAGACACAAATAAATCAATGAACTTGATCTGTGATTGATATATTCAATTATCAAAAGCTTCAAGTGGGGGACGATACTAGCTGCTCAGAAAACCGATACAAACTTCTCAACATTCTTAACTACTTAGACCACTCAGAGATTGGTAGACTCGCGTGTGGGTTCGGTTACAGCCACTTAAACGCACACACGTGCGAGAGAAGAGCAAAAAAAAAAACATCACCTGGCCCGTTCAGAAGCATAGCAAGAATGTATACTGGATTATGTGGGAGAATCTAATGGAAGCGTTTGCTGTGCCGTGTCTGTGGAATCAGGAAAATGTATAGGAACAAGTATATCCAGTGGCGGCTTATGATCGTTTTTGTTGGTGGGGCCAGACACACATTTGTGGGAAAATTATGGCTTTGGGTTATGTTATATTTTAATTTATTAAATAATAAATACATGTTACATATTATTTTTGGTGGGGCCTGGCCCCTCTGGCCCTTAATGACGAGCCACCACAGAGTATATCCCATCACAGTAGGCATGCGGAGATCAGCTTGCAGGGTCTGATCTGGGGATTGCTTTGGTGTTCCACATGTGCAGGCCGCCGAGTCCATGAGACCCATTCTATGGAGGTGTCCTCTGAGACTGCAGTGTTCCGTTCTAAGTCTGAAGACTGTGCTTTTCTGTTTAGTGTATTTATACTGTCATGATCTGGGTTGTATCCTTCGTTTGGTGTTCTCCACATCATTTTTCTGGATTATTTCAGTAGAGTCTTTGCTTCTGTAAAGTTTTGTCTTGGGTGGTGTTCTGTTAGGTTCCCTCCAGCCCTTGCGAGTTTGCCAGCCTTTTCATTTCCTGGTATGCCACAGTGTGCTGGTATCCACTGTAAGACTGGTTCAGAATTTGTTGACAGCAGGTTGATTTTTTGACGTACATCCTGGACATCTGTGGCTAAGTGATTGGTTTCATTGCACTGGGTTTCTCCAAAGAGTTTCGTCCCTATCGCCAGAGACAGCATGTCCTATTCTGAGAGCATTGCACAAAGAACGAACTCCGTAGCTCCAGGCACAATTTTAGGGATCCCATGAAAAAAAATGTACATGTGACTAAGTTCGGATTCGAACCCACACCCTTTATTACAACAGGAAAACGACTTAAACACTTTGCCATTGAGACCCCCCTAAGAAGATGACAATGATGATGGTCCTATCAATCAGTCAATCAGTCAATCAGTCAATCAGTCAATCAGTCTATCAGTCAATCAGTCTATCAGTCTATCAGTCTATCAGTCAATCAGTCTAAGTAGAAGAAGACAGAGATAAGTATCGCTGGAGTAATGGAACGACACATTTAAAATAAATGTACGCCCGAGTGGTTACCGGAGCCCAAATTTGGGGTGTAAAGAATAGAACCACTATTATCTGCCACGCATGTCTTAGGAGGCGCCTAAGGAGGTGTGGCTGAAATCGGATGCACGTGTCCTAAACGTGTTGAAGTCTATGCGTTTAGGGGCCTACCAAACCAATGTGCAACGTATATACGTTCTTGGCAAAGATCAGACATATCACAAAGAGTGATTAAAATTGGTCGTAAAGAACGAACGCAAAGAAGAAGAAATAAATGTAAAATTCCCCAATCTGGAATGTTGCATACACTTATAAAGATGGAGAGAGAGATGGGAGGGAGAGAGAGAAAGACGGAGATATCAGACAGAGATAAGTAGCGCTGGAGCACTTGAACATTTTCTTTGAATGCTTCATATCGACTACTTTGTTAAACCACTCGTTGTTAGTTGTATGTGAACTTAGCCTAAGAGCGATTGTAATGTTGTGCCAGTTATGCGCCTATAAGTAGGTCAGCACATCCGATGTCATTTACTAGAGTAGCTTCCCTATGCCACTACGTTAGTCGTCTCTTACGACATGCCTTGTAAGTCGCATTATTGCTATTCTTTGCCCCCCTTCGAGCCCCACAACACACGAGCGACTGGAACGACAAATACTAAATAAGTTGAAGATTCTGCAACGTTGACTGACTGTTGCACGATCTTATAATCAGGATTAAATATGCAAATTGTACATTCTTCCATCTGGAAACCAGATCACATTTTTCCTGTGCTCGCGTCTGACTAGCGAAAACAGTATCTCCCTGTGCACACAGATGCTTGTGCAAACATACTGTCGGAAGTAAAGCCTGTATTTAAATTCACTGACCTAGACTTAACAAAGATCAGAATACTCACATGGGCGTCCATATTTTAAGGGGCAAGGATGTGGGGAAGGAGGGGGTGAAAGTGGTCCCGCCACTGGAAAATGACTTTTGATTTTAAAAAAGTATTATACGAAAATCGTCTTTTCAACATTTCGACGAAGTAATAGAACAGTAGTGGTGTCTATGGCTTAGGGATAATGACTCGGTCTATTAACCCCGACGTTCTGAGTTCGAATCACGCTGCGGACGGTTTAGTTGCAAATTGTTTCGTGTTAATTTTTACAAAAGGACGATGTCACCACCCGTTCAGAAAGCAATGACAAACTACTGAAAGCAATAATGCCTAGAAAAATCACTGACAGCGTTAAAAAGCTGGGCTTGATTCGCAAAGTCCTGTAAAGGATATGCAATTAACTTTTTTTTAAATATTAAAGCAGTGGGAGTCTTAAGTGGTAGTGATTTCCTGCTATGGAATCATACGTAGTCATTGCCCATTGTGCGACGCTTCTGACTGATTTTTGCGTGAATACGTACTTTCCTTTCCATCAGTGTTTCCGGCCATACAGGCGTACCTTCTCCGTGTTCAGAGGTAGCTCCAGCACATAAAAAGCGTCCACTTGTGAGAAACGTATATCGTCCACTTGTGCTATGCCCTAATCTAGTTCACAGCTGTTTCAGCGATGGAGGGCACTTTACAAAGATAAGTACACGTGTATCAAGCGTACTCGTCAGTTAGGTAGATTAGACTCACCTGTTCCCCCCAGCAGCAGGTACACAGATTTTGGCTCACCTGTCCCTGGCTCACCTGCTCCCAGCAACCTCCTCTCTCCCACATATATACCTATCTGCACCTACCACATATCTACCTGTAATTTATATATGAAAATAATCGAGTCATATCATTTACACACCGTTGCCATTAACCACAGTAAACGAGTCGTTGATTTTATAGGCACCACTTATACGTCCACTAGTTTGCCATTGCTTTCTGAACGGTGTGTTCTATTTTTGAAAATCTTGGCATATCCTTTTAAGACGTCACCATTAACCACAGTAAACGAGTCGTTGATTTTATAGGCACCACTTATACGCTCACTTATACGTTGCCATTCTTTCTGAACGGTAAGGTCTATTTTGACTTTTCGTAAAGATCCACGAGGAAAGATTTGCTTCAAAATTGCAGGCCGCGGTGTTTGAACCAACTCGGGTTGTGATCTTTCTCTTCGAACGCTCCATATCGATCATTTGTTAACCACTCTGTGTGATTTTATGTGATCCGAGCCTAAAAGCGAATATACATTATGCCAGGTATGCGCCTACAAGTAGGCCAGCATATTCGACTTCTGTTATGTTTCTTTTACTAGGGTAGCTTTCCTAGGCCCCTACATCAGTCGACTCTTACGACATGCCTTTAGGTCGCAGTATTACCACTCTTTGCTCCCCTAGCGAGCCCCGGCAGCACACGGGTGATGCTTGTGATCGAGCTCACTACTGATAATTTCTACATCCATTTTTCTATAAATTTTCACCAATGTGTTATCCATGAATGGGACGCGCTTAATACAGTTAGATTTCCCGTAACTTTTTATATAGATCGCAGTAATAATACTCTTTGCTCCTCATACGAGCACAGGGAACACACTAGCGAAGCAAGTAAACCCAATTTCTGCTACGCTTTTTATTTACTATGGTAAATAAAATAAAAAAAGGGGTCCGTAGACCCCCTCAACCTCATTAACCTCTTACGACATGCATTATAGGTCGCAGTGTTAATATTCTTCTTCTTCTTTGCGTTCGTTCTTTACGATTAATTTTAATCACTCTCTAATATATGTTTGATCTTTGCCAAGAACGTGTATACGTTGCACATTGGTTTGGTAGACCCCTAAACGCATAGACTTCTACACGTTTAGGACACGTGCATCCGATTTCAGCCAAAACTCCTTAGTCGCCTCTTACGACATGCGTGGCAGGTAACAGTGGTTCCATTCTTTACACCCCAACTATGGGCCCCGGTACCCACTCGGGCGAGTGTTAATATTCATTGCTCCCCTTGCGAGTCCCACGACACACGGGCGATAAAGATGTATAGAAATAGATAATGACTAGAGTAAGAGAAGACGACGAGACATGTAGCTATCGCGAGCGCCGTTGCAAGGCAATCACTTGGAGGATCTTGACAAGGTAAGGTGGACGTCTGCTTTCTATGAACATATCCAGGTTGACGTCGGGGAATGATGGAAGAAGATGGGAATGTAGATACGTTAAGTGTGGAGAGATATATATAAATGAATGAATGAACAGGGAGAGAAAGAGAAAGACAGACAGACCAACAGATAAATAGATAGATATGAATGAACAGGGAGAGAAAGAGAAAGACAGACAGATCAACAGATAAATAGATAGATACGAATGAACAGGGAGAGAAAGAGAAAGACAGACAGATCAACAGATAAATAGATAGATACGAATGAACAGGGAGAGAAAGAGAAAGACAGACAGATCAACAGATAAATAGATAGATACGAATGAACAGGGAGAGAAAGAGAAAGACAGACAGATCAACAGATAAATAGATAGATACGAATGAACAGGGAGAGAAAGAGAAAGACAGACAGATCAACAGATAAATAGATAGATACGAATGAACAGGGAGAGAAAGAGAAAGACAGACAGATCAACAGATAAATAGATAGATACGAATGAACAGGGAGAGAAAGAGAAAGACAGACAGATCAACAGATAAATAGATAGATACGAATGAACAGGGAGAGAAAGAGAAAGACAGACAGATCAACAGATAAATAGATAGATACGAATGAACAGGGAGAGAAAGAGAAAGACAGACAGATCAACAGATAAATAGATAGATACGAATGAACAGGGAGAGAAAGAGAAAGACAGACAGATCAACAGATAAATAGATAGATACGAATGAACAGGGAGAGAAAGAGAAAGACAGACAGATCAACAGATAAATAGATAGATACGAATGAACAGGGAGAGAAAGAGAAAGACAGACAGATCAACAGATAAATAGATAGATACGAATGAACAGGGAGAGAAAGAGAAAGACAGACAGATCAACAGATAAATAGATAGATACGAATGAACAGGGAGAGAAAGAGAAAGACAGACAGATCAACAGATAAATAGATAGATACGTCGCCAGTTGGTTAGCATGGGGTGCAAAGAATAGTAACACTGCGAGCTACAAGGCATGTCGTAAGAGGCGACTTTCATTCGTTCTTGATGTTTGGCTGATTATATATCAGATTAGAATGATAAAAGCGGCCTAAGAATTATCACGAGAGAGAGATAGAGAGAGAGAGATAGAGAGAGAGAGATAGATAGAGAGAGAGAGAGAGATAGATAGAGAGATAGAGAGAGAGAGAGATAGAGAGAGAGATATAGAGAGAGAGAGATAGAGAGAGATAGAGAGAGAGAGAGAGAGATAGAGATAGAGAGAGAGAGATAGATAGAGAGAGAGATAGATAGAGAGAGAGAGAGATAGAGATAGAGAGAATATAGAGGAGAGAGAGATAGAGAGAGATAGAGAGAGAGAGAGAGAGAGAGAGTAAGAGGCGACAAGGTAGAGCACTATGGAACTAATACGTAAATAAAAAGCTTTGCAGAAATCAGATGTGCTGGTCTATTTGTAGGCGCATATCTGGCACAATGTACAATCGCTCTTAGGCTTAGATCACATACAAATCACAAAGAGTGGTTTAACACGTGACCGATATGGAGCGTTGGAAGAAGAAGAACCAACGACGTTCTGAAAGCATGGCACCAGTAGAAACCCTACGTCACATAGATACCCCCCTCCCCTTCCCTCTATATTATTTCTAAATAGTTACACTCCGAAATTTTATTTACGCCCCCACGCATTTTTATGATGTCTGCTAATTTAGCGCCGGTATATCGGCTTTGTGACATTTTGAAAAATACCGCTAGCCTTTGTATTGGTTCAGAAGGGCAAAAGGGTTAAGCGAGTCCCATGTGCGGAATTTCTCTCGCGGTTTAGATCCTTCTTCTTCTTTGAACGCTCCTTATTGACCTCTTGTTAAACTACTCTTTGTGATTTGTATGTGATCTTAGCCTGAGTGCGATTGTACGTTGTGCAAGTTATGCGCCTACAGGTAGGCCAGCATATCCGATTTCTGCTACACTTTTATTTACTAGTGTAGCTTCCTAGTCCCCTACCTCAGTCGTCTCTTACGACATGCCTTGTAGATCGCAGTGTTACTATTCTTTGCTCTCCTTGATAGCTCCGGCAACACACAGTCGATGGTTTAAATCCGAAACTATTCCCGTCAAATTCTGATCATGTAAGTCAGTGTTCGTAGTATGTTATCAGTGAAAGCATGGTATCAGTGAGATAACTGGCACGTTATGTGTGTGATAACAAGCCTCGTGTGACAGGTGATATCTACTAAACGCATATGGTTATCACTATTATCAGGGTTATACCGCCCCCACATCGAAGGATGATTGTACAGAATTTCCAGCAAATAGTTTCTTTTACAAATGTTTATATTCTGTTTAGGAGCGTCTCACCTGTGTGTTATCGGAGCTCGCAAGGAGCAAAGAATAGTAATACTGCGATCTACAAGGCATGTCGTAAGAGGCGACTGAGATAGGGGGCTTTGGTAAGCTACCCTAGTACATAAAAAGCGTCGCAGAAATCGGATGTGCTGGTCTACTTGTAGGTGCATACCTGGCACAACGTTCAATCGATCTTAGGTTCGGATCACATACACATCACACAGAGTGGGTTAACAAGTGATGGGTATGGAGAGTTGGAAGAAGAAGAAAGTAATGTAGACACGTGTGCCCTGATCTCTTCTTACATAGGAAGATCTCATCGGCAGTGGACGAACTCTGTAACTTCTGTGAGGGTCCCTAATAAGTTATACCCCGATATCAAATAGCTTGTCCTGAGCAGAACTTTACCACCTCAACAATCCTTCGAACCTCTCTCTCTCTCTCTCTCTCTTACTCATAGGACAGATGTCTGGCCTCTGAAGCCGTCATGTTCAAACCATCAGTTACATCCTGAATCCATCTTCTCCGTGGTTTTCCTCTTCTCTTTACCGGGATGTCTCCTTCCACGACGGTCTTCTCCACCCTTCTTGTCTCTTTATATGAAGAAAATACTTTAATTTATACCCTTCTTGCACGGCACAGAACATATAGAATCCAATTCTATACGTAGTGTACCGTGCAAGAAGTGAATTTCTTCACTTCTGCTGTATCCTTTGCTTGATAAAGACATTTTGGTCGAAATGTTGCTGTGTATCTACATTCACTACTACTACTACAACTACTACTACAACTACTACTACAACTACTACTTCTATTACTACAACTACTACTACAACCACAACATCTACTACTACTGCTACTACTACTGCTACTACTACTATCACTACTTCTACTACCACAACCACTACTACTACTATTACTACAACTACTACTTCTACTACTACAACTACTACAACCACTTCTACTACAACCACTACTTCTACTATTACTACCACTACTTCTACTACTACTACAGCTACTACTACTAATACATCTACTACAACCACTACTACTACAACCACAACAACCACTACTACTACCACAACCACTACTACTACAACCACTACTACTACAAACACCACTTCTACTTCTACTACCACTACTTCTACTACTACTACATCTACTACTAACACTACATCTACTACTGCATCCACTACTTCTACTACTATTACTACTACATTTACTACACATACTACTACAACCACTACACATACTACTACAACCACTACACATACTACTACAATTACTACATCTACTACTACAACCACTACATCCACACTTGTAAGTTTCCAGTATCTAAACCAACATATGAACTCTATCAAACAGAACATAGTTACAATCTACAACAACAACAGTAATACAACAAACATATTGTTACAAAGTTCACTTTCAATAATTTTTCATCATCATCATCATCAGGTGCCGTCTCCACATCGAATGTTGGCTGTAATGAATCTCCAGCATCATCTGTCTTTCGCCTTGCTGTTGCATTCTGCCATACTGTAACCTGTCCATTTCTTAAAGTTTCCCGCCCACTTTCTCGGTCTTCCTCTTGCTCTTCCCCCCTAAACTTTCCCCTCTAGTAAATGTTTTATCATGGTGTCGTGTCTTTTTATGTGCCCAAAATAATTTACTTGTAAGCAACAAGTTCTTTACGATCAATTTTAAATCACTCTTTGTGATGTTTGATCTGTGCCAAGAACGTGTATAAGTTGCACATTGGTTTGGTCGGCCCCTAAACGCATAGACTTCTACACGTTCAGGATGCGTGCATCCGATTTCATCCAAATCTCCTTAGTCGCCTATTAAGGCATTGCGTGGCAGGTAACAGTGGTTCTATTTTTTACACCCAAATGTGGGCCCTGGTAACCACTCGGGCGACTGGAGTCTTCTCTAATATCGATAATATATGCCCCGATAAGGTAGATGTAATTTAATGTATGGTTCACGAGAGAGAGAGTGAGAGAGTCAACAAGGAGAGGGCGAGAGTGTAACTGCTAACGATCACTGGTGCTGTTATCGACCTACATATGACCAGGTCGAAGCAAGGGTAAATGACTAGGTGGTGATTGATTTACCCTCTCTCGGCAAGTGCAACTTGTGTGTGTGTCGTCCGAGTCTCGTTGCATACAGCATCAGTCCACGAGTGAGAAGGGAGAGTCTCGCTATGGTGTAGAGATATTCTGTACACCTCCCGTGTACAGATTCCGATTCCCCGTCATTTCTGAGAGATGGTATCGCTCATTGATTTCTGCTTGCGTCACGTGCCGTTGCAAATTATCCAACCATGCGGAAGCATGGAGGAGGGTTGAGAAAAAAACACACAGAAATCAGTACTCGTTGATCAGGAGAAGGGGGAAGATCCGGTAAATTAATATGCATATAGAATGAGACAGATGATGAAGAGCTGCTTCAGTGCTATATGAAGTTCATCATCATCATACATTAGGGGGTATCTGTGGCGTAGAAGTTAAGTGATCGTCTCTCGTATCAAAGGTACCAGGTTCACTACCTCATGAAGCCATTTGGATATTTTTCCAGAGATCCCTGATCTCAGTGTAGGTGAGATCGAGTTCCTATTCCTATCGGAGACAGACGATAAAAACGAATGTGCCTTCAACTTGAGCATGTAAAAGAACCTTATCAGTTCAAAATCGAGTAGATTGAACTCACTGTCTGAGCAAAATTAATTCGAAAAAAAATCACATCATCATCATCAAGTTGCTTGTCCTGAGCAGAACTTTGCCACCCTAACAATCCTCCAGAATTTTTCTCTCTCTCTCATACACCAGATGTCCTGCCTCTGCAGCAGTTATGTTCAAATCGTTAGTTACATCCTGAATCCATCTTCTCCGTGGTCTTCCTTTTCTTCTCTTTGCCGGTATGCCTCCTTCCATGATGGTCTTCTCCAGCCCTTCATGTCTTTTTATATATCCAAAATATCTCAATTTTCTCTTTCTTATTTGTAGCATCAGCCAGTTTTCTTAGATTTTGAGTTCTTTCTGGATAGATCTATTTGTTCTCTTCTCTGCCCAAGATATACGGAGGACTTATATTCACAACTTATATTCAAAAGCACATATATGTTTTCCAAGAAGCACACACAATATCACTACGCCCCCTCCTAACACTTCTATAAAGAAGTAAATGGTGGAAGAGAAGAAGAAATATGTTTTTCCACTGCCTTATTAAATGTCCATGCTTCACATCTATACGTTGCCACTAGGAATATGCATACTCTTAGTATTCTGATCTTTGTTTTCTTATCAGCACCGTTTGGTACTGTTTTTTGTTGTTTACTTGTTGTGTGTGCGGCCATGTTTGTTTGTATAGTATCACAAAAGTAAGCAACACTTTGAGAGCAGCGGTAGCGTAGTTGTTAGTGAACTCGCTTCTCAAGGCTGGTGGTCCGGGTTCAGCTCCCGAAGTGGGCGTGGAATTTTCCCGACCGCGACGGCTCTCAGGTCGACCCAGCCTCAACTGCGTACCAGACATGATCTGGGAAAGTATAGGTGGCCGGTCTGATGCTCACCACATCACCCATCGTGTGCCGACGGTCAATGAACGATACAGGCCTAACACTGTATTACCACGAGATATGAAAGGGTTCCTTTACTTTTTTTTTTTAAAGCAACACTTTAGTTAAACATAAAACCGCCCGAGTGGTTACCGGGGTTTAAATTAGGGTGTAAAGAATAGAACCACTGTTACCTGCCACGCATGTTGTAAGAAGCGTATGAGGATGTTGGACGTGGGGCTAGCTACCCCACACCGTAAAAACACTAGATGGCTACAGAACGGAGAGTAAACCAAGTAAACGCTTGCTGAAACCAGACACATCGCCGAAGGATAACCACCAGAGCTCTAAATAGAGCTGAAGATGTGACGTAAAACACCACAATTCTAAGGCTGCATGAATCAGATTTCCACATGAATAGAATTTATGGGGAGGTCTGGTACATCAGTCTGTGCAGTGACCGCAAAGAGAGAGATAAACATAAAACTAACAGTACAGAATAACAACAACATTCCTGACGAAATATAGCTGAAGTAGTGAAGACGACACCTCTTCTGAACTGAATGAATTAGAAATGCACACTGTGCGGTGATATCATCATTGACGGAATCAATCCTCCTCCTTTGCAGTCAATCATTGATCGGTAAAACCGAAGTAAATCCGGACTTAGACGGAACTAACACAAAAACAAACGCCTCAGATTACCGGACTGTAAAACAGACAATTAGCCATCAAATATCCACCAGAGATACTTAACCTTTGTTTGGCAGCCGTCGGCTGCAAAATCCCGAAATCTAAACCTGAGTTAAACCCGAGCTTTGATGCGTAAATTTCTCAGTGGCGTTACCTGTTTAAGTTCTGTGAGCAGAGGTGGAGATTAGGTGAGAGTTGTGAGATCATTGTTACGCTCTTACTGTAGGGGGTAGAGGGAGGGGTGGAAGGAGGGGGTTTAATTTAGTAGAAAGGGAGTTTAGAAATAGGAGGCGCCCATGTGTTGCCGGGGCGATCAAGGGGAGCAAAGTATGGTGGTAACACTGCGACCTACAAGGCATGTCGTAAGAGGCGATTGAGGTAGGGGAATAGGGAAGCTACTCTAGTAAATAAAAAGGGTCGTAGAAATCGGACGTGCTGGCAGAAAGAAAGAGAGTGTGAGAGAGTGTGTGTGTGAGAGAGTGTGTGTGTGTGAGAAAGATTGTGTGAGAGAGAGAGAGTAAGAGAATGTGAGAGAGTATGTGAGAGAGAACGAGTGTGTGTGTGTGTGTGTGTGTATGAGAGCGAGAGAAAGTGAGGGAGAGATAAAGGTAGTACTAACATGACAAGATAAGATCTAAGACGTGCTGACAGAGAGAGAGAGAGAGAGCGAGATAGAGAGAGCGAGAGAGAGAGAGAGCGAGAGAACGTACTAACATGACAAGATAAGATCTAAGACTGGGACATGATGACAGAGAGAGAGAGAGAGAGCGAGAGAGAGCAAGAGAGAGTGCAGAGAGAGCGAGAGAGAGAGCGTACTAACATGACAAGATGCGATCAAAGACCTGGGGGCGTGATGCACATTTCTGCATAATTTATCCACCCAAATTCTTGAAACGTGACCGTTTATTCCCTACAATGTAAAATGTAATACGTATAAAGATACCAGACTCGCTTCAAATACCTGGTTTAGTTTGTAGCGTCAATGGTTCGGGCATTTAATGAGAATTGAATACATTCATTGCTCATTGTTTATTTAAAGTTCATCTTCATCACACATCGGACATGTCCATAATTGCTTCGATCTCCTCCCAGGCATGTATCTCAGTGTGTTTAGACTAACAACTCCCGTTCTGTGTTGATTGATGTATCTACTGGGTTTTCTTTCGTGGTTTTCCCGTCTCGCCGCACCTATCCGTATGCACAACTTGCGCAACTGAGATAGAGAAACCCTTTATCTTCGTAGTTTAAATCTTCAGAGCTTATGTTATCTCTGAGAGCGATGATGATGTCGCTTCTGTCCATAGAAGATCCATTCTCAATCGTAGCATTGCCCGCAGGTGCGTATGGAATACAACCAACCACCAATAACAGCAAACAATAAAAAGAGATAATGTACTAGAGCTAAGGGAAGATCAAGAAAAAATGGATAAACAATATCAAGACCACACTAAATAAACACATATGTAATACAAGGGCGACTCATCTGGCCCTCGAACCCAAATTAAATCTCTCACCCTTACGCTTAACAGCAAGAGTGGACAACCAATTCCATCATCAACCTGGAGATGACAATAGATAAAACAACGCTGTGCTATGTGGTGATCGGAGCGGCTCAGATTAATGAACAACAAGAATGATGTATATTACCAACTGTCCAGAAGGGACCAGACAGCTATACTTCGCCTTCGGACGGGTCACAACAGAATGAGACACCACCTGTACACCAAATTCAAGATAGGCACCAACGACCTGTGCCCCTGTGGCTTAGCAAGTATGACAACAGAACATATCCTACAGAACTGCCCCCAGTATGCAGACCTGAGAAGAAAGAGGTGGCCCACTTACACCAGCGTCCAAGACAAACTGTATGACGTGGCTGATGATCTGAGGCAAAGATGATCTGCCTTTGTTAGAGAATCCGAAATCCCAATCTAGTGAGAACGCAGAAGAAGAAGATTAGTGAACAAGTTGCCATACTTCGCCTCCGTACCGGACACAACAAGCTCCGAGCCCACATGTTCCACAAATTTAAGATTGGCACAACTAGCCTGTGCCCCTGCAAAAGGCGGACATGACGGCAGAACATGTCCTGCAAGACTGTCAACGGTTAGCAGGTATAAAAAAAAAACATAGCCCCATAACACAGAGCTTTGCAAGAAGCTGTACGGAGGAACAAGAGTCCTTTAAAACCACGGTAAAATTCATGATAAAAGTTGGTCCATCAGTCTAGGCCGGGAACGCAAGAGAGAGAGAGAGATTAGGTCTGGAGAAAACCGAGGGGAGGCTGTGGTGATACTTAAGCGATTGAACAAAGACAGGTATAGGCAGTATTACATAAGTAGTAAAAAATAATTATCAAATATTAAAACATAATATTTTATCATTAATTTTTCACTACTTATGTAATACTGCCTATACCTGTCTTTGTTCAATCGTTTATTTGCTCAGTATTACCGCAGCCACCTAAACGATTTTCTCCAGATTTGATCCGGTTTGACCACCTCAGATTTGTTGATTTTCGTACATCAGGTGATACTTAATAAATTTGCGTTTTAGGACCGAGACACGTATGTAAGGTATCATATAAGCAGTGGCGGCTCGTGGTCATTGTTCTCAGTGGGGCCAGACACAAATTTTCGGAAAAATCATGTTTTTTTTAAATATTTTCTATTATTTGTCTATTCCGGGAAGTCATTCCCCTTCCGATTTTGTGGGGCCGTGCCCACTGGCCCTAATGACGAGCCGCCCCTGCATATAAGCAAGCAAAGTTAGATTCATAACTTAATTATTCCCTTTTCCTTGCTTATGTGATACCATACATACGTGTCTCTGTCCTAAAACGCCAAGTGAAAATTCGCAATATTCCTCTACATTGAGTTATCTTGAAAGATCAGAATAGTAAGATCATGCTTATTCACAGTGGCATCGTATGGGTTCGTATGGGCAACGCACCTATGGGTTCGTATGGGCAACGTATGGGCAACGTATGGGTTCGTATGGGCAACGTATCAGTTCGTATGGGCAACGAATGGGTTCGTATGGGCAACGTATGGTTCATTTGGGAAACGTATGGATTTGTATGGGCAACGTATGGGGTCGTATGGGCAACGTATGGGTTCGTATGGGATCGTATGGGCAACGTAAGGGTTCGTATGGGCAACGTATTCTCTGTGCTTGAACTATATAGTGAAACAGAGAATGAAGTGGTTTGGCTACTTAGTAAGAATGCGAACAGACCAAACTGCTTATGAAGCTTTCCACAACAGAATATCAGGAAGGAAGGCGAGAGGAAGACCGAAGAAAAGGTGGATAGATAACGTAGTTGAATTCCGCCAGGGGACTAAGAAAACCATCACACTAGTCACCAGAGAAGCACAAGACAAATACATAAAACCACGACACTGGGTTAACAACCTGGTAACAGTGTGCTGACAAAAGAAAGAAGAAGAAGAACATATGGATGTGAAACATGGACATTTAATAAAGCAGTGGAAAAAACGTATATGTGTTTTCGAATATAAGTGTTACAGAAGAGCCCACAGTATATCATGGACAGAGAAGAGAACAAATAGATCTATCCAGAAAGAACTCAAAATCAAAGAAAACTGGCTGATGCTACAAATAAGAAAGAGAAAATTGAGATATTTTGGATATATAAAAGGCATGCATGAAGGGCGGGAGAAGACCATCATGGAAGGAGGCATACCAGCAAAGAGAAGAAGAGGAAGACCACGGAGAAGATGGATTCAGGATGTAATTGGTGGTTTGAACATGACGGCTGCAGAGGCAGGACATCTGACCTATGAGAGAGAGAAATTCCGAAGGACTGTTGGGGTGGCAAAGTTCTGCTCATGACAAGCTACTTGATGATGATGAGTTGTCCTGATACCTCGCAGTTTGAGACAACAAATAAAAGTTGAAGAGACAAACGGTCGCCCTCAAATAAGTTGGCACTTACAAGCTAAAATGATGGAACAATATCTATAAAAATATGCAAAGGAGATTCCAGAAGGTTACGTTGAATTACCTGTCTTTTGTTCACTAACTCCCCCAAGCGCCTCCCATGTTACTCTCTTTTTATCTTCTATTTTTATTGTCTACGAGTATGACGACGCTAAAAAAAACTAGATACAGTAGATCAAAAAAGGGTTTAAAATGTAGTACTACAAGATAGACAGTATGTTGAAACGGGGTTTTAACGCAGGTGAGAGGATTGACGAGATAGTTTGAGGGAAGAGTTCAGAATAGGTAGATATATATGTCAGAGGTGAGTGCCGGGTTGATGGAGGGTTTAATAGAAATATGTAGCACAGGTGAGGGTTGTTTTGAAGGAAGAGAAAAAACTGCAGGTATGTGTTACAGGTGAGGGTTGCGGGTAGGAATACACATGTGTGTTACAGGTGAGAGCAGGCACGAATACACATGTGTGTCACAGGTGAGAGTATAGGTAAGAATACACATATGTGTCACAGGTGAGAATAGGTAAAAATACACATGTGTGTTACAGGTGAGAATAGGTAAGAATACACATGTGTATTACAGGTGAGAATAGGTAAAAATACACATATGTACTACAGGTGAGAGACAGGTAAGAATACACATGTGTGTATCACAGGTGAGAGTACAGGTAACAATACACATGTATGTTACAGGTGAGAACAAGGTTAAAAAGTTACAAATATGTGTCACAGGTGAGAGTAAGGTTGAAAAGTTACACATATGTGTCCCGGGTGAGAGTACAGGTAAGAATACAGATGTGTGTTACAGGTGAGAGCAAGGTTAAAAAGTTACAACTATGTGTCCCGGGTGAGAGTCAGGTAAGAAAATACATTACATATGTATTACAGGTAAGACTTAGGTTGAAAAGTTACAAATATGGGTCACAGGTGAAAGGCAGGTAAGAATCAATGAAGTACAGACACATATGAATTCAAGATCTGTATCAACAATGAGCGTCTGTAGCTCAGGCGGTAGTGAGCTCGATTACAGACCCAAACGTACCTGGTTCAAACCCCGCGGTGGGTGGGCAAGTTTGGAAGCAAAGTTCGTTTCCGTGGGATTTTACAAAAGGTAAAAATAGACCTCACCGTTCAGAAAGCAATGACAAACTACTGAACGTATAAGTGGTGCCTAGAAAAATCAACGACTCGTTTACTGTGGTTGATGGCTACGTCCTTTGGGATATGTCACGATTTACAGTTTCATCAACAGTGAAAACAACAATAAGACACTGTCAGTATTCAGAACATCATCATCATCATCATCATCATCATCATCATCATCAAATAACTTGTCCTCAGCAGAACATTGCCACCCCAACAATCCTTCGGAATTTCTTTCTCTCATAGACCAGATGTCCCGCCTATGCAGCAGTCATGCTATTGTCTATTGTCTATTCCCAGGTGGAAGATGTAGTTGGCTGTCCACTCTTGCTGTTAAGCGTAGAGATGGGAACTTTAATTTGAGTTCTAGGACCAGATGAGTCGCCCTTGTTGTGTTACATCCGTGTTTATGTAGTGGGGCATTGATATAACCATCAGTTACATCCTGAATCCATCTTTTCTGTGGTCTTCTTCTCCTCTTCTTCTGCCGGGGTGCCTCCTTCCATGATGGTCTTATCCAGTCCTTCATGTCTTTTTATATGTCAATTTTCATGACAGGGTATACGATATAGATAGTTTACAAGGTCTTTGTGTCCCTTTTAGTATAATTTCTATGGGAGGTAAAGGATGGGGTGGGGGGTCTGTGGTATAGTGATTAAGAAACGCCTTGCGCTCCGAAGGTCGTGAGTTCGAAACTGCGTCGTTCGGTTTACGTTTGCATTTTTTTTCAGGGAACCCTAAGGTTGTTGCCGGAGCTACGGAGTTCGTGCTATGTGTAATATTCTCGGAAGATGGCATGCCATTTCTGCGGAGAGGGACCGAGCCATTTATGTGATTGATCCTGGTGTAATTAAGTCAATCCTTCGAATTTAGATAGTTGTGTTCTCGGGGCTCACAAGGGGAGCAAAGAATAATATTACTGCGACCTACAAGGCATGTCGTAAGAGGTGACTAAGGTAGGGGCCTAGGGAGGCTACGCTAGTAAATAAAAAGCGTCGCAGAAATCTGATGTGCTGACCTACTTGTAGGCGCGTAACTGGCACAATGTACAATCGCTCTTAGGCTCGAATTACATGCAAATAACAAAGAGTGGTTAACAAGTGGTCGATATGGAGTGTTCAAAGAAGAGGCAAGAGGAAGACCACGAAAAAGATGGTTAGATGGAATAGCAGAATCCTGTGAAAGAACAAAAATAACAATCACCCAAGCCACCAGAACAGCGCAAGGCAAAGACAGAAAACCACGACACTGGGCAACAACCCGGTAGCAGTGTGACGACAAAAGAAGAAGAAGAAAACGAAGGCTCGGATCACATAGAAATCACAGAGAGTGGTTAACAAATTGTCGATTTGGAGTGTTCGAAGAAGGATGTGGCTCAGATCACATAGAAATCACAAAGAGTGGTTAACAAATTGTCGATTTGGAGTGTTCGAAGAAGGATGTGGCTCAGATCACATAGAAATCACAGACAGTGGTTAACAAGTGGTTTATCTGGAGCGTTCGAAGAAAAAGATTTTTGAGATAAACTCTCAGAGAGAGATTTGTGCAAAGAAAAACCAGGCAATGGGACAACTAACACCCACTCCTAACACATACCAAAAATAACTTGTGAATACTACAGCAAATCTTATAAGAAGTATTTTTTGGCCAACAGTGTGCTATCAGTGTCAAACCTGGTCGTTCATAGTAGCTGCTAATGAGCGGGAAATCATAAAAACAGATCTTAGATGAGCTTAGAAGAGTTACAGGAGTGCCAATGAGAGATAAAATTAGAAATTAGGACACTAGAAGAAGAGTATGAATGAAACAATGTGTGGGGCATCTGGCACTGAATGGATTAAAGTCGGGCTTCCATTCGGGAAACTGGGTTCAATCCCAGATAATGAAAAATGCGGGTTTTTTTTTTCTATCGGGGGTATAAAGAAAAGAAAACATAATCTGATCAGTTTCGCGGCGACTGTACTAACCATGTGGACATTAAATTTCACAGGTTCATATCCCCCTTGTCCTACCTCTTCTTCTTCTTCTTTGCGTTCGTTCTTTACGATCAATTTTAATCACTCTTTGTGATATATTTGATCTTTGCCAAGAACGTGTATACGTTGCACATTGGTTTGGTAGGCCCCTAAACGCATAGACTGCAACACGTTTAAGACATGTGCATCCGATTTCAGCCAAACCTCCTTAGTCGCCTCTTACGACATGCGTGGCAGGTGACAGTGATTATATTCTTTACACCCCAAATTTGGGCCCCGGTAACCACTCAGTCACCCTTGTCCTACATTGACCTACGTTATATTTGTCGTCTCCGATAGGACTAGGAACTCGATCTCACCTACACTGACACCAACAAGTTTGTGGTATCCAGACTGCATGTGCACACACCAACATGTACACCGTGAGAGTTTGGGATTCTCTGTGGCGTAGAGGTTAGATCCTCGACTCTCGTGCCAAAGATACCAGGTTTGCTCTCTCGTGGAGCCATCTGAATATTTTTCCAGAGATTCTTGATCTTAGTGTAGGTGAGATCGTGTTCCTAGTCCTATCGGAGACGGACGGTAAAACGTAGGTCCCTTGTTCAAGTGGAGCACGTAAAAGAACTATTGACAGTTAAAAATCAAGAAGAGCAGGCTGGAAAGCCCCTGCCCGTGAAAATTCATTAGAAAAGATTAGAAGTAAAATTTCAACAAAAATATCTTTACCATCTTCAAAATTACATCGGGGAATCTCACCGGTGCTACGGAGTTCATGCACAGCAGCTGAGATAGTTCATGTGTGAGAAAGAGATAGGAGCACACGTGGTTACTCACAGAAGTGCAATGATGATGGACCTACAAATTAATCAATCAATCAACCAATCAATCAATCAATGAGAGTCGTACGATATGTGCCCACCCTGAGAATATGCTTCAGAGAATTGAATCTGGAAGTCTGCGCGTGGAATGTGTGGACAACATTCGTAGATCACATCTCGATAAAATTACTTGCCTGTACACACCTGGACATGGTAGGGTGCAGGGTAACGAGCATGCTGACTTTCTTGCAAACTATGCCCCGATTCAAGCGGGCAGAAGCATGGACAGAGCCGATGTCATCAATGTGGTACGCTCTCATTTATGTGATATGGGCGAGTCTCAGACACTGGAACGAGTTCGAGAATTAGGAATTACGTTTGGACATGCCAGACAGTGTCGTCTTCGTGGTAGAGAGAGAAGATATAGTAATCAACTTCTCATGGGTACGGTGAGCAATGGACTTTGGGATGGCTGCTGTAGCGGAGGACAAAGTTAAGTTTGGACATGCCAGACAGTGTCGTCTTCGTGGTAGAGAGAGATGATATACTTATCAACTTCTCATCAGTCATCATCAAATAGCTTGTCCTGAGCAGAACTTTTCCACCCCAATAGTCCTCCGGAATTTCTCTCTCATAGGCCAGTTGTCCTGCCTCTGCAGCCGTCATGTTTAAACTATCAGCCTCCTTCCATGATGGTCTTCTCCAGCCCTTAATGTCTTTTTTATATCCAAAATATCGCCCGTCTGCCCAGCGTGTTCGTAGCGTGTTGGACTACGGGTGACTAACCCTCTGTGTGTGCGGGATCAATTCCGCGGGATGGCAGAAAAAGCCACAGATTCCCCAGATTTACGATGTTCGTGGCACCAAACCAAAGGGTTACGATGTCCATGGCACCGAGCCGAAGAGCTGAAAAGCTCAAGTGCTATTGGATCGGGGAAAAAAAAAAATGTCCAAAATATCTCAATTTTCTCTTTCTTATTTGTAGCATCGGTACGGTGAGCAAATGGACGTTAGGGTGGCTGCTGCTGCGGAGAACAGAGCATGAATGGGAATGCCCAATGTGCCATGACGTCGATCGCATAACATAACACCAGGAGAGTAGGCATACACAACAACTTGAGCTGGGTACCTCTCAGCGTCATTCCAGAAGTGAAACAATGTCGTCTGCAAATCGTTAAATTCGCACGGAGCAAACACAAGGCAATAGCATTGAACTTGCAAAGCCTGAGGGCGCTACTTGTGTACCGCGGTAATAAATTGGATTTTGCACAGGCGCCTAAGTGAAGAAGTAAAAGCAAAACCGGTACATCTGAGATTAACAAGGCAATGTTACGTGGACTGGATGCAGTTGAACGAAAAGTGCAATAACGGTTTTGTGCTGTCGAAAAGGGTCGAAGTCGGATACGTCTGGTGGGTTGTTTTTAGGAATGTGTGGGGGTAAGGGTGAGAGATGAGTAAGGACAGGGGGCTTATAAGGAGCTGTGACAGGGACACAAAATGTTGATAATAATAATCTTGGATTCTCCGAAAGGAGTTCATTCTTATTTTTCATGTTTGTTGGCCCCATCATCATCAAGGTGCGTATCCTTTATATGACGTTGCTCTCTCTGTAGCACATCTGAAATTCACTCTATCTCTTGTTAGTTCACCCACTTCGTCGATGGTCATGTTCATGGTTTCTTTAATATCTTGTAGCCATCTTCTTCTTGGTCTGCCTCTGCCTCCTGGGACCCTGTCCTCTAGTATTGTTCTTTCCAGGCCATCGTGACGCTTGATGTGACCAAAGTATGTAATTTTTCTGTATAGTATGTAGTTTGTTGGCCTACACGCTCTAATATAACCAATAAAAGGTTCGCCTTAGGTTGTAAGGAGCGTGCCTCGGCTTAAATCCCATACCAAACAAACAAACAAAAACAAACAAAATGTTGAGAAGGTGTGAGTTCAGTATATATTTTCTTTGAATGAGCAGCCTGCAAATTCCATGTGGCAACATATGAATGTGAATCGTGGATCATAACACAAATATTATAGAACAAAATTGAAGCTTTTGAAACAAAGTGTTCTAGAAAAGTTCTTCGAACATCCTGGACAGAGAAGAGACAAAACAAAACCAATCTACAGGACCGGCATCTTCTTCTTCGAACGCTCCTTATCGACCACTTGTTAAACAAATCTTTTGTGGTTTGTATGTGATCTGACCCGAAAAGCGATTATACGTTGTTCCAGTTATGCGCTTACAAGTACATCCGATTGCTGCGATGCTTTTTATTCACTAGGGTAGCTTCTCTAGATCCTACATCAGTCGCCTCGTACGACATACCATGTAGATTGCAGTGGTACTATTCTTTGCTTCCCTTGCGGACCACCGACACGAAACGGGCGGCAAGATACAAAGAGAGTACGAATAAATATGGGAGATTGTCAAATATTTGTACACGAGTGTATACATATGCGTTTGCGTGCGTGTGTGTTTGTGGGTGGGGTGGGGGTGTGGGGGAAATCATGCGTGCATATGCATGTGTGAGAAGTGCAAACGTATCTGTCCCCATGTGTGCACACGTCCTAAGTGCATACATATGCACACAAGAAACCTATAATTTTGTCACTCGCCTTACGCTCGGATCTAGCATTATCTTCCAGGATGACGAGACAACGAAGTGAGCGGTATCATGCGACCGACGGATTCCAAGTCTATTCCTGCGTGAGAGTAACACCCCTCAAACGGTGTTAATAGCGTGATTATGGGCGCATTAAAAAAGAAAAGAAACTTCTGCAAATAGGCAGGAAACTCTACTATCGACCAAGAAGGAATACAAATGAAATACTGAAACCGATCGTGTGAATAGACAGTCGGGTTGGAGATGTTTACACACCAGAAAAATGAGTCAATTTAAAAAAATATTTTCCATGTTTTTCCTCCTTCTGCTATATTTAAGACAGTTCATCGAGTTCTTTGTTAAAGATCGGAACCGTTAGCAACAGCGAGAGAAACTAGTGTCAACAAATACCCTGATCAAACAATGTCCATGTAATTTTCTTCTAATTACTTATGCTTACAACAAGAGAAAGTGAGAATTAGACTGTAGATTTTGGTTTGCCTTCAATTTTGTATGTGTTAGTTGGTGGAGGTTTTCTTCCTCGTTTTTCTTTTGTCTATTCTTTGTCTTCTTCTCTCTTTTAGCCGTCTTCTACTTCTTCATCTTCATTTTAGTTTTCGTCTTCGTTATTTTATCTTTACTTTTTTCTTTTAGCCTTTTCTTCTTTATTTTACCTGTCGTCTTCTTTGTTATTTTAGGCAACTTTTTCTTTGTTATTTTAGGCATCTTTTTCTTCGTTATTTTAGGCAACTTTTTCTTCGTTATTTTAGGCAACTTTTTCTTCGTTATTTTAGGCAACTTTTTCTTCGTTATTTTAGGCAACTTTTTCTTCGTTATTTTAGGCAACTTTTTCTTCGTTATTTTAGGCATCTTTTCTTTGTTATTTTAGGCAACTTTTTCTTCGTTATTTTAGGCATCTTTTCTTCGTTATTTTAGTCATCTTTTTCTTCGTTATTTTAGGCATCTTTTTCTTCGTTATTTTAGGCATCTTTTCTTCGTTATTTTAGGCAACTTTTTCTTCGTTATTTTAGGCATCTTTTCTTCGTTATTTTAGGCATCTTTTCATCGTTATTTTAGGCAACTTTTTCTTCGTTATTTTAGCATCTTTTTCTTCGTTATTTTAGGCATTAGACAGAGAAAGACGGACGGACAGACATCCATCCCGAATCAAATCAGAATAGTGAGAACACAGAAGAAGAAGAAGTATACGTCCATGTCTTCGTACTTATGATGTTTGAATAACAACATCATAGATTAGTAAATAAGGACATCAGAAGGAGAGTGGGCGCACCTTCATGCACTGACAACACATGCAGTGACCTACCAGCTGGCACAATTAACACAACACCCAAAGATCAAGATGGAAGTAAAAAGACAGATGATTAAAAAGTATTTTTCTACCAACATTTTGTTACCAGTGCCAAACTTGGTCTCTTACAGCAACACACCACAGAAAGCTCACCACGTGTGAAATGAAATGCTTGAAGACGGCAGTGGGAGTCACCAGGAAAGATAGACTACGAAATGAGGACATCAGAAGCAGAGTGGGCATAACTTCATGCACCAAATACATCGAAAGACAACAAATGCAGTGGTTTGGACATTTAATGAGAATGGAATACAACCAACGACGAATAACAGAATACAATAAAAAGAGATCGGGTACTAGAGCTAAGGACAGACCAAGAAAAAGATGGATAGACAATATCAAGACTACACTAAAAAAACACGGATATAACACAAAAAGGGCGACTCATCTGGATCTAGAACACAACTTAAAATTCCCACCCCTACGCTTAACGGCAAGAGTGGACAGCCAGTTCCATCATCTTCTTCTTCTTTGCGTTCGTTCTTTACGACCAATTTTAATCACTCTTTGTGATATGTTTGATCTTTGCCAAGAACGTGTATACGTTGCACATTGGTTTGGTAGGCCCTAAACGCATAGTCTTCTACACGTTTAAGACATGTGCATCCGATTTCAGCCAAACCTCCTTAGTCACCTCTTACGACATGCGTGGTAGGTAACAGTGGTTCTATTCTTTACATCCCAAATTTGGGCCCCGGTAAATTCCATCATCCACCTGGGCAAAGACAATAGACAAAACAACACAGTGCTAAATTTTAATTTAATGGCAAAACTAAACATTCACGACAAAAGATATTATTCACACTGTCATTGGAAATGAAGAAATCAGAAGAAGACTGGATGTGAAACCAGTCATGCAATTCATAAAAGAACAGATTAAATGGTTTGAATAAATGACAAGAATGCCTTGGTATCAACTACTACACAGAGCCACAGAGAAAAAGTATAAAGAGTACAGAGCAAGAGGAAGAAAACGCTTAGGGTCTAGTGGAGAGACGGCATCAAGAACAACCGTAAGAAAATAAATAACAGCTTACAAAGTGTCTTAAGACAAGCACACACAACATCATTACATTCACCACCTCCTCCCTCACCCCCAACACGTCGAAAATGAAGAAAATCGTGGAACAGAAAAAGAACAAGAGATATTATATACACTGTTATATATACAACCCCTACATTCACTACTACTACTACAACTACTACTACAACTACTACTTCTATTACTACAACTACTACTACAACCACAACATCTACTGCTACTACTACTGCTACTACTACTATCACTACTTCTACTACCACAACCACTACTACTACTATTACTACAACTACTACTTCTACTACTACTTCTACTACTACAACCACTTCTACTACAACCACTACTTCTACTATTACTACCACTACTTCTACTACTACTACAGCTACTACTACTAATATATCTACTACAACCACTACTACTACAACCACAACCACCACTACTACTACCACAACCACTACTACTACAACCACTACTACTACAAACACCACTTCTACTTCTACTACCACTACTTCTACTACTACTACATCTACTACTAACACTACATCTACTAAAGCAACCACTACTTCTACTACTATTACTACTACATTTACTACACATACTACTACAACCACTACACATACTACTACAACCACTACACATACTACTACAATTACTACATCTACTACTACAACTACTACATCCACACTTGTAAGTTTCCAGTATCTAAACCAACATATGAACTCTATCAAACAGAACATAGTTACAATCTACAACAACAACAGTAATACAACAAACATATTGTTACAAAGTTCACTTTCAATAATTTACACAAATGGGCGTGGAAGATCCGGTATGGGGGAAGGAGGCGGGGAAGAAGAAGGGGGTTAAGGTGAAATTAGATGCCATCTTCCAATATACTGTCAAAAAGGTGACATTATGATTGCTATGGACCAGGTCGATGGCAGTCATTACTTCTGCTGTCAATTTGAGTGGTCGACAAAGAGTCAGTCACCAACGACTTAGTATTTCTTTGTTCTAATCTCTTCAGATTGTGAGATCATGAATGGTATGGTATGTTCAGTACCACCATTGGGAGGCTGTTGACAAACGTATTGTTTTAGTAAAGTTTAATATACGTTTAAGTTCAACTTAAAAGCAGCCCATGAATGGAGCTAATCTGGCATATATGTATGGAAATGAGAAGGTTCAGTTATGACGTAGTATAGGTCATGGTTGTGTGATGGTGTGTAATTGTAGTGCGGGAAGGGGCGATGTACAAATGTGACGTAGGACGAGCTAGTCAGAACCGGTTTAAATAGTAAATAGACGGAGATGCAATGCGTACCTGGCAAATTTATATTTATCAATGGGGCTGTTTTTAAGTTGAACACCCTATATATATATATATTCTTCTTCTTCACACTTCGACCCTAGGAAGCATAGGTCCGCAACCAAGGCCTTCCAAGCCCGCCTATCCAAGGCCATCTTTTCCAGATCTCGTCACTCTCTCCCGTTTTTTTGCATTCCATCTCTCCGTCTCCAGGTGTTTCTGGGTCTTCCCTTACTTCTATTGCCCTGGGGTTTCATCGAGAGCCTGTCTCTGATGCTGTCAGGGGTTTCCTCAGTGTGTGTCTTATCCATCGCCACCTTCTGCTCATTATCTCCTGTTCCACCTGCCGTTGTCCTGCCCTAAGCATTTGCCTTTATGGCCTCTGCAGGTATACCATCTGGGCCTGTAGCGTTACCATTTCGTAGTTGGAGAATGGCCTTCTTTATTTCTGCTTTGCTTGGCTTGCTACAGCCAAAAAATTATATATATATATATATATATATATATATATATATATATATATATATATACTCGTCAAATCTGACCTGATTGATCTGTGTTTTATATTTGACGCTGTTTATAACAGATACGACTAATTTAAGCTCCTTTTTGTGGAGAGCTAGCCGGTTGTGTCCTTAAAAACGCTGCTATGTAGGGCTGGGAAATGGGTCATCATCATCAAATAGCTTGTTCTAAACAAAACTATGCCACCCTAACAGTCTATCAGAAGGTATCTTTCTCGTAGGCCAGATTAACACATGTTGCCAACCACCATGTCAGTATACAAGTCGATGTCAGTCCAAGACAAGCTATATGGAGATGTACACAGACTCCAACTGACCACTAACTACCTTAGAAGTATACAAGTTCATGTCTGAAGAAGAAAAACCCGATTTCTTTCAGTCTATCTATCTATCGGCTATTTCCTCTAATTGTATGTATCCTTGTCCCCGAGAGTATGATCTCACTGTCCCTCGTTCAACCCTCGAAACTAGCGCATAACAACGAAACAACGAATCCATGTAATATTTAACTTTCGTTAATTCTTAACTCTGTGCTCGCAAACATGGAGGACAAGAAAAGAAACCACCAGAAAACTACAGACCTTTATAAATGGATGTTTATGCAGAATAGAGGGACTGAGATGGTATGATAAGATTACGAACGAGGAACCCAGAGAAAGAACTAAGCAGATACCAGTGGAGAAAGGGCTGGGGAAGAGAAGCTGGCGATGGATAGGACACACATTGAGAAGACCGACTGGAAGGATAGTAAGACGGGCACTATTTTGGAACCCGCAAGGAAAGAGGAGTAGAGGAAGGCATAGACTTACCTGGAGAAGTGAGCTGGAGACTGTTATTAAAATGATAAGTAAAACCCCAGCCAACTCTAATATTGGGCTGCATAACTGACCGGGGAAACCCTGACCTAGTTTGAGTTGGGGGGCTGGATATTGTATATGTTTGATAGAACACTGCAAGCTTTTCTGCAATTTTATGAGCTTATGGTTATTTATTGATGAAAAATATTCACAATATTAATATTTCTGAACTTGTTGCATAAATTAACCTTGATTTATCGTGTTTTGTTGGTTTTAAAATGAATTCGTCTGTATATAACAATAATAGGGAATGCTAACCCGAAACAAATGCTTGCAGAAAACAGATGCACCAGGCCGTAAGGCGCATAACATGGTGCAACGACCCTCACAATGCGGAATGGGATAACGGATTCTACGGTCGCCAATCTGCCTCTGAGATTTAGCCACGCTGTAAGAATGTCAGATCCACCGTCACGATGGGGGCCAAAACTTACTGCACGAAGAGGTCGGCACAAACGGGGAAGCAGAAATCATAGGAATTATATCCTACAGAACTGCCCCCAGTATGCAGACTTGAGAAGAAAGAGGTGGCCCACTTACACTAGTGTCCAAGACAAACTGCATGGAGTGGCTGATAATCTGAGACAGACAGGTCACGTGACGGTTGTCGTCTTATTTCTTAGAACTTTTGCCCGAGTCCGCTGGCCGTATGAGTTTATAGTTGGCTGTGGTAAACCATATAAAAAATTGGAAAGGATAGCAGGAGAGAGGAAGAGCTGGAAGAAGTTTGCTGAAGACATGTGCTCCGTTGGGAGTTGAAAGATGAAAGAAGAATTTATAACTCACATTTTTTTCTCTCGTTTAAAATAATGTTTGTAACATGTTCATTTTGGCAATACCCTTTTTTTCTTGACGCTTTCTTTCCTATTAACATTTATATTCCTTTTTTTATACTTTGTTGAAAATGTAATCTTTGTTCAGAATGTGGTGTGTTGTTATTTTTTTTCTCTTCATTTTCTGGCTGTTAATTGACTGTCTCAATTTCTGTGTTCCCAATTACTTCAACATCTTCGTCAGCGTATTTGATGGTGCTGTTGTAATTAAAGTTCTGCCTGTATCGTTTCAAATTTCTTTGTCTTCGTTGGATGTTCATTTTATGTAAATTGAAATACAGAATGAGGCTTCTGAACTCGGAGGGCGAATCCTTAAGTGCGCGGTCTTCTTCTATGCGATTGCTATTTTGATGATTATACCGTTAGATGCGTTCTTATGATGAAGTCGACTATTGTCTGGAGCTCATCTCTGGTGCCATGTAGTTTTGAATGTTGTGTTGTGTTGTAGGGCCAGCATTCCTTTCTAGGGAATACATACATGGGGCAGTCTTGCAGGACATGTTCTGTGGTTTGATCGGCGGTGTCACAGGGGCACAGAGGGGATGGGGACAATCGTAGCCTGTGTAGATGTTTGTTCACTCTGTTATGTCCTATCCTGAGTCTGAAAATGATAGTCTGTCCTTGTCTGTCAAGTGTGTGGTAGTCACCGTTGGATAGTTTAGGTTCTTTTCTAATGTCCACGATAGCTTTTTTTTCAAAATGATGGCCTTGGATAGAAAAAATATTGATTGTGATACTATGTCTCCCTATGTGTGAAGAAGAACACAGAAACGAGAGAGAGAGAGAGAGAGAGAGAGAGAGAGAGAAGATAGGAGGATATAGAATCGTCTTCGATCTCTCCATATCGACCCCTTGTTAAACCAATCTGTGTGATTTATATGTGATCCAAGCCTAAGAACGATTGTACGTTGTGCGAGTTATGCAGGCCAAACAAATAAAAACAAAGTACTTTAGTTTTACAAAATACAAAAACAATACACAGCAGCGTTGCGACTAAAAGGCCTTTACTTTATCAAGGCAGACAGTGCACCCCAAAGAGCAATGCTGCTCCGATACAATGGGTACAAAGCAAAAGGCCGGTCACGCAAAAGATGGCCCTCAGAGATAACAGAGGCCACGAAAGAGACTATCTACGAAGCGTATACTAGGGCCCGTTTTAGAAATCTCTTCCTTACCTGACACTGTGAGGCATACAGGATTCGAGAAAGAAAGAAAGAAAGAACTTTATCAAGGAAGGATGCCCGTCTGCCCAGCGTGTTTGTAGCGCGTTGGACTACGGGTGACTATCCCTCTGTGTGTGTGCGGGTTCAATTCCGCGGGATGGCATAAAAAAACCACAGATTCCACAGATTTACGGTGTTCGTGGCACCGAACCGAAGGGTTACGATGTCCATGGCACCGAGCCGAATAGCTGAAAAGCACAAGTGCTTCTGGATCGAAAAAAAAAAAAATAAAGGAAGGACACAAAAAAAGTGAAGAAATTGACTTCTGACACGGCACAGAACATGTCGAATAACTAGTTCCTTATCTCAGTCGCATCTGACAACATGCATTGAAGGGCGCAGTGTTACAATTCTTTGTTCTTCTTGTGAGCCCGGCAACACCCGGGCGGGAAGACGGATCGCGAAGAAGAAGACGAAGAAAGACATTATTCTTGTTTTCTCTTTCGTTCTTGTCACAAAATTGTATTTGACAACCTGGTCGTCAGGCAAATGTGAATAGTACTTGACCAGGTCTCAGATAAGATAGCCTGTCCCACTTATGAGGTCAAGTGATAGATTATAGCTTGTTTATGCTTTCTGTTATCTGTCTGATTGTACGCAGAGAGAGAGAGAAAGAGAGGGGGAGAGAGAAATAGAAAGAGAGAGATGAACATAGAGAGAGAGAGATAGAAAGAGAGGGATAGGGAGAGAAAGAGAGAAAGAACAAGAGAGAAAGAAACAGAGAGAGAAAGAGAGAGAGACAGAGAGCGAGAGAGACAGAGATAGAGGGAAGAATATAAAGAAGGAGATAGAGAGAAAGATAGACATAGAGAAATAGAACGATACAGAGAGAAAGAAAGAGAGAGAAAGTGATAAAGAAATAAAGAGAGATAGAAAGAGAAAGGAAGAGAGAGAGAGAGAGAAAGAGAAAGACTGAGATATACATAGAGAATAAAAGTGATATATCTCTTTGTCGTCTTCTCTTCCACCATTTACTTCTTTATAGAAGTGTTGGGGTGGGGAAGAAGGGGAGGGGGAAGAGAAACATAGTGATCCTGTGTGTGCTTGTTTTAAGGCACTTTGTAAGCTGATATTCATTTTCGTAAGGCTGTTCTTGATGCCGTCGATCCATCTTTTGCGTGGTCTTCCTGTTGTTTTGTACTTATTATACCTTTTTTGTGTGACTCTCTGTGGTAGGCGATACCAGGGCATTCTTGTCTCCGATAAAGCGAGAGAGATGAAGAGTATGTTGGAGAGATCAAGAAAGATACATTGGAGAGAGAGAGAGAGAGAGAGAGAGAGAGAGAGAGAGATAGATAGTTTGTACATGACGGCTGCAGAGGCGGGACACCTAGCATATATATGGACAGCCTACTCAAGACACGAGAGGAGACTTAACATCTTTCACCTTCGATGTTTCCGCAAGGTTATGAACATCAGGTGGTACGAAAAGATAACCAACTCTGAAGTACTGCAACGTGCACACTTGCCTTCCATCATGGGCATGCTCAGCAGTAGACGACTAAGATGGTTGGGACAAGTGAGAAGAATGGAAACTTATCGCATACCAAAACAAATGTTGTTCTGTGAACTTTCGGAGGGAAGAGGCACCAGGGCAGACCACTGCTCAGATATAAAATGTCTGCAAAGCCTCAATGAAAAACTTTTCTATAGGTCCCAGTACATGGGAGGGACTAGCTGATGACAGAGTTGTGTGGAAAGCCAAATTACGAAAGAGCGCAGAGTCTTTTGAGAAGAGTCTTATGTGTGAGCTGAACGACAAGAGAGAAAAGCGAAAACTCAGAAGTTATCACAGTAAAACACTTACCTATTTGACCGTCTGTAAAGACGAAAAAGGCCATATAATATATATATATATATATATATATATATGGAGAGAGAGAGAGATATATAGATAGTTTACACATGACAGCTGCAGAGGCGGAACACCTAACATATGATAGAGAGAAATTCTAAAGTTCTGTTAAAGGTGGCAACGTTGTGCTCAGGACAAACTATTTGATGATAATGATGACGATGGTGATGACCGTTCCGAACTACCCACAATTCAAATATTGTCCATACTAAACTGCCCACCATTCCAATATTGTCCATACTAAACTGCCCACAATTCAAATATTGTCCATACTAAACTACCCACAATTCAAATATTGTCCATACTAAACTATATGTATATGGCCCTTTTCATCTTTACAGACGGTCAATAGGCAAGTGTTTTACTGTGACAACTTCTGAGTTTTCGCTTTCTCTCTTGTCGTTCAGCTCGTAAATAAGTCTCTTCTCAAAAGACTCTGCGCCCTTCCGTAATTTGGCTTTCCACACAACTCTGTCATCAGCTAGTCCCTCCCATGTGCTGGGATCTATAGAAAAGTTTTTCATTGAGGTTTTGCAGACATCTTTATATCTGAGCAGTGGTCTGCCCTGGTGCCTCTTCCTCCGAAAGTTCACAGAACAACATTTGTTTTGGTATGCGATAAGTTTCCATTCTTCTCACATGTCCCAACCATCTTAGTCGTCTACTGCTGAGCATGCCCATGATGGAAGGCAGATTTGCACGTTGTAGTACTTCAGAGTTGGTTATCTTGTCGTACCACCTGATGTTCATAATCTTGCGGAGACATCGAAGGTGAAAGATGTTAAGTCTCCTCTCGTGTCTTGAGTAGGCTGTCCATGTTTTGAGCCATATAGTAAAGAACTAATTACACAGGCTCGATATATTTGAGTTTTCGTCTGCAATGTCAATTTTTGTTGTCCCACGCTCGCTTTGATAGTATGCCGAATGTAGTAGCCGCACTCCTATACGAGCGTTGATTTCTTCATCAAGAGAAAGGCTGGCAGTGACCGTGGACCCAAGATAGCAGAATTTTTGCACTGGTGTTAGATGGTTACCATTTAAAGTGATATTTGATGTCTTACCTCCCTGACATAATACTAAACTACCCACAATTCAAATAATGTCCATACTAAACTGCCCACAATTCAAATATTGTCCATACTAAACTGCCCACAATTCTCTCTCTATGATCACAGCTTAGACTGATGTACCAGATTTTCCCATACATATTTATTCATGTGGAAATCTGATTTATGTAGCCTAAGCATGGGTGTGTTTCGTCACATCTTTAACGCCATTTGGAGCTCTGGTGCTTATCCTTCAGAGATGTGTCCGGTTTTAGCCAGCGTTTACTGGGTTCGCTCTCCGTTAGCCTTGGGCTGTCCCCAGCCGACCTGCATGGCAGCAGGTCCCACAATTCCAATACTTTCCTTCTAAACTGCCCACCATTCAAATATTGTCCGTTCTAAACTGCCCAAAATTGAAATGACGACCGTTCTGAACCGCCCACAATTGAAATAGTGTCGACTCTGACCTGTCCCAAGTTGAACTATTTCCTTTAATCTGCTTGACAACCAACAAGGCCTGGAAGAATCTACTTAGGCTACTATCTCATCCCCTACTATCAATACGCTGATAAGAGAAGAAACGTAGTAGAGTCCTAAATGACTATTTCAAGTCGAGCTCTTTCCCCGAGCTAGAGCTGAACTAGTTTTCAATAATAACAACACTGGTGAAATCGATTTGAGCAGATAAAGAAGGAGAGATAGAAATCCTGCCTTTATCGTCACACTGTTACCAGGTTGTTGTCCAGTGTTGTGTTTTTCTTCTTCTTCTTCTTCTAGTATCGTCACACTGTTACCAGGTTGTTGTCCAGTGTTGTGGCTTTCTGTTTTTGTTTTGTCTTGCGCTGTTCTGATGGCTTGAGTGATTGTTACGTTATTTTTGCTCTTTGACAGGTTTCTGGTACCCATCTGACCATCTTTTTTCGTGGTCTTTCCTCGTCTTTTTTCCTAATGTTCTTGCTTGAAAGAAAGGAGTAATTTATTTTATTTGAATACATTAAGTAATACTGAACCTCAAATGGTCAGATTTCAGACCTAATACACAAATAAGACAAGAGACCAAGCAAGAAAATGTATCAAATTTTATAAGAAAGCGCCGCTGGAACTACATCGGCCACACACTTAGAATGGATGAGAGAAGACTCCTTACCAATCCCTCATATGGACACCAGGGGGGAAAAGAAAACGAGGAAGACCAAGAGAGACTCTGCGTAGAACCATCACCAGAGAAGGCTCAACGATGGGCCTAGTAAACATTAAAGACCTAAAACAGATAGCAACGAACCGCGAGACATGGAGAGCTATGACCTCTGCCCTATGCGCCCACAGGCCCAAGAGGAAAGACTAACTAACTAAGTAACAATGCAAACAAGGAACATCCTCTCCATGAAGAACTCATTGAGGAGAAAGGGTGTAGACTCAAGAGAGGCAGATCATGGCTGAATCAGGCGGAAGATACGCTTAGGAAAATATGTGATCCTTCCGGAATTGAAACAGGAGAGGAATGGATTGCTGTGCCACCTCAATTTCAGACTGCTTTCACCGTTATTACATCTATTAAGAAAAACTGCGAACAAAATAACCTATCACTGCTAAACGTGAAGGTGGAGGCTCTCTTGAATGACATCATCAATGATACTGATGTAGTTATTCACACCGATAGTTCAGTCATTCGCCAACAACGCTGTGCGTGGGCTTTTTCAGCACGCTCAGGAGGAAAATAATAAGAGAGGCCAGTGGGGCCTACGCAACAACCACAAGTAGCCTGACAATGGAGGTTCGGGCGGTTACGGAGGCGGTGAACTGGTTGGCATCTCACAATTACTCTCGTGTTTTCATACTCAGTGACTCCATGAGCATGATTCGTAAAGTCGAAACGCTGTTTATTTACTAGGGTAGCTTCCTATGCTGCTACCTCAGTCGCCTTTTACGACATGCCTTGTAGGTCGCAGTGTTACCATTCTTTGCTTTCCCCTTGCGAGCCCCGGCAAAACACGCGGGCGGATTGATTGGTAGGACCATCATCATTGCAGTCAATCAATCAATCATTGCAGTCAATCAATCAATCAATCACTGCAGTCTATTATTGTAGTCAATCATTGCAGTCAATCAATCAATCAATCATTGCAGTCTATTATTGTAGTCAATCATTGCAGTCAATCAATCAATCATTGCAGTCTATTATTGTAGTCAATCATTGCAGTCAATCAATCAATCAATCATTGCAGTCTATTATTGTAGTCAATCATTGCAGTCAATCAATCAATCAATCAATCAATCAACTGCAAATTGTCTTGTTCCTTCCCCGTTTATTTATTTCGTATTCGCACTATCTCATGATCGTCTGGCCGAATGGATTAGTGCGAGGGCTCATATTCGGGAGACACAGGTTCAATCCATGATAAGGCCACAGTGTTTTTTTTGTCGAGGGCATAAGAAAAAAATCATCATAACCTGAACAGCTTCGCGGCGACTGCACTAGCCATGCAGCAATTAAATTCCACAGGCTCACGTCCCCACTTGTCGCACATCGCTCTAAAAAGCGGTATTACGCAAGCAGTAAAGACCACCTCAAATGTAGTATGATTGATAGATTTGACCATCATCATTGCACTTCGGTGAGTAGACATATATGTTCCGATCTCTTTCTTACACAAGAAGATCTCAGCTACAGTGCACGAACTCCGTAGCACCGGCGAGGGTTCCGGATATAATTTTAAAGATGGTGAAGATATTTTATAGGAATTTTATATTTAATCTTTTCTAATTAGTTTTGTCCGGGCAGCGGCTTTCCAGCCTACTCTTCTCGATTTTGAACGGCCAAGCGTTCTTTTACGTTCTCGCATTGAACACGGGACCTACGTTTTATCGTCCATCTCCGATATGAATAGGAACTCGATCTGACCTAAACTGAGATCAGGGATCTCTGGGAAAATATCCAGATGGTTCTACGAGGGAACGAACATTGTATCTTTATCAGTGTGCTTGATAAAGGCCTTTTGGTCGAAACTTTGCTGTGTATTATTTTTGTATTTTGTAAAACAACAATACTTTGTTTTTATCTCTCTCTCGATCCCCGCCTAGACTGATGAACCAACTTTTATCATGAATTTTATTCCTTGTTTTTATGTGTTTCGCCATATCTCTGGCACGAGAATTTATAGGATTGACTTAATTGCACCGGGTTTTACCCATATGGCTCGGTCCTCTCCGCATAAATGGCACGCCACCTGCCGAGAGTATTATACAAAGCACGAACTCCGTAGCTCCAGCAACAATCCTAGGGGTAAAAACACTGCACTTGTAAACAGAACGGCGCAGTCCGGGTTGGAACCCACGACTTTCGACTCACAAAGCAAAGGGTTTAACCACTTAGCCACAGAGACCCCTCACAAAGCAAAGGGTTTAACCACTTAGCCACAGAGACCCCTCATAAGGTAAAGGGTTTAACCACTTAGCCACAGAGACCCCTCACAAAGCAAAGGGTTTAACCACTTAGCCACAGAGACCCCTCACAAAGCAAAGGGTTTAACCACTTAGCCACAGAGACCCCTCACAAAGCAAAGGGTTTAACCACTTAGCCACAGAGACCCCTCACAAAGCAAAGGGTTTAACCACTTAGCCACAGAGACCCCTCACAAAGCAAAGGGTTTAACCACTTAGCCACAGAGACCCCTCACAAAGCAAAGGGTTTAACCACTTAGCCACAGAGACCCCTCACAAAGCAAAGGGTTTAACCACTTAGCCACAGAGACCCCTCACAAAGCAAAGGGTTTAACCACTTAGCCACAGAGACCCCTCACAAAGCAAAGGGTTTAACCACTTAGCCACAGAGACCCCTCACAAAGCAAAGGGTTTAACCACTTAGCCACAGAGACCCCTCACAAAGCAAAGGGTTTAACCACTTAGCCACAGAGACCCCTCACAAAGCAAAGGGTTTAACCACTTAGCCACAGAGACCCCTCACAAAGCAAAGGGTTTAACCACTTAGCCACAGAGACCCCTCACAAAGCAAAGGGTTTAACCACTTAGCCACAGAGACCCCTCACAAAGCAAAGGGTTTAACCACTTAGCCACAGAGACCCCTCACAAAGCAAAGGGTTTAACCACTTAGCCACAGAGACCCCTCACAAAGCAAAGGGTTTAACCACTTAGCCACAGAGACCCCTCACAAAGCAAAGGGTTTAACCACTTAGCCACAGAGACCCCTCACAAAGCAAAGGATTCAACCACTTAGCCACAGAGAACCCTCACAAAGCAAAGGGCTTAACCACTTAGCCACAGAGGCCCCTCACAAAGCAAAGGGTTTAACCACTTAGCCACAGAGACCCCTCACAAAGCAAAGGGTTTAACCACTTAGCCACAGAGACCCCTCACAAAGCAAAGGGTTTAACCACTTAGCCACAGAGACTTCTCACAAAGCAAAGGGTTTAACCACTTAGCCACAGAGACCCCTCACAAAGCAAAGGGTTTAACCACTTAGCCACAGAGACCCCTCACAAAGCAAAGGGTTTAACCACTTAGCCACAGAGACCCCTCACAAAGCAAAGGGTTTAACCACTTAGCCACAGAGACCCCTCACAAAGCAAAGGGTTTAACCACTTAGCCACAGAGACCCCTCACAAAGCAAAGGGTTTAACCACTTAGCCACAGAGACCCCTCACAAAGCAAAGGGTTTAACCACTTAGCCACAGAGACCCCTCACAAAGCAAAGGGTTTAACCACTTAGCCACAGAGACCCCTCACAAAGCAAAGGGTTTAACCACTTAGCCACAGAGACCCCTCATAAGGCAAAGGGTTTAACCACTTAGTCACAGAGACCCCTCACAAAGCAAAGGGTTTAACCACTTAGCCACAGAGACCCCTCACAAAGCAAAGGGTTTAACCACTTAGCCACAGAGACCCCTCACAAAGCAAAGGGTTTAACCACTTAGCCACAGAGACCCCTCACAAAGCAAATGGTTTAACCACTTAGCCACAGAGACCCCTCACAAAGCAAATGGTTTAACCACTTAGCCACAGAGACCCCTCACAAAGCAAAGGGTTTAACCACTTAGCCAGAGACCCCTCACAAAGCAAAGGGTTTAACCACTTAGCCACAGAGACCCCTCACAAAGCAAAGGGTTTAACCACTTAGCCACAGAGACCCCTCACAAAGCAAATGGTTTAACCACTTAGCCACAGAGACCCCCGTAGTATGTTACGCCATAGAGGTACCTGTACCTTAAGCCTGTGACGGTTTATAGTTTAAATATGATAATTTTTGTGTGGATGCATACCACGTGATAGGATTAATGGCGCCAATTTTAAAATACAAGCATGTCACTATGAACACAAAAAGAGTAAATTTCAACACAATCTTTCTCTCCACATGATGCAATCAGTGCCAAACCTGGACACTGACATCAAATGATAGCAGAAAACTAGTCAAGACAGAGATGAAATGTCTACGCAGAATGCTGGGTGTAACAAGAAGAGACCGGTTGAGAAATGAAGACTTCAGGAAAAAAGTGCGTACAACATCAGTACTAGACTTCATCAAGAAACAACAAATTAAATGGTTCGGCCACATAAGCAGATTACCAACAGACAGTGCACCTCAAAGAGCAATGTTGATCCGATACAATGGATACAAAGCAAAATGCCGGCAACGCAAAAGATGGACTCAAGTTAACAAATGTATATTGTCATTGTTTTTGTAATTTGTAAAACCACAGTACTTTGTGATTACGTGTTTCGCCAATCAAATAGTTTTACTGCAGTCTCATATATATTATGTGTACCCGCGTGCCCGTAGAGCGTTGGACTACGGGTGACTAGTCCTCTGTAAGTGGGGTTCAACTCCGCGGACTGGCAGAAAAGCTACAGGTTCCCAGATTTACGGTGTTCGTGGCACCGAACCGGGGGGGTTACGATGTCCATGACACCGAGCCGAAGAGCTTTCAGCTCAAGTGCTTCTGGATCGAAAAAATATATATATATTGTGACTCAAGATAACAGAGGCGACGAAGGACATTATTTATGAAGCGCCCACAAAGACTCGTTCTAGAAATATCTTCTTATCCTGACTCTGTAAGATAAAACAGGATTTGAGAAAAGAAAAATGAAAATAAAGACATACCATGTCTCTGAGTCATCATAGACCAGAAATCATTTTGTTCTCCACCATTTGTTGTGAACATCAGATTCCTATCTACCTACCAGATATCTTCTATCTTCCTAATGGCGCAATGGTTTATACATCAACGTAATATTCTGTCGTTCCTCATGGCATGAACAATATCATAACTTAGAATTCAGACATTGGAACGGGTGCGAGAATTAGGAGTTAAGTTTAGATATACCAGGCAGTGTCGTCTTTGTGGTAGAGAGAGAGAGAAGATATACTAATCAACTTCTCATGGCTACGGTGAGTACGTGGAATTTGGGATGTCTGCTGCAGCGGAGGACAGAGCACACATGGGAATGCCCAAATGTGCCATGACGTCGATCGCATAACATAACATCACATACCCAATACTCTAACTACTTGACTACACTGCAATCTCGCTGTACAATTTACAAACATAACATAACATAATATACATGTAACAGAGAAACATCTGAAGTCGGAGAAGGTGAAATTAGTATTTTTAAAAAAGTACTGCCGTTTTACAAAATACAAAAACAATACACAGCAATGTTTCGATCAAAAGGCCTTTATCAAGCATGTTGGAGAAGGCACGCATGTATGGTGGGGAAGGTAAGGGACCGATAATAATAATAAAAGCATGCCTTCACGTAAAAATCAGTCAGAATCGCTGTACATATCACCCTGACTACGACTGAATTTGAGAGCCGCTGTAGCGTAGTTGTTAGTGAACTCGCTTGGCAAGGCTGGTGGTCTGGGTTCAGCTCCCGCAATGTGCGTGGAATTTTTCCCGACCACGACGGCTCTCAGGTCGACCCAGCCTCAACTGGGTACCAGACATGCTCTGGGAAGTAAAGGCGCCGGCGTGATGCTGACCACATCACCCATTGTGTGCCGACGGTCAATGAAAATACAGGCCTAACACTGTATTGACCTATATACCACGAGGTATGAAAGGGTTCCTTTACTTTTACGACTGAATTTATAGCGTTAGAACGCAAGAAGAAATGAATAACTTAAGTAGTAGAATACGCAGACAACGCCAGTCTATGGCAGACAACGCCAGTCTATGGCAGACAACGCCAGTCTATGGCAGACAACGCCAGTCTATGGCAGACAACGCCAGTCTATGGCAGACAACGCCAGTCTATGGCAGACAACGCCAGTCTATGGCAGACATCGGCAGTCTATGGCAGACAAGGCCAGTCTATGGCAGACAACGCCAGTCTATGGCAGACAACGCCAGTCTATGGCAGACAACGCCAGTCTATGGCAGACAACGCCAGTCTATGGCAGACAACGCCAGTCTATGAGCAAAGAATAGTATAGTAACACTGCGGCTTACAATGCATGTAAGAAGCGACGGAGGTAGGGGCCTAGGGAAGGTACCCTAGTAAATAAAAAGCGTCGTATACATCGGATGTGGTGGCCTACTTGTATGTGTATAACTGGCACAACTACAATCGCTCTTAGGCTCGCATCCCTCACAAATCTTACAGAGTGGTTAACAAGTGGTCAATAAGAAGCGCCCCAAGAGGAATATTCCTTCTGACCACTTGGTGAGATTGAACCGAATACACCAGCTGCAAGAGCGTACAACCTGAAAATGGAATTATCAAAGAGGAAGGGGCAGACCAAGAAAAAGATTGATTGATAGAATTACAGACATTTTAAAACTTCCACAATATCACAGTATATGAAGCGACCGAGCGTGCACTATCTCAGAAACCGATCATTAATTAAACCTGTTACACCGAACAGTAAAACAAGAAGAGAGAGAGAGAGAGAAAAGAAAGAAAAGAAGAAAGATTAGATTTCTATCTACCTACCAGAGATCTTCTATCTTCCTAATGGCGTAATGGTTGATACATTACCGTGATATTTTGTCATTCCTCATGGCATGAACAATATCATAACTTAGAAGAAACCTCAGACAAGTAAGCATCTCGACAAAGAGGGATGAGGAAGAATAGGAGAAGATGGATTCAGGATGTAACTGATGGTTTGAACATGACGGCGGCTGCGGCGGGTTATGAGAGAGGTAAATTCTGAAGGGCTGTTGGGGTGGCAGAGTTCTGATAAGAACAAGCTATTTGATGATGATGATGATGATGATGATGAGACAGAGAGAGAGTGAGGCAAACGGAGATAGAGATAGAGAGAGATACAGAGAGAGTGACAGAGAGAGATACAGAAAGAGTGACAGAAAGAGTGACTGAGAGGCTGACAGAGAGAGATACAGAAAGAGTGACAGAGAGGGTGACTGAGAGGCTGACAGAGAGAGATACAGAAAGAGTGACAGATAGAGTAACAGAGAGGGTGACAGAGAGAGATACAGAAAGAGTGACAGAAAGAGTGACTGAGAGGCTGACAGAGAGAGATACAGAAAGAGTGACAGATAGAGTGACAGAGAGGGTGACAGAGAGAGATACAGAAAGAGTGACAGATAGAGTAACAGAGAGGGTGACAGAGAGGGTGAGACATACAGACGCAAATTCACACAGAGAACGCTTACGGTAGTGAGAGGCACATAGAGATACAGAGAGTGAGACACACAGAGATATAAAGAGAAATATGCAAATTCACACAAATAACGATTACAGGAGTGAAGACACAATGGAAGCTATACAGAGAGGGAGAAACAGAGTGAGAGAACAACACAGATGAACGAAGTATGAAAGAGAAAGATGCAAGAGAAAACTTTGCTGGCACAGAAATCTAAAAAAACAGAGGCACAGAGCGGAGCGATACATACAGAGAGAGAGAGAGAGAGAGAAAAAATAACAACAAAGATGGACGAAATAGGAAAGAGAAAGACTCAAGAGAAAAACTTTGTTGGTACAGAAAACAATCAAGAAACATGGGATCAGAGCGGAGCGATACATACATACATCTACATTCCTCGTCCCGTCACCACCGATACTTAGAGAGAGAGAGAGAGAAAGGCGCAGAGCGATACATAGAGAGAGAGAGGCACAGAGCGGAGCGATACATAGAGAGAGAGAGATACAGAGCGGAGCGATACAGATAGTCACAGAGCGGAGCGATACAGAGAAAGTGGCACAGAGCGGAACGATACATAGAGAGAGAGAGAGAGAGAGAGAGAGAGAGGGGCAGAGCGGAACCATACATAGAGAGAGAGAGATGCACAGAGCGGAGCGATGCAGAGAGAGATGCACAGAGCGGAACGATACATAGAGAGGCGCAGAGCGGACCGATATATATATATAGAGAGAAAGAGGCACAGATCGGAGCGATAGATAAAGAGAGAGAGAGAGATGCGCAGAGCAGGGCGATACATAGCGAGAGAGGCGCAGAGCAGAGCGATACATAGAGAGAGAGAGAGAGAGATGAGAAACATACGCAACCAAGTACAACAGCTCTACATTCCTCGTCCCGTCACCACCGATATATACACCACATCTATCCTAGCAAACGAGTTACCCTCGCCACATCCCCGTCTTACCGTTCTTTTCAAGGCTGTGTTTTCACAGCGTGAATCCCACGGATACATTCCAGCCCTGGGGAAAGCGGCGCATCAGGATCCTGGCCCTAGCTAAGTAACACAATGTACAATGTCACGCTAAATTGTCTCACGTTTATTCCACAGTGCTTCACTCTGGTAACGTTCAGACAATATCTAGACACACAGTTTCAAAAAAAAATTAGGTTTTTTAAGACGAACATGATGTTGAATCAAATATGTGCCTTTTTTCATAAGTTTAAGAATCATATGGGAAAGAGGTCACCAAAGGGGATGTGGGAAGAGGTCACCAAAGTGGGATGTGGGAAAGAGGTCACCAAAGTGGGATATGGGAAAGAGGTCACCAAAGTGGGATATGGGAAAGAGGTCACCAAAGTGGGATATGGGAAAGAGGTCACCAAAGTGGGATGTGGGAAAGAGGTCACCAAAGTGGGATATGGGAAAGAGGTCACCAAAGTGGGATATGGGAAAGAGGTCACCAAAGTGGGATATGGGAAAGAGGTCACCAAAGGGGATATGGGAAGAGGTCACCAAAGTGGGATATGGGAAAGAGGTCACCAAAGTGGGATGTGGGAAAGAGGTCACCAAAGTGGGATGGGTGATGACTTTCTTTGTGCCTATGTCATCGGAGAATGTGCTTGTCCGTATGGTGCCGGGGCATGAAAATAAAGCAAAGAATAGTACCACTGCGACCTGCAATGCATACCGTAAGAGGCGACTTATGTAGGCTCAAGAGAAGCTAGACTAGTAAATAAAAAGCAGCGCAGAAATCGGATGTGCTGGTCTACTTGTATGCGCATAACTGGCACAACGTACAATCGTTTTAGGCTCAGATCACATACAAATCACAGAGTGGTTGACAAATGGTCGATATGGAGCGTTCGCAGAAGAAGAAGTAAAAGAAGGAGAAGGTGAGGTTGTATGATTTACTGATAATAAAGAAAGTATGCCTTCACGCAAAAATCAGTATTCTTTCTTTTCTTCAATCCTGTTTTGCCCCATAAACAGATTACCAACAGACATCGCGCAAACAGACTACCAACAGACAGTGCGCAAACCGATTATCAACAGACAGTGCGCCTCAAAGAGCAATGTTGCTCCAAAACAATGGATTCAAAGCAAAAAGCCGGTCACGTAAAAGGTGGATCGCAGCGATAACAGAGTCGACGAAAGACACTATGAAGCGCACACAAGGGCTCATTCTAGAAATCTCTTCTTATCCTGACGCTGTGAGACAAACAGGATTAGAGAAGAGCACACAAGCACTCGTTCTAAAAATCTCTTCTCATTCTGAAGCTGTGTGGCAAAACAAGACTGGAGAATAGAAAAAAAATATACAATCACAGATTACCAGATTATTGAGGATTGTAAGTCAGATTGAATTGAAAGCATACAACCAGAATATCACTCACTACTTGATTGTGAAACACAACGGTCTCGGGGATTTGATACACGACGCGGATTTCAATGTGTCGGCGTTGATAACGTTACCGATGAAAACCTGACTTAATCTTATCTACAGCCTACCCACGTAGACGAAGATCTATGCATCCTTCAACAGTACCCAGACTTTGAATACAGTTGAAATAATTTTCAAACATTCACACGAATCTGCTCTTGTTTCACCAGGCTATTGGAGTAAGTGCTACTGTCCACACATGACCAGGCACGTTTTCTGGTTATCTTCACAAATCCTAGGGATAAATAGGCCCTCGGTGTCTCCTCCATTGGGAGTGTGTTTGTTTCTACGACGCGTTGTCGAGTGACTGTGTTTATAATCGTATTATCTGATTTGATGTTCTGTTTTATATCTTCATTATTCCTCTACTTCTTCTTCACACTCCATATCAGCCACTTGTTAACCACTCTTTGTTATTGTGTGTGATCTCTCTCTCTCTCTCTCTCTCTCTCTTCTTCCTGGTGTTCTGTTGTAGAAGACTGTATACTGTGGAGTTTGGATGCATTCTTATTAAGTGGCCAAACCACTTCATTCTTTGTTTCTCAATGTAATTCAAGCAAGGTTCTGTGCCAACTTTCTTTCTTATGCTGATGTTGGTGACTTTGTTTCTCAATGTAATTCAAGCAAGGTTCTGTGCCAACTTTCTTTCTTATGCTGATGTTGGTGACTCTTGTCTTTTCTGGTGTTGTTGGTAACTTTTCACAGGCAACGTAGTTATTTTTGTGACTGCGCTTTGCTCATTGTCCATGTTTGACTCTGGTAACACAAAGTAGGTATGAAAATGCTGTTGATCATTTGTTGCTTAGCTGTTAGTATCATTTTTGGATTCCTCAACATCAGATTAGTATACATTGCTTTATAAATGCTTCCAAAAGTCCTTTTTTAAAAATTCGGTGTGAAAGTGTTAAAGGGACTAAGCACTTATATTTCCGCCCTGACATAACAGCCCCCGATTCTAATGATATTCAATAGGAAATAAAGAAAAGATTTATATCCAAGCTGGCCTGTCTGTATTTCTTCTTCATCAAACATCTCATTATTATTTTTTGTCTTGGTTTGTCCCACTTCATTTCCACCGTTATCCCTCCATAACTTTTTTTTATCATTTCATCTCTGTTTGAACGACCAGGAAATCCATTTTTTGGGGGAGCCAACGAACTCGAGTTGTCTCTCTCGCTATCTTTTTTTCCCCTGTTTTGAAAAAAACAAACAAAAAAACCCAACCCCGTTCTTCATACTTCCAACGTGTCCTCCTTGCGCAGATCTTTCAAAAGTTTTTTTATTTTTTATTTTTTATTTTTTTATTTTACTAATCTAGAACTCACAGACGCCCTGTGGCGGTTCTTGTGTCCAGTGTTTAATTTTGTGTACGGTCACCAGGGGCTGTGGACAGTTAGGTGGAGGTTTGGACAAACTCTTATGCAGGCTGGGGGATCAGAGAGAAGTTTCATTAAATTCTGTCACTGTCTCGATACAGAAAATAAACACGGATGTTGAAAGTTGTATGAGGAGGAAAACAAAGAATGCAGGGATGGGGACATGTAGCCACCGCCCCCGCCCCCGTTGATTTAAATGAAATATCAGGAGCATGTATACAGGCCTAAAACTGTATTGCACTATATACCACGAGGTATGAAAGGGTTCCTTTACAGGAATGTTAACTAGGGTGTGGTAGGGTGGGGGAGAAAGGGGGGCAAATGGTTTATCTTGTATTTTAAGTTAGTAGTTTATCTCTAAGGTTGGCACGCCTGTTTGGCGGAGACACTATAATAAAGAAAGCACGCCTTCACGCAATAAACAGTCAGAAGTACCAAGCGCCCTGACTACGACTGAATTGATAGCGGGCGAACGCAAGAAGAAGGTAGTAGGTTCCTACGAGGAGCATTAGGAACATCCTTAAGAACAGCCGTAAGAACAGCCGTAAGAACAGCTTTAAGAACATACTTAAGAACAGCCGTAAGAACAGCCTTAAGAACATCCTTAAGAACAGTCATAAGAACAGCCGTAAGAACAGCCTTAAGAGCAGCCTTAAGAACAGCCGTAAGAACAGCCGTAAGAACATCCTTAAGAACATCCTTATGAACAGCCTTAAGAAAATGAATAACAGCTTACAAATTGCATTAGAACAAGTATTCACAGAATTACCAACCAACCCCCTCCCCACACTTCTTTTTCCATCCAGAAGCACTCTTCGGCTCTGTGCCATGGACATCGTAACCCTTCGGTTCGGTGCCACGAACACCGTAAATTTGGAGAATCTGTGGCTTTTACGCCAGCACACCTCACTCACAGGAGGGCTTGTCACCCGTCGTCCAACAACACGCTGGGCCGGCGGGCAAACAACAGTTTTATAAAGAAGTAAATGGTGGAAGAGAAGACGTAGAAACTATGACAACTCCACGAGTCACAGCACCAGAGACTAAACATCTGCATGCTGCTATGGCAGTCTCTTCTTATAATCTTCTTCTTCTTCGAATGCTCCATATCAACCACTTGTTAAACAACTCTGTGATTTTGTATGTGATCTGAGTCTAAGAGCGATTGTACGTTGTGCCAATTATGCGCCTACAAGTAGTCCAGAACGTTCGATTTCTGCGACGCTTTTTGTTTATTATGGTAGCTTCCCTATGTTCCTACCTCAGTTGCATCTTACGACATGCCTTGTAGGTTGCAGTGGTACTATTCTTTGCTTCCCTTGCGGGAATGGAGCGTTCGAAGAAAAAGATTCAAGTTGGAAATGTCAACGATCATAATATTTCCTCCAGTGCTTGAGTACCCCTGTGAGTATCTCACGTACACCGGGGTCCGCGGACCCCAGCTTGAGTACCCCTGTGAGTACCTTACCTACACCGGGGTCCGCAGAACCCCAGCTTGAGTACCCCTGTGAGTACCTTACCTACACCGGGGTCCACGGACCCAGCTTGAGTACCCCTGTGAGTACCTTACCTACACCCGGGGTCCGCGGACCACAGCTTGAGTACCCCCTGTGAGTACCTTACCTACACCCGGGGGTCCCACGGACCCCAACTTGAGAAACGCTGCGCTATGGCATTCCCCTCTTATAATCTAACCCGCTGCAAGATCTGTTTACAAACAGTAAATGCACTCTGTTTACAACCCTCACTGGGTTTCCCCAAATACAAGATATCTCTTCAGATTCTCTTCCCCTGCCACTTAATTCTATCCCAACTGTTGATACGTGAATGTCTCCAGATGTAGGTGAGGCCACGATCTAAGAGGGGGCCATGCTACTGAAGTTGTAAACACCAGGTTCCACCACCAAAATCTTCCTACAACACCACTTAGAAACTTTCATCCATGTAAATAAGACCGATTTGTTCTGTAGCTACAACAAGTCCACACTATTCGTCATCCATGATATGTTTGTATCATGTTTTTCTTTTCAAGTGTCTGACCGAATGGATTAGAGCGCGACTTCAGAGAGAACCGTCTTCAATTTACGGAACGGCCAAGAATTTGTTTCTATTGCGGACATAAGTGAAAAACCCTAACCTGAACAGCTTCGCGGCGACTGCACTAGCCATGCGACCATTAAATTCATCATGCTCCCGTTCCACCTGTCGTACACCGCCCTAAAAAGCGGTACTACAGGTAGAAGCAACAGTATTTTTTTCCTTGGTCAGACAGGTTGAAGGCTAGAGGACAGACTTTCTTCTTCCACTTGCAACGCTCCATATCGTCCACTTGTTAACCACTCGCCCGAGTGGTTACCGGGCCAAATTTGGGGTGTTTTTAGGTTTTTTCCGATCCAGAAGCACTTGAGCTGAAAGCTCTTCGGCTCGGTGTCATGGACATAGTAACTCTTCGGCTCGGTGTCATGGACATAGTAACTCTTCGGCTCGGTGTCATGGACATAGTAACTCTTCGGCTCGGTGTCATGGACATAGTAAATCTGGGAAACCTGTAGCTTTTCTGACAGTCCGCGGAGTTGAACCCGCATTTACAGAGGACTAGTCACACGTAGTCCAACGCGCTACGAACACGCTGGGCACGCGGGCATTTGGGGTGTAAATAATAGAACCACGGTAACCTGCCACGCATGTCGTAAAAGGCGATAAAAAGGAGGATGGGATGAAGTCGGATGCACATGTCCTAAATGTGTAAAAGTCTATGCGTTTAGGAGCCTACCAAACTAATGTGCAACGTATACACGTTCTTGGTAAAGATCAAAGATATCACAAAGAGTGATTAAAATTGGTCGTAAAGAACGAACGCAAAGAAGAAAACCACTCTGTGTGATTTGTATGTGATCTGAGTCTAAGAGCGATTGTACGTTGTGCCAGTTATGCGCCTACAAGCAGGCTAGCACTTCCGATTTTTGCGATGCTTTTTATTTACTAGGGTAGCTTCCTAGGTCCTACATCAGTCGCCTCATACTACATGCCATGTAGATCGCAGTGGTACTATTCTTTGCTCCCCTTGCGAACCCCGGCTCCACACAGGCGGTCATCTTCCATAATATCTCACACGACAAATATCTAATGTCTATTTGCTCAGAAGATATTGCTCCCTAGGAGAACTTTTCTAATCTACATAATACTTTATTTGTTCTTATTTCCCCTTATTCTTCCTGGCTATTTCTTTCTGACAGGAACCCCCTCATTCATCTCAGTATTCTAATCTCTTCGCCTTTGTATTCTAACTCCCTAGTGTTTACTCGTACCTCTAGTGCCCAGGCCCTATAGTACGAAGACATGATGGCTGCTTTATGCACTGAAAATGAATACAATTAAACCCCCTTATGGATATTACCACCCCCACTCTTTCTCTCGTTTAAATTTATTTCAAAATAATTTATATCCCGCCCATGTCTCCTCTGACAAGAGAGAACGACACAAATTTCCTAGCAATAGCAAGTGTGTTATGTCTGGTACTGGGGTAGTGGTTCTCAAACTTTTTGAAGGTGTGACACACTTGAAATACTACAGAAAATCGTAGGCACAAACTTAATAAATCTATCTATCTATCTATTCTCTAATCATGTTTCGCCTTTCAGCGTAAGGTTGAAAAAGGAGACATCTGGAGAGATTCTTTCTTTTCTCCCGTCCTGATGTGCCTCACAGCTTCATGGTTAAGAAGAGATTTCTAGAACGGGCTTTTGTGTGCGCTTCATCTTCTTCTTATTTGCGTTCGTTCTTTACGACCAATTTTAATCACTCCTTGTGATATGTTTGATCTTTGCCAAGAACGTGTATACGTTGCACATTGGTTTGTAGGCCCCTAAACGCATAGACTTCTACACGTTTAGGACATGTGCATCCGATTTCAGCGAAACCTCCTTACTCGCCTCTTACGACATGCATGGCAGGTAACAGTGGTTCTATTCTTTACACCCAAATTTGGGCCCCGGTAACCACTCGGGCGAAGTTCATAGTTCATAAGTACGGTTCCAACTTCACTGCAACGGGTCACCCCATAATTGCTCCGTTCCTGTGCTAATAAAAATCACACGAAATGCTAACAACTGTGAAATGTTTCCTGTGAACTAATTCCAGAATGAAACAGCCGCGTACCGCCACACAAAGCAACCTGCTCCGCATAAAATGCATATGGCCGTCGCTCGACCAAACATACCCGACCCAACATGTCGGAAACGCGCTAGCAAAGTCGTGTTCAGAATCAAAAGTTCTGACTCTGAATGGCCCTCCCGCCATTACTGGCCAGCAGTGCTGTTCTATGGTTCTGAAACATGGAGGACAACAAAAGAAACCACCAGAAAACTGCAGACCATCGTAAATGGATGTTACGTAGAATAGAGGGACTGAGATGGTATGATAAGATTACAAACGAGGAACTCAGAGACAGAACTAAGCAGATACCAGGGAAGGAAGAGACTCTGGCGATGGATAGGACATACATTGAGAAGACCGACCAGAAGCATTGCAGGACAGAAACTGTTTTGGAACCCGCAGAGAAAGAGGTGATGGGGAAGGTCTAGACAGACCTGGAGAAGAGAGCTGGAGGCTGATATGAAAAGGATAGGTAAAACATGTTAAATAATTGGAAGGGATGGTGGGAGAGAGGAAGAGCTGGAAGAAGTTTGTTGAAGACCTGTGCTCCGTTGGGAGTTGAAAGGTGAAGAAGAAGAAGTTTATGAGAAGTATGGGCCTGATATCTTGCGATCTTTTTCCTCTGCTGCCCGCTGGCACCACGTTATTGAACCTTGATCTGGGATTTTCTAGGGCGCATCTAGGAATGTCACCAAGCATACTCATGCGCTTGAACACACAATTTGAGAACCCATGTACTAGTGTATACGCGGTAGCAGCAGGGCATTCAAGGGGAATACACAGTGATATTTTTAAAATATGCAAATCAAAAGGCCATTACTAGATGTGGTTGCAAACTTCGACGTTTCAAATGTTGCAGGGACACTGGTTTGGGGTTTTTTTTAAACAAGAAAGGCGAGCGGTGAAGGGGAGAGAGAGAGAGCGAGGGGATGAGACCAGTGGCGGCTCGTGATCGTTTTTGTTGGTGGGGCCAGACACACATTTTTGGGGAAATTATTGCTTTTTGTTAGGTTATATTTTAATTTATTAATAATAAATACACATTACACATTATTTTTCGTTGGGTCCAGCCCCTCTGACCCTTAATGACGAGCCGCCACTGGATGAGACATTGTCAAATGGAAGAGAAAGTTAGATGTAATAGTGTTGGGTATCGTATGCGGGGGAGGACAGCAAAACGGAAGTAGCATATTAGGATGTCTCTTCTTCTTCTTACGCTCCATATCGACCACTTGTTAACCACCCTTTGAGATTTGTATGTCATCCAAGCCTAAGAGCGAGTGTACGTTGTAAAAGTTATAAGTTGGCCAGCACGTTCGATTTCAGCAATGTTTTTTATTTACTAGGGTAGCTTCCCTCTCACGATATGCATTGTAGGTCGCAATGTTACTATGCTTTGCTCCCCTTGCAAGGCCCGGCAACACACAGGCGACGAGCCCAAGAGCCATTGTACGTTGCGCCAGTTATTCACCCAGCACATCCGATTTCTGCGACGCTTTTTTATTTACTAGATTAGCTTCCATGACCCTACCTCACTCGCCTCTTACGACATGCCGTGTAGGTCGCAATGTTACTATTCTTTGCTCCCCTTGCGAGCTCCAGCAACACACAGGCCAGATGAAGAATTTACTTCATTGCACAAGGTTTTCAAATAAGCCTCGGTCCCTATTCGCTGACATATCACACCAACTGCACAGCATTGATGCATTTGAGATGTGGATATATAGAAGAATAGGCAGAGTTTCATGGACAGAAAAACAGACAAATAAACAAGTTTTAGGAAAAATAGGCATGAAGAAACAATTATTAAGAGAAATTTAAAATTCAGACAAGTAAAGTATTTTGGGCACATAAAAGACATGACACCATGATAAAACATTTACTAGAGGGAAAGTTGAGAGGGAAGAGCAAGAGGAAGACCGAGAGATAAGTGGTAGGAAACTTTAAGAAATGGACAGGTTACAGTCTGGCAGTGTGCAACACCAAGGCGAAAGACAGGATGCTGGAGATTCATTACAGTCAATCTTCGATGTAGAGACGGCACCTGATGATGATAATGCTCAGAGTATTGCACAACGCACGATCTTAGAGCTACGGCAACGATGTTAGGCATCTCCGGTTTTTTTTAAAATGCACTCGAAAACAGAGCGTAGTTCTCCGGCTTGAACACAGGACAATCAGAACGCAATGCACACGGATTACCCACTTAATCATGCAGAGTCCCTCTAGAAATCCAAACAAAACCACTCATGTGAGAAAAGCAAGTGGATATAATAATATATTACCACGAGGCTTCTAACACTGCAAAGCAGGTTACCAAATTACAACTGGATCGCCTGGAGTGTCCCTACACTGGAGTGTATTTCTGATAAACATTCCACGCAGATAACACAGAACTACATTGAAATAAAAACCTACAAAATGGCCAATTTATTATCGTGATAAAGAAAGGAAATTCAAAAATTTATGGGGACAAAAAATGAACGGCCCCTTAACGCCACTCTTCCAAGTTCACAGCTTGCCAATTCCCCTCTTCTCTCGCTGCTCTATCAAGTTTTTATTCTTCCTCTTCACATTTGAACAGATGCCCATTAAATTTCCCCTATACGGGTTCACACGAAACTGCCAATTTCTAACGCTGAATGAACGTATTTCTTATAAGGTACGCCCTTCCTACCTATTCTGCAACGATCGAATTCCTTCTTCTGTCGTTTCTGCTTATCCCCGAAAGGGTTGCAGACAGGAGGTATATGTTGACACAGCCAACTCTAAACTCATACGGCCAGCGGATTCAGGTAAAAATTCTAAAAAATAAGACCACAACCGTCGCGTGCCTTCCAGTATTGTTTGTGTATGGACGAATTCATTTTAAAATCAACACAAAATGCTAAATCAAAGTTATATTATCCAACAAGTTAAGTTTAACAATAAGGAATATCATTATTATGAATATTTTTAAACAGTAAATAACCATTGACTCATAGAATAGAGTAAAATTGCAAAAAAGCTTGCAGTGTTCTATCAAACATATATATATATTTATTTTTTTTTCAATCCAGAAGCACCTGCGCTGAAAGCTCTTCGGCTCGGTGTCATGGACATCGTAACCCTTCGGTACGGTGCCACGAACACCGTAAACCTGGGGAATCTGTGACTTTTCTGCCAGTTCGCGGAGTTGAACCCGCACTCACAGAGGACTTATCACCCGTAGTCCAACGCGCTACGAACACGCTGGGCAGGCGGGCATCAAACATATATAAAATCCAGCCCCCAACTCAAACTAGGTCAGGGTTTCCCGATCGGTTATGCGGCCCAATATTAGAGTTGGCTGCAGTTTTACTTATCCTTTTAATATCAGTCTCCAACTCTCTTCTCCATGTATGTCTGGGCCTTCTCTGTGGCGTAGAGTTTAGGTGCTCGTTTCTTGAGCCAAAGGTACCAGGTTCGTTCTCTCGTGGATATTTTTCCAGATATCCCCGATCGCAGTGTAGGTGAGATCGAGTTCCTAGTCCTAAAGCATACGGACGATAAAACGTAGGTCTCGTGTTTAATTTTAGCACTTAAATGAGCCTTAGACAGTCAAAATTGAGAAGAGCAGGCTGGAAAACCGCTGCCCAATCAAAATCCATTAGAAAAGATTACAAATAAAAGTTTCTACAAAAATATCTTCACCATCTTCAAAATTACATCGGGGACACTCGCCGGTGCTACGAAGTTTGTGCACTGCATCTGAGATCTTCCTGTGTAAGAAAGAGATCGGAGCACACATGGTTACTCACCGAAGTGCAATGATGATGGTCGTATTCTTCTTCTTCTGCGTTCTCACTAGATTGGAATTTTGGATTCTCTAATAAAGGCAGCCGTCTGCCTCAGATTATCAACTACGCCATACAGTTTGTCTTGGACACTGGTGTAAGTGGGCCACCTCTTTCTTCTCAAGTCTGCATACTGGGGCAGTTCTGTGGGATATAATTTCTATGATTTCTGCTTCCCCGTTTGTGCCGACCTCTTCCCACGGTAAGTTTTAGCCACCCTCGTGATGGTAGGTCTGACATTCTTACTGCGTGGCTAAATCTCCGAGGCAGATTGGCAGCCGTAGAATCCGTTATCCCATTCCTCATTGTGAGGGGTCGTTGCACGATGTTATGCGCCTTACGGCCTGGTGCATCCATTTTCTGCAAGCATTTGTTTCGGGTTAGCATTTCCTATGATGGTCGTATGAATCAATCGTTTTCTTTTGATGACCTGCTGTGTATCTAGCAGCTATTGTTATATTGAATTTTTGTCATTTCAGTAGTCTGTCTATTGTCTACCTCCCAGGTGGAAGATAGAGTTGGTTGTCCACTCTTACCGTTCAGCTTAAGGGTGGGATCTGTAATTTGCGTTCCGATGTCAGATGAGTAACTCTTGTGCTATATCCGTGTTTACGCCCGTGTGGTGCCGGGGCCCGCAAGGCAAACAAAGAATAGTACAACTGCGACCTTCAATGCATGTCGTAAGAGACGACTTTTTTTTTTTTTTCTGTTTTTTTTTTTTTTTTTTTTCTTTTTTTTCTTTCGTCCGCTTTCAACTCAGACGAAGTTAGACGAAGTTTTCATCTCTGAAACTGATTTTTGCGTGAAAATCTGTTTTTCCAATTTCTTACAATGGCAGCAGCGTGCACATTGTAAATTACTTTACACTGGCAGCCGTGTGCTCAATGTACTCGTAATTAGTATTCCCCCGCCATACAGGCAGATTTTCTCCGACTTCAGAGGTACTCATGTTATCGTCCTGAGTAAGACCAGGGACTCGAACAAATGCCGGACAGTAGGTTCGAACCCGAGCTATGAGGCGTCTCACAGCTAGCAGGCCGAGCTACTATCAACTACTCTAGGCAGTCCCCGTAAGAGACGACTAATGTAGGCACTAGGGATGCTACCCTAGTAAATAAAAAGCCGCGCAGAATTTGGATGTGCTGACCTACTTGTAGGCGCAAAACTGGCACAACGTAGAATCGCTCTTAGGCTCAGATCACATACAAATCACACAGAGTGGTTGACAGGTGGTCGATATGGAGCGTTCTAAGAAGAAGATATCCGTGTTTATTTAGTGTTGTCTGGATTTTGTCTATCGTCTATCCCCAGATGGATGATGGAGTTGGTTGTCCACTCTTACCGTTAAGCGTAAGGGTGGGAGCTTTATTTTGCGTTTCATGGCCTGATGAGTCGTAATTGTTGCCACGTCGGAGCTCATCTCTGGTGCCATGTAGTTTTGAATGTAGTGTTGTAGGTCCAGCATCTATTTCTATGAAGGACATACAGACATTGCCGTGCCATTATACAGAGAGGCGGCTGCATCAGGCGTAACCGTGAGGGGTGGCACATGCCATTATACAGAGAGGCGGCTGTATCAGGCGTAACCGTGAGGGGTGGCACATGCCATTATACAGAGAGGCGGCTGCATCAGGCGTAACCGTGAGGGGTGGCACATGTCATTATACAGAGAGGCGGCTGCATCAGGCGTAACCGTGAGGGGTGGCATAAGCACCGAAACCTAAATACAATTATGTATTATAATTATAAAATAATTTATATTGAATCTACATAAATCTGAAACTCTAGACTACACATCCTTAATTAGCGAATTTGCTAAAGATAGAAGGGTAAAACGAAGGAAGATGAGAGGAAGACCGAGGACAAGGTGGATAGATAACGTAGTTGAATTCTACCAGGGGACTAAGAAAAACATCACACAAGTCACCAGAGAAGCGCAAGACAAATACATAAAACTGTGACACTGGGTTAACAACCCGGTAACAGTGTGCTGACAAAAGCAGAGAAGCGCAAGACAAATACATAAAACCACGACATTGGGTTAACAACCCGGTAACAGTGTGCTGACAAAAGAAGAAGAAGAAGGGTAAAACTGTAGCAGATTATTGTAGTTGATAGTTGATATCATTATTTTAAGGTAGTTTATATTTTTTTTAAATATACTTTCCAGAAGATCAAAAAAGGTGTTAGACAATGATGCGTATTATCACCAGACCTGTTCTCACTGTATTGTGAAAGCATTTTTAGGTCTATAAAAGATTTTCCTGGAATAGCTGTGGAGGACATATCATAAATAACCTGAGATACGCTGATGATACTGTTTTAATAGCAAGAAATGAAATATTGCTACAGAAATTAGTTGATAAGGTTGTGACAGAAAGTAACAACAAAGGACTCAGTTTGAATATTAAGAAGACAGAAGTTATTATAATATAAAAAAGCAGACTTTGACAAAATGCACCATCACAGTAAATGGGACTGATCTAAGACAAGTGCAGCAATTTAAATACCTCGGAGTCTTGGTAACATCAGATGGCAAATGTCGATCAGAAATAAAGAGCAGAATAGGGCAAGAGAAAACATCGTTCCTGAAAATGAGAAGCATTATCTGCAACAAGTCCTTGTCAATCCCGATCAGAATGCGAGTTATTCAGTGCTACATAGAACCAATACTGAAATACGGATGCGAGTCATGAACAATGAACACACAGATCAAAAAATCTCTGAGGACCACAGAAATGTGGTTTTATAGAAGAATGATGAGAATCCCATGGACTGCTAAAATGACCAATGTTGAGGTGCTGAACGAGATTAAGACACAGAGAAAGCTTATCATCAATATAAGAAAGAGACAGTCATCATTTTTCGGGCATGTGATGAGGAGGGAGGTTTAGAACACATCGTGACAACCGGTAAAATTGAGGCTAGACGAAACAGGGGAATACAGAGACTCAACATTTTGGATAGCCTGACTTCATGGCACGGTAGAGCGTCAACATCTGAGTTGATAGCAAACACCAACGACAGAGATTTGTGAAGATCCATGATCGCCTACGCAAGCCGGCACGGCACCTGATGATGACGATATTCTCAAAATAAAATAGTATTCTTACATTTTGTACAATTTTAAAAAAATTTCAATCGAAGGTTATTTTAAAGAAAAAACAATTAAGTTCCGGCATTTCGAAGACTTGCATCATACTGAGAAAATATACCGCACTGCCCTGCATACAGAGGACAGTTTTGCATGCCATGTTCTGTGGTTCTCTCTCTCTCTCTCTCTCTCTCTCGCGATGACCAAAAAGACCGATGTACCAGATCTCTCCATAAATTCATTCATGTGGAAATCTGATTCATACAGCCTTAGCATGGGTAGGTTTTGTCACATCTTCAGCAATATTTGGAGCTCTGGTGCTTATCCTTCAGCGATGTGTCCGGATTCAGCCAGCTTTTGCTGGGTTCGCTCTCCGTTAACCTTTGGCTGTCCCCAGCCGTCCTGCAAGGCAGCAGGTTGTCTTCTACAGATTTAGTACACATGCATCCTATCTTCTTCTTCTTCTTTGCGTTCGTTCTTTACGACCAATTTTAATCCCTCTTTGTGATATGTTTAATCTTTGCCAAGAACGTGTATACGTTGCACATTGGTTTGGTAGGCCCCTAAATGCATATTCTACACATTTAGGACACGTGCATCCGATTTCAGCCAAACCTCCTTAATCACCTCTTACGACATGCATGGCAGGTAACAGTGGTTCTATTCTTTACACCACAAATTTAGGCCCCGGTAACCACTCGGGACGGGTTTCATGGTTTGATTAGAGGTGCCACAGAAACACAGAGTGGATGGAGACAATCGTAACCTGTGTGGGTGTTTGCTTAAAAACCGGTATTACACATGTGGAGAAAGCAGTTGTTTTTTTTAAGTCGACTGAACGTGCAACTCATTCCGTTTAGTTGCAGTGTTTACATGTTTACCCGTGTTCGAACCTGTTCAATAATAGATGAGTACAGAGAAGGTAGGCGTGCTGGATAGTTTTTGTCTGCAGGTAACAATGTTGGTGAGTCACAGAACACGCATGAAGAGTGGATGTTGTTGTTTAATTGACAGCAGGTTGCGCCCTGTGCCCCGTAAGTCAAAGTTCCTATCACAAGTTATCTCTAAAACATGTTTGTTTCTCAGTCCTATTTTTTTTCGTTCGCCCGCTTTTAATTCATGCTTAGTCCTAATTTGGCACCTCTGACTGATTTTTGCGTGAAGGTTTGCTTTCCTCATCGCCAGTGTGTTGCCGGGGATCTCAAGGGCACCCTCTTTGTTTATGTTGCTGCCCAAATATGTGTATGATTCTACCTCTTGAAGTGGGATTTCACCCAGGGAGATCGAGTTGTTTCAACAATGATAAGATGTGAAAGGACCTTCTGTCTGTTCGATTAGTTAGACCTGCCATCAGTTAGACTCCCGCCGACATAGCCGGAAGGATCATCAAGAAACACAGACCCTCTAACCACGATAATGTGGACGGGGAGACGGCACCTGATGGTGATGACTTACTACCTACCCCATCAATCTCAAATTTTACACTTTTAACTTCTCATAAAAATTTATCAGGTGGGGACAAAAAAACTGAAGGAGAAAAAAACCGCTGTTACGGCCTAACAAGCACGCAGAAGAAAATCTTGAAAGTTGTCAAATCCTAGAGTGTATTGTGTTGAGATGAAACCCAAGCCGTACTTCTTAAGCTGGGTGTCTACAGTTTGAATCCTGTCAAAGGCGGCCAGCGATCCATGACAAGGGACTCTGAGTGGATGTGTGAGTTGAAGCATATCAAAGTGGCCTGTAGAGAGACCTGATTTACTGGTTGAAAGCGACTGAAAGACAGAACGTCAGCATATCCAACCCCCTACCATGACATCTATTTCACAGTTCAAGTGTTATTCTATCAAGTTTATATCTGTGGAAGATATCGTTTAGGGTAGTTCTTTTTTATTATTTAAATTTTATTAAAATAAAAAACTGTTCCTTTGTTGGTAGCCAGGATGACATGAAATATAACCTTACATGTAATTACTTACAGAAAATTGGAAAATGATTAAAGATATAGAAAGTAACTTGAATGCATTTGAACAAAGATGTCTGCGAATAATCATCATCATCATTAATCCTCTCCGCTCCTCGTGGAGCATAGGGCCTCAACAGTTGTTCGCCACTCTTCTCGGTCTCTGGCTGTTCTTTTTATGTTCTCCCAGGTCAATTGAGCACTCTTCAGCTCCTCAATAAGACCTTGTCTCCAAGTCTGCTTAGGGCGTCCTCTTTTTCGTTTTCCTGCGGGTTCCACTCGAGCACCTGTCTAGTGACACTCGACTGTGTCTTCCGCAAGGTATGGCCTATCCATCGCCATCTTCTCCTCTTGACCTGTGTCATCATAGGTTCCTGCCCTGTTCTTATCCACAGATCCGTGTTTGTAACTCTATCATACCATCTCAATCTAAGAATCCGCCGCAAACATCCGTTGACAAATGTCTGGATTCTGCGAATAATAATGAACATAAAATGGAACGTATTCAGGAGAAGTGATCTCCTTCTTCTTCTTCACGTTCGTTCTTTACTTCTTCTTCTTTGTCGTCACACTGCTACCGGGTTGTTGCCCAGTGTCGTGGTTTTCTGTTTTGTCTTGCGCTGTTCTGGTAGCTTGTGTGATTGTTATCTTTGCTTTTTCACAGGATTCTGCTACGCCATCTAACCATCTTTTCCGTGGTCTTCCTCTCACATTCTTTCCCAATGTTCTGTTGTAGAAAACTATGTATACTGTGGAGTTTGGATGCATTCTTATTAAGTGGCCAAACCACTTCATTCTTTGTTTCTCTATGTAATTCAAACACGGTTTTGTGCCAACTTTCTTTCTTATTCTGATGTTAGTGATTCTGTCCTTTCTTGTGTTGTTGGTAACTTTTCGCAGACAACGCATTTCGTTCTTTACGACCACTTTTAATCATTCTTTATGATATGTTTGATCTTTGCCAAGAACGTGTATAAGTTGTACATTGGTTTGGTAGGTCCCTAAACGCATAGACTTCTACATGTTTAGGACACGTGCATCAGATTTCATCCAAGTCTTCTTAGTCGCCTCCTTAGTCGCCTCATACGATATGCGTGGAAGGTAACAGTGACCTATTCTTTACACCCCAAATTTGGGCCCCGGTAACCACTCGGGCGAGGAGAAGTGATGAAATCAGAGAAATGTCTCGCCTGTGTGGTGTCGGGGAAAGCAAGGGAAACAAAGAATAGTACTACTTCGATTTACAAGGCATGTCGTAAGAGGTATGAACCTACGGAAGCTTCCAAGGGTCGCAGAAATAGGATGTGCTGCACTACTTGTAGACGCATAACTTGCACAACGTACAATCGCTCTTATGCTCAGATCACATACAAATCACAAATAGTGGTCAATATGGAGCGTTCGAAGAAGAAATTACGTGTAAGAAAGAGACTTGAGCACACATGATTACTCACCGAAGTGCAATGATGATCAATCAATCATGAAAGAGAGAGAGAGAGAAATTGATGGAGAGATAGAGAGGGAGAAAGTAATCCCTCGTGGAGACTTCCCTATCCTTCTCGCTTCCATCTTAGAGTATGCTGACATTTTTTGTCCCAATCACCCTGAAACCTTGTATTTCTGGAAGCTTCCTCATGCCACCTCGCTAATTATCAACAACCGAGGCTATAGAACTCCCGACAAGCCCCAAGAGAGCAGCCCGTATTGTCTGCCTTTCTTTTCTACCAGGCACCCGGCCATTTTCTCAACACATTTTCTCCTCTTTGAGTATTTCAATTGCAGCAGTAATCGATTCGATCTTTTCTCCAATCGCCCATGCAAGTATCACAATTGCAAACCGACTACAGATTAAGCGGCATTGGTAGCACTGGCGAATATGAATGCCAGGGTATCGATCTGCCACAATTAGACATTTGCAACACTTCGGTTTCCACACTTACACACCGCCTGAGTATAACACCTTCAGTAGGGGTAATTCCTCCTGGCGGTGACTGACGGAAAGAAGGGTAGAATGAATTGCCTGATTATTGATGCGCAAATCCCCGGCAATTGTCAAAATCGCTAACGACGTAATAGTTCCAGAGATGAAATTGAACTCGACAGGGTCGTGAAATAGCGATGATATTTAGATAAAATACTTCACACCGGTTCACACTTGTCAAAGACTTCTAATTGTTGTATAGTAGTTTCCAAAAAAAATTTATTCATTTAAAAACAAAATTCCGCGTGACTGACTAAACGTGATTAATTTCGGTGGCAAAAAGTGGAGTTGGAATGTGTTTTTTTTAGTTTGTGTGTTGTTGGTTGAAGCGCCCGTTTGTTGATGGGGCTCTCAAGGGGAGCAAAGAATAGCAACACTACGACCTACAAGGAATGTCGTAAGAGCCGAATCAGGTAGGGGCCTAGGGAAGCTACCATAGTAAATACTACTAACATGGGTGCAAGGTATTAACATTCGCGACACAAACCACACAGATCATGTCATCAGTTATCAGTTATCAGTTATATGAGGACTATCATCATAGCACTCTGGACATATCCATAGGTGCCCCGATCTCCGCCTCGGCAAATCCAGCAGCTTCCAGCGACCCAACACGCCAGTTCGATGTTGATTAATCAATCTCTTTGCATATTTAGTATGTCGTTCTTTTTCGGCTGCACCAATATTGACACCCATCTCTTTCAATCTGGTCAGCGAGTGGATTCACAGCCCTGAAACTCCTCTGTTCGGAAAGACTCTCTCAATGCGTGAAGAATGTCACTGCGATCCATGGCAGCTCCCTCTGATATTGTAGCCATGTCAGCCAATCTATCATGTCATGTATAGAATATTCATGCGCTCTCCTAACAATTAGTCATACGCAAACAGTGAGACTGGAAAGAATTCAGAATGAGGCTATACGCATCATTCTGGGATGCACCAAAGATACACCAGGAGTGTCAATGCGATTCCTTCTTGATCTCCCAACTATTGCTAACAGAATTGAAACTTGGAGGGTTCGATCATATCTAAGAATCAATGCAAACAAGGAACATCCTCTCCATGAAGAACTCATTAAGGAGAAAGGGTGTAGACTCAAGAGAGGCAGATCATGGCTGAGTCAGGCGGAAGATACGCTTAGGAAAATATGTGATCCTTCCGGAATTGAAACAGGAGAGGAATGGATTGCTGTTCTACCTCAATTTCAGACTACTTTCACCGTTATTACATTTATTAAGAAAAACTGCTAACAAAATAATCTATCACTGCTAAACGTGGAGGTGGAGGCTCTCTTGAATGACATCATCAATGATACAGATGTGGTTATTTACACCGATGGTTCAGTCATTCGCCAACAACGCTGTCCGTGGGCTTTTTCAGCACGCTCAAGAGGAAAAATAATAAAGAAGCCAGTGGGGCCTACAAAACAACCACACGTATGGAGGTTCGGGCGGTTACGGAGGCGGTGAACTGGTTGGCATCTCACAATTACTATCGTGTTTTCATACTCAGTGACTCCATGAGTATGATTCGTAAAGTCGAATCAGGAATGGTGAGATGCAACTGGGTGGAGGTACTGGTAAGGACTATGATCAGAGAAATCACATTCATTTTGTCCCTGGCATGCGGAGTTAGGGGTAATGAACGAGCTGATAGATTGGCTGGCTTGGCTACAATATCAGAGGGAGCTGTCGTGGATCGAAATGACATTCTTCACGCATTGAGAGAGTCTTTCCGAACAGAGGAGTTTCAGGGCTGTGAATCTCACTCGCTGACCAGATTGAAAGAGATGGGTGTCAATATTGGTGCAGCTCGAAAAGAACGGCATACTAAATATGCAAGAGATTGATTAATCAACATCGAACTGGCGTGTTGGGTCGCTGGACGTTGCTGGATTTGCTGAGGCGGAGATCGGAGCACCTATGGACATGTCTGGAGTGCTATGATGATAGTCCTCATATAACTGATAACTGATAACCACACAGATCACAAAGAGTAGCTGTTAAGAGCACACGTTGAAAAAAAAATATTCATGTCCATCAACGTGCCACGAGTGAGAAAAGGACTTGGTCATCCTACCTCCCGCATTCTCATTCCTATAAATTAGAAATGACATCCACTTCATCATAAGTTACGGAATATTTGCCTTTCCCCTCCCAGCATACTTTGAGTTCTCAGAAATATTTGTTTTCCCCTCCCAGCATACTTTGAGTTCTCAGAAATATTTGCTTTCCCCTCCCAGCATACCTTGAGTTCTCAGAAATATTTGCTTTCCCCTCCCAGCATACCTTGAGTTCTCAGAAATATTTGCTTTCCCCTCCCAGCATACCTTGAGTTCTCAGAAATATTTGATTTCCCCTCCCAGCATACCTTGAGTTCTCAGAAATGTGAGATGATGAGGACACGTATTTCAAACCTAAGGTGTTGTGTCAGAATACTAAGAGCATGCATATTCCCAGTGGCAACATATGGATGTGAAGCATGGACATTTAACAAGGCAGCGGAAAAACATATTTGTGCTTTTGAATATAAGTATTGCAGAAGAGCCCTTATATCATGGACAGAGAAGAGAACAAATAGATCTATCCAGAAAGAACTGAAAATCAAAGAAAACTGGCTGATGCTACAAATAAGAACGAGATAATTAAAGTATTTTGGGCTTATAAAGAGACACGAAGGATTGGAGAAGACCATCACGGAAGGTGGCATCCTGGTAAAGAGGAAGACCACGGAGAAGATGGATTCAGGATGTAACTAACGATTTGAACGACGGCTGCAGAGGCAGGATATCTGGTGTAGGAGAGAGAGAGACATTCCGAAGGACTGTTGGGGTGGCAAAGTTCTGCTCAGGACAAACTACTTGGTGATGATGAAAGCGACACGAAGGATTGGATAAGACCATCATGAAAGGAGTCATCCAGGCAAAGAGGAGAAGAGGACGACCACGGAGATTATGGATCAGGATGTAACTGATGGGTTGAGCATGACCGCTGCAGAGGCAGGACATCTGGCCTATGAGAGAGATAAATTGAGAAGAATTTAAACAAAAAATTTTTCCTCCGATCCAGAAGCACTTGAGCTTTCAGCTCTTCGGTTTGGTGCCACGAACACCGTAAATCTGGGGAATCTGTGGCTTTTCTGCCAGTCCGCGGAGTTGAACCCGCACTCACAGAGGACTTGTCACATGTAGTCCAACGCGTTACGAACACGCTGGGCAAGCGGGCAAGAAGGACTGTTAGAGTGGCAAAGTTCTGCTCAGGACAAGCTACTAGATAATGAAGAAAGAATTTGTGAAACATTGACACAACAAATCATAGCTACAACACCAACACTTGAACGCTATAAAAGAAGATTGTTCTCAATTCACGGAACCGATCAATATTTCATGTATCGATCTCTCTCGCTAAAGGTCACTTACACTCTCGAGGCTAAACCTGGGGTTTTAAAGTGGTTAGAAATAACAAGAAGGTTTACCCTGAAAATGTGTAAAGACATTTCTATTGATTTATTGATTTATTTATTGATTGATAGGACCATCATCATTGCACTTCAATGAATAACCATTCGTGCTCCGATATATTTCTTACATATGAAGATCGCAGATACAATGCACGAACTCCGTAGCACCGGTGAGGGTCCGCGATGTAATTTTGAAGATGATGAAGATATTTTGGAGGAATTGATTTTTAATTTTCTAATGAATTTTGACCAGGTAGCGGCTTTCCAGCTTGCTCTTCTCGATTTTGAACTGCCAAGGTGGTTTTTTAACGAGCGCAAATTGAACACGGGACCTATTTGGTATCGTCAGTCTCCGGTAGGACTAGAAGATCGATCTCACCTACACTTAGATCAGGGATTCCTGGGACAATATCCCGATGGCTCATCGAGGATGCGAACTGGTTACCTTACCCACGAGAACGAGTACCTAGCTTCTACGCCACAAAGACCTCCTGACATTTTTATTAAGGACAAACATTTTGTCAGTACTTCATGAATGTCAATGCTTCCCTGCATGGAACATGATGATGATGCATCTCATAAGATTTGCTAATCTCTAAAGTTGAAGAAGGTACGCATGCATGGCGGGGGGCATTAACAATGAAAGCAGGCATTTACGCAAAAATCAGTCGGAGACGAGATACCAGATTACGCCTGAACTTAAAGCGTGCGAACGCAAGAAGAAGAAGGAGAAGAAGAAGAAGGAGAAGAAGGAGAAGAAGAAGGTGAAGAAGAAGACGGAAAAGAAGAAGGAGAAGAAGAAGAAGAAGAAAAAGAAAAGAAGAAGAAGAAGAAGGAGAAGAAGAAGAAGAAGAAAAAGAAGAAGAAGGAGAAGAAGAAGAAGTAGAAAAAGAAGAAGAAGAAGAAGAAGATGGAGAAGAAGAAGAAGAAGTAGAAGAAGAAGAAGGAGTAGAAAGAGAAGAAGAAGAAGGAGAAGAAGAAGAGGGAGAAGAAGAAGAAGAAGGAGAAGAAGAAGAAGAAGGAGAAGAAGAAGAAGGAGAAGAAGAAGAAGAAGAAGGAGAAGAAGGAGAAGAAGAAGAAGAAGAAGGAGAAGAAGAAGAAGAAGTAGAAAGGGAAGAAGAAGAAGGAGAAGAAGAAGAGGGAGAAGAAGAAGAAGGAGAAGAAGAAGAAGGAGAAGAAGAAGAAGAAGACGGAGAAGAAGAAGAAGAAGGAGAAGAAGAAGAAGGAGAAGAAGAAGAAGTAGAAGAAGAAGTAGAAAAAGAAGAAGAAGAAGAAGAAGATGGAGAAGAAGAAGAAGAAGTAGAAGAAGAAGAAGAAGGAGAAGAAGAAGAAGAAGAAGATGGAGAAGAAGAAGAAGAAGTAGAAGAAGAAGGAGAAGAAGAAGAAGAAGTAGAAAGAGAAGAAGAAGAAGAAGAAGAAGGAGAAGAAGAAGAAGTAGAAAAAGAAGAAGAAGAAGAAGAAGATGGAGAAGAAGAAGAAGAAGTAGAAGAAGAAGAAGAAGAAGTAGAAAGAGAAGAAGAAGAAGAAGAAGAAGAAGAAGAAGGAGAAGAAGTAGAAAAAGAAGAAGAAGAAGAAGATGGAGAAGAAGAAGAAGAAGTAGAAGAAGAAGAAGAAGGAGAAGAAGAAGAAGAAGAAAAAGAAGAAGAAGAAGAAGAAGATGGAGAAGAAGAAGAAGAAGAAGTAGAAGAAGAAGAAGGAGTAGAAAGAGAAGAAGAAGAAGGAGAAGAAGAAGAAGAAGGAGAAGAAGAAGAAGAAGAAGAAGAAGATGGAGAAGAAGAAGAAGAAGGAGAAGAAGAAGAAGAAGTAGAAAGAGAAGAAGAAGAAGAAGAAGATGGAGAAGAAGAAGAAGTAGAAGAAGAAGGAGAAGAAGAAGAAGAAGTAGAAAGAGAAGAAGAAGAAGAAGGAGAAGAAGAAGAAGTAGAAAAAGAAGAAGAAGAAGAAGAAGAAGATGGAGAAGAAGAAGAAGAAGTAGAAGAAGAAGAAGAAGAAGTAGAAAGAGAAGAAGAAGAAGAAGGAGAAGAAGAAGAAGTAGAAAAAGAAGAAGAAGAAGAAGAAGATGGAAAAGAAGAAGAAGAAGTAGAAGAAGAAGAAGAAGGAGAAGATGAAGAAGAAGTAGAAAGAGAAGAAGAAGAAGAAAAAGAAGAAGAAGAAGGAGAAGAAGAAGAAGACGTAGAAAGAGAAGAAGAAGAAGAAGAAAAAGAAGAAGAAGATGGAGAAGAAGATGAAGAAGAAGAAGAAGAAGAAGGAGAAGAAGAAGTAGAAGAAGAAGAAGAAGGAGAAGAAGAAGGAGAAGAAGAAGAAGAAGACGGAGAAGAAGAAGAAGAAGGAGAAGAAGAAGTAGAAGAAGAAGAAGAAGGAGAAGAAGAAGGAGAAGAAGAAGAAGAAGACGGAGAAGAAGAAGAAGAAGGAGAAGAAGAAGTAGAAGAAGAAGAAGAAGGAGAAGAAGAAGGAGAAGAAGAAGAAGAGGAAGAAGAAGAAGAAGAAGAAGAGAAGAAGAAGAAGAAGAAGAAGAAGAAGAAGAAGAAGAAGAAGGAGAAGAAGAAGTAGATGAAGAAGAAGAAGTAGATGAAGAAGAAGAAGATGGAGAAGAAGAAGAAGTAGAAGAAAAAGAAGAAGAAGAAGGAGAAGAAGAAGAAGAAGTAGAAAGAGAAGAAGAAGAAGAAGAAAAAGAAGAAGAAGAAGAAGATGGAGAAGAAGAAGAAGAAGAAGGAGAAGAAGAAGAAGAAGAAGGAGATGGAAAAGAAGAAGAAGAAGAAGAAGAAGGAGAAGAAGAAGGAGAAGAAGAAGTAGATGAAGAAGGAGATGGAGAAGAAGAAGAAGTAGATGAAGAAGAAGAAGGAGAAGAAGAAGAAGAAGAAAAAGAAGAAGAAGATGGAGAAGAAGAAGTAGAAGAAGAAGAAGGAGAAGAAGAAGTAGGAGAAGATGGAGGAGAATAAGTATTGCTGATTTGAAGCCGTATGTGTGTTGTCGGGGCTTGCAAGGGGAGCAAAGAATAGTAACACTGTGATCTACAAGGCATATTGTAAGAGGCGACTAAGGTAGGATCTAGGAAGCAACCCTCATCATCAGGTGCCGTGCCAGCTGGCGTATGCGATCATGGATCTCCATTGTTGGTGTTTGTTATCAACTCCCGCCCGAGTGGTTACCGGGGCCCAAATTTGGGGTGTAAAGAATAGAACCACTGTTACCTGCCACGCATGTCGTAAGAGGCGCCTAAGGAGGTTTGGATGAAATCGGGTGCACGTGTCCTAAACGTGTAGAAGTCTATGCGTTTAGAGGCCTACAAACCAATGTGCAACGTATACACGTTCCTGGCAAAGATAAAACATATCACAAAGAGTGATTAAAATTGGTCGTATAGAACGAACGCAAAGAAGAAGAAGAAGAAGTTATCAACTCAGATGGTGACGCTCTACCGTGCCATGAAGTCAGGCTATCCAAAATTTTCTCTCTGTCTTCCTCTGTCTTGTCTACCCTCGATTTTACCGGTTGTCACAATGTGTTCTAAGTAAATAAAAAACGTCGCAGAAATCAGATGTACTGGCCTACTTATAGACGCATAACTTTCACAACATATAATCGTTCTTAGGATCGTTCTAAGAGTCAGACCTTTGTCAGCGGATGTCTTCGGTGGATTCTCAGGTAGATGGTATGATAGAGGTGCATACACAGACCCGTGGATAAGAACCGGACAGGAACCCATGATGACCCAGATCAAGAGGAGAAAATGGCGATGTCGGGCATACCCTACAGAAGACACAGTCGAGTGCCACTAGACAAGTACTTGAGTGGAACCCGCAAGGAAAACGAAAAGAGGACGCCCTAAACAGACCTGGAGACGAAGTCTCTAGAGGAACTGAAGAGTGCTCAACTGTCCTGTGAGACCATAAAGAAAACAGTCAGAGACCTTAGAAAAGTGGCGAACAACTGTTGATAAAAGTGGCGAACAACTGTTGATAAAAGTGGCGAACAACTGTTGATAAAAGTGGCGAACAACTGTTGATAAAAGTGGCGAACAACTGTTGATAAAAGTGGGCGAACAACTGTTGAGAAAAGTGGCAAACAACTGTTGATAAAAGTGGCGAACAACTGTTGAGAAAAGTGGCGAACAACTGTTGAGAAAAGTGGCGAACAACTGTTGAGAAAAGTGGCGAACAACTATTGAGGAGCGACGAGGAACAACTAAGAAAGAATCGGATCACATACAAATCACAAAGAATGGTTTAACAAGTTGTCAATACGAAGCGTTGGAAGAAAAAACTAATAATGTGCCAATAGGTGTGCACTGATTCACTGCAAATATGAAACAGGAAATAGTTGGTCACAAAAAAACCAACATGGTCTCAATTCCAAAATGGCATCTTTATTGCTGCCTTCATTGTGTACATAGGCGGCTCTTTTATCACATCAAACTGGGAACTGTCAATAAGGCACTATGATACCTGTCATGGACTTCTAGGGTGGCTCACTGACTGACTTAACAATCTAAGTGAAACCTTTCAAAGCTTTACTTTAAGCCCGTTTCAAACTAATACAAAAACTATTCTAAGGATTGCTATCTATTTATGTTATACAGTAGATTACTTTTTGTGGTATCTTTCTCTCGATCACTTTTTGTGATATCTTTCTCATTCGCCTCTTACGACATGCCTTGTAGGTCACAGTGTTACTAGGGGGTCTCTGTGGTGGAGTGGTTAAGCCCGTTGCCTTGTGAGTCGAAGGTCGTGGGTTCGAATCCGGACCGCGCCGTTCTGTTCACGAGTGCAGTTTTTTCCAGATTGTTGCTGGAGCTACGGAGTTCGTGCTTAGTGCAATACTCTCTTGTGCAAGTGGCGTGCCATTTCTGCGGAGAGGGGCTGAGCCAGATGGTATAAAACCCGGTGCAATGAAGTCGGCTTTTAAACCCTTTTTTTAAGTGTTACTATTCTTTGCTCCCATTTCGAACCCCGGTGCTACACGTTTATTCCCTGTGGCAAAATATGGATGGGAATCGTGGATCATAACAATAACATTAAAAACAAAATTGAAGCTTTTGAAACAAGGTGCTATAGAAAAATTCTTAGAACATCCTAGACAGAGAAGAGAGGAAAAGACATCCTACAAGACCTGAATATCAAGAAGCATTGGCACATAAATAACATCATGTCCTGGAAGATGAAATATTGTGGCTACATTAAACGTCACAGTGGTCTGGAGAGTAGGGTAATGGAAGGCATGGTTTCTGGAGTACGAGATATAGGATCGACCAAGATGAAGGTGGCAGCAGGACATCAAAGACACATTGAACATGACGCTGGAGGAGGTGAGAGACGTGCTAGAAACAGAGAGTATATCAGGCGGGCTGGTGTGAAAGCGACGTTTCGTTAAGGACATGCTACTTGGTGCTGACTTGAATCAGTGCTAGAAGACGGAAACAACGGCAGAGCACCTACTGCAAGACTGCCCACCTACTGAGAGCACCTACTGCAAGACTGTCCACCTACTGAGAGCACCTACTGCAGGACTGCCCACCTATTGAGAGCACCTACTGCAGGACTGCCCACCTACTGAGAGCACCTACTGCAGGACTGCCCACCTACTAAGAGCACCTACTGCAAGACTGCCCACCTACTGAGAGCACCTACTGCAAGACTGCCCACCTACTGAGAGCACCTACTGCAAGACTGCCCACCTACTGAGAGCACCTACTGCAAGACTGCCCACCTACTGAGAGCACCTACTGCAGGACTGCCCACCTACTGAGAGCACCTACTGCAAGACTGCCCACCTACTAAGAGCACCTACTGCAAAACGAAACCTGGCCGGAAAATACCCAGCTAAATCAGAAGCTGCACGGAGGGATGGAGTCCCTAAAAACAACAGCAGAATTTATATGGAAATCTGGTACATCAGTCTAAGAGGTGATCGTGAGAGAGAGAATCACTCAGTCAATGACTGACCTCAGTTACCTTCTTACCACTAACATATCAGTGCTATACACCCCTGCAATCTGTGTCAAGATTGAACAGAATTATTCCCAGACAATCATAGGTTTGATCATGTCTATCATAGGCTGAATATACTCATTCATCCTGCCAACAATCACACAAAATTATCAATCATATCAACAATCACGCCCCGACTTCTAACCTAATCTAAACTGCCAACAAAGTCAAACACTTAGGAAATTCTCAAAACTCACCAGCTCAACTTTCATTAGTAGAAATGAAATCACGCACGCATTTTGGGCGGCGCTATTATTAAGATAAAGGAAAGAAAGGGGTGGGGGAAAAAAAAGAGGAAACGCCACCGGTTCTAATCTATAAATTTGAAAGAATGCTAAGTTTGAGCATGAGAACGAAATGAAAACTGTGCATTCATTCGTAAAACACTGCATGGGTTATTGCATTTGTTCAATATAGGACATTTACTCTGGAGGCAACACGTTTGAGGCTTTTGTGACAAGGCATGGATTGAGTGGTATATGAAAGTGGGTGTAGCAATCAAATTGTGTTTAACTGTAAGCGTCTGGGGGCGATATCAGGATCAACTTAAACAACAATGCTTTATCAAGCTCTACCTGTTGTTTTTCTTTTTTTTGGTTTACTACTTTTACCTGTCGTTTTGTTTATGAGACTTTGGAACTGTTTTTATTTTTAATACTTTCTAGCTTTTGTTATGTTCTAATACTTTCTGATATATCTTATATATTGACAATATTTTTTACCTGTCGATTTTGCTGTTTAATATGTTCTAACTGTCGCATACTTTCTACCTGTCGCATACTTTCTACCTGTCGCATACTTTCTACCTGTCGGTTTTTTTTAAAAATGTTCTACCTGTCTCATACTTTCTACCTGTCGGTTTTTTTTAAAAATGTTCTACCTGTCTCATACTTTCTACCTGTCGCATACTATCTACCTGTCGCATACTTTCTACCTGTCACAAACTTTCTACCTGTCGCATACTTTCTACCTGTGGTATACTTTCTACCTGTCGCATACTTTCTACCTGTCGCATACTTTCTACCTGTGGTATACTTTCTACCTGTCACATACTTTCTACCTGTGGTATACTTTCTACCTGTCACATACTTTCTACCTGTCACATACTTTCTACCTGTGGTATACTTTCTACCTGTCGCATACTTTCTACCTGTCGCATACTTTCTACCTGTCACATACTTTCTACCTGTCACATACTTTCTACCTGTCACATACTTTCTACCTGTCACATACTTTCTACCTGTGGTATACTTTCTACCTGTGGTATACTTTCTACCTGTCGCATACTTTCTACCTGTCCATACTTTCTACCTGTAACATACTTTCTACCTGTCACATACTTTCTACCTGTGGTATACTTTCTACCTGTGGTATACTTTCTACCTGTGGTATACTTTCTACCTGTCGATACTTTCTACCTGTCGCATACTTTCTACCTGTCGCATACTTTCTACCTGTGGTATTTTTTCTACCTGTCGCATACTTTCTACCTGTGGTATACTTTCTACCTGTCACATACTTTCTACCTGTCACATACTTTCTACCTGTGGTATACTTTCTACCTGTCGATACTTTCTACCTGTCGCATACTTTCTACCTGTCGCATACTTTCTACCTGTCACATACTTTCTACCTGTGGTATACTTTCTACCTGTCACATACTTTCTACCTGTCGCATACTTTCTACCTGTCACATACTTTCTACCTGTGGTATACTTTCTACCTGTCGCATACTTTCTACCTGTCGCATACTTTCTATCTTTCTACCTGTTGCATACTTTCTACCTGTTGCATACTTTCTACCTGTCGCATACTTTCTACCTGTCGCATACTTTCTACCTGTTGCATACTTTCTACCTGTGGTATACTTTCTACCTGTCACATACTTTCTACCTGTGGTATACTTTCTACCAGTGGTATACTTTCTACCTGTGGTATACTTTCTACCTGTCGCATACTTTCTACCTGTGGTATACTTTCTACCTGTCGCATACTTTCTACCTGTGGTATACTTTCTACCTGTGGTATACTTTCTACCTGTCACATACTTTCTACCTGTGGTATACTTTCTACCTGTCGCATACTTTCTACCTGTCACATACTTTCTACCTGTGGTATACTTTCTACCTGTCACATACTTTCTACCTGTGGTATACTTTCTACCTGTTGCATACTTTCTACCTGTCGCATACTTTCTACCTGTCGCATACTTTCTACCTGTCACATACTTTCTACCTGTGGTATACTTTCTACCTGTCGCATACTTTCTACCTGTCGTATACTTTCTACCTGTCACATACTTTCTACCTGTGGTATACTTTCTACCTGTCGCATACTTTCTACCTGTCCATACTTTCTATCTTTCTACCTGTTGCATACTTTCTACCTGTTGCATACTTTCTACCTGTTGCATACTTTCTACCTGTCGCATACTTTCTACCTGTGGTATACTTTCTACCTGTCGCATACTTTCTACCTGTCGGTTGGTTATATAACGCTTTTAGAGTGGCTCTGTGGCGTAGAAGTTAGGTGCTTGTCTCTCGTACCAGAGGTCCCGGGTTCGCTCCTCGTGGAGCCATCTGGATATTTTTCTATAGACTCCTGATCTCAGTATAGGTGAGATCGAGTTTCTAGTCATATCGGAGACGGACGATAAAACGTAGGTCCTGTGTTGAATTTAGCACGCAAAAGAACCCCTGGTAGTTCAAAATCGAGAAAGGCAGGCTGCAAAGCTGCTGCCCGGTCAAAATTCATTAGACTGATTATAAAATAAATTTCCTTCTTATTCAAATATTTTCACTACCTTCTAAATTACATAGGGACCTCGCTTGCGCTACGGAGTTCATGCACTGCAGTTGAGATCTTCATGTGTAAGAAAGAGATCAAAGCACACATGGTTACTCATCGAAGTGCAATGTTGATGATCCTATTAATCAATCAATCTTCTTTTTCTTCGATTGTTCCATATTGACTACTTGTTAACCACTCTGTGTGATTTCTACGTGATCTGAGCCTAAAAGCGATTGTACGTTGTGCCAGTTATGCACCTACAAGTAGGCCAGCAGATCCTATTTCTGCGATGCTTTTATTTACTAGAGTAGCTTTCCTAGGTCCTACATCAGTCGCCTCTTACGACATGCCTCGTAGTTCGCAGTGGTACTATTCTTTTCTTCACTTGCGGGCCCCGGCACCACATGATCGTATTCATCAATGAATCAGTACATTGGTGAAGTTTTTTATTTACAGTGCAAACTTAACAGCGCTAATTATGATATCTCCAATGGCAGTATCGTTTGAGAGGATCAGAAATTAGCTTAAGAAGGCGTTAGTGTAACTCACTTACAGGTACACAAATGTGATAGTAGATCAAATGCTTTCCGAACAGGTAAAATCAAGGTAACCACGTTTTTTTTTGTTATTCTACTTCTGCTTTGCGTTCGTTCTTTACGATCAATTTTAATCACTCTTTGTGATATGTTTGATCTTTGCCAAGAACGTGTATACGTTGCACATTGGTTTGGTAGGCTCCTAAATGCATAGATTTCTACATGTTTAGGATACATGCATCCAATTTCAGCCAAACCTCCTTAATCGCCTCTTACGACATGCGTGGCAGGTAACATTGGTTCTATTCTTTACACCCCAAATTTGAGTCCCGGTAACCACTCGGGTGGTTTTTGTTGTTGATATATCCAGTAGTGAAATAAACTGTTAAAAGAGGTTATGATGATGGTTGAGGATTCTTAGTCAAGGCACAGCCAACTCTAACTGGGCCTGATAACTGACGGAAAAACCCTTGACCTAGTTTCAGTTGGGGTCTGGACTATATATATATGTTTGATAGAACACTGTAAGCTTTTTGGCAATTTTGCTCAATTCTGTGAGTCTATGGTTATTTATTGGTGAAACATATTCATAATATTGATATTCCTTATTGTTAAACTTAACTTGTTGCATAATATAACTTTGATTTAGCATTTTGTGTTGATTTTAAAATGAATTCATCTATATACAACAATACTGGAATGAGAGGTCACGTGACCGGTTGGGGTCTGATTTCCACCAATTTTTACCTGAGTCCGCAGGCCCATAGGTTTATAGTTGGCTGTGGTCAAGGGGTCTCCGCCGGTAATTTAAACATGAAGTTCAGTTTTTCTTTTTTTACCTTCTGTCTTTTCTCTAATTCTGTTTTGTCTAACAGAGTCAGGATAAGAATAGATTTACAGAACGAGCCCTTGTGTGCGCTTCATAAATAGTGTCTTTCGTTGCCTCTGTTATCTCTGAGCTCCATCTTTTGCGTGACCGGCCTTTTGCATAAGTTCCTCATTTGTGACCCTATAATATTATCATCATCAAGGTGCGTATCCTTTGTAGGACGTTGCTGTCTTTGCAGCACATCTGAAATTCACTCTGTCTCTAGCCAGTTCACCCCCTTCGTCGATGGTCATGTTCATGGTTTCTTTAATATCGTGTAGCCATCTTCTTCTTGGTCTGTCTCTGCGTCCTGGGACCCTGCCCTCTAATATTGTTCTTTCCAGGCCATCGCGACGCTTAATGTGACCAAAGTATGTAATTTTTCTGTACAGTATGTTGTTTATCAGACAATTCTCTTTAACATTTAGTTCTTTCAAGACATCATTCTTTCTTTCTTCTGTCCATGGTATTCGTAGGATCTGTCTGTAGCATTTAGTTTCGAAGGAATGGATTTACGTTCTTGTTTTTTGTGCAATAGGTCCATGATTCACAACCATAAGTAGCCACTGGAAAAATGCATGCTCTCAATATTTTTAATTTTAATATTTTGCTGGTGCTTTGCCACATGTTCTTCATTGTGTTTAACTTCTTGATTGCTGGTGCTTTGCCACATGTTCTTCATTGTGTTTAACTTCTTGATTGCTGGTGCTTTGACACATGTTCTTCATTACATACTGCGTCTATATATTTTGTTCTTCTCCTACGTTAGCCTGCTACGAATTCATGCTCAGACTGATGTTACAAATGTGAAAATTAAACTATTATAGATATATAAAGAGACAAAAGTTTGGAACCAGCAATGAAAGAGTAGGGAAGGCCTAGACAGACCTGGAGAAGAGAGCTGGAGGTTGATATTAAAATGGTAGATAAAACATGGCCAGAATTTGTAGGGATGGCCGGAGAGAGGAAGAGCTGGAAGAAGTTTGTTGAAGACCTGTGCTCCGTTGGGAGTTGAAGGTGAAGAAGAAGGGTTGGAGAAGAACACTGTGGAAGGAGGTATCCCGGCAAAGTGGAGAATGGGAAGACAACGGTGAAGATGGATTCAGGAGGTAACTGATGATTTCTTTATGACGGCTGCAGAATCGACACATCTGACTTATGAGAGAGAGAGATCCGTAAGGACTGTTAGCGTGGCAAAGTTCTGCTCAGGACAAGCTTTTTGATAATGATGATGATGTAACAATAATTTTATAATTTGTGAATGTTGTAACAGTAAAGCGAGAAGAAGACCTAGGAAAAGGTGGATAGATAACGTAGTTGAATTCTGCCAGGTGACTAAGAAAATCATCACACAAGTCACCAGAGAAAAGCAAGACAAATACATAAAACCATGACACTGGGTTAACAACCTGGTAACAGTGTACTGACAAAAGTTGAATTCTGCCAGGGGACTAAGACACTGGGTTAACAACCTGGTAACAGTGTGCTGGCAAAAGTTGAATTCTGCCAGGGGACTAAGACACTGGGTTAACAACCTGGTAACAGTGTACTGACAAAAGTTGAATTCTGCCAGGGGACTAAGACACTGGGTTAACAACCTGGTAACAGTGTGCTGGCAAAAGTTGAATTCTGCCAGGGGACTAAGACACTGGGTTAACAACCTGGTAACAGTGTACTGACAAAAGTTGAATTCTGCCAGGGGACTAAGACACTGGGTTAACAACCTGGTAACAGTGTGCTGGCAAAAGTTGAATTCTGCCAGGGGACTAAGACACTGGGTTAACAACCTGGTAACAGTGTGCTGGCAAAAGTTGAATTCTGCCAGGGGACTAAGACACTGGGTTAACAACCTGGTAACAGTGTGCTGACAAAAGTTGAATTCTGCCAGGGGACTAAGACACTGGGTTAACAACCTGGTAACAGTGTACTGACAAAAGTTGAATTCTGCCAGGGGACTAAGACACTGGGTTAACAACCTGGTAACAGTGTGCTGGCAAAAGTTGAATTCTGCCAGGGGACTAAGACACTGGGTTAACAACCTGGTAACAGTGTGCTGACAAAAGTTGAATTCTGCCAGGGGACTAAGACACTGGGTTAACAACCTGGTAACAGTGTGCTGGCAAAAGTTGAATTCTGCCAGGGGACTAAGACACTGGGTTAACAGCCTGGTAACAGTGTGCTGGCAAAAGTTGAATTCTGCCAGGGGACTAAGACACTGGGTTAACAACCTGGTAACAGTGTGCTGGCAAAAGTTGAATTCTGCCAGGGGACTAAGACACTGGGTTAACAACCTGGTAACAGTGTGCTGGCAAAAGTTGAATTCTGCCAGGGGACTAAGACACTGGGTTAACAACCTGGTAACAGTGTGCTGGCAAAAGTTGAATTCTGCCAGGGGACTAAGACACTGGGTTAACAACCTGGTAACAGTGTGCTGGCAAAAGTTGAATTCTGCCAGGGGACTAAGACACTGGGTTAACAACCTGGTAACAGTGTGCTGGCAAAAGTTGAATTCTGCCAGGGGACTAAGACACTGGGTTAACAACCTGGTAACAGTGCGCTGACAAAAGTTGAATTCTGCCAGGTGACTAAGACACTGGGTTAACAACCTGGTAACAGTGTGCTGACAAAAGTTGAATTCTGCCAGGGGACTAAGACACTGGGTTAACAGCCTGGTAACAGTGTGCTGGCAAAAGTTGAATTCTGCCAGGGGACTAAGACACTGGGTTAACAACCTGGTAACAGTGTGCTGGCAAAAGTTGAATTCTGCCAGGGGACTAAGACACTGGGTTAACAACCTGGTAACAGTGTACTGACAAAAGTTGAATTCTGCCAGGGGACTAAGACACTGGGTTAACAACCTGGTAACAGTGTGCTGGCAAAAGTTGAATTCTGCCAGGGGACTAAGACACTGGGTTAACAACCTGGTAACAGTGTGCTGACAAAAGTTGAATTCTGCCAGGGGACTAAGACACTGGGTTAACAACCTGGTAACAGTGTGCTGGCAAAAGTTGAATTCTGCCAGGGGACTAAGACACTGGGTTAACAACCTGGTAACAGTGTGCTGGCAAAAGTTGAATTCTGCCAGGGGACTAAGACACTGGGTTAACAACCTGGTAACAGTGCGCTGACAAAAGTTGAATTCTGCCAGGTGACTAAGACACTGGGTTAACAACCTGGTAACAGTGTGCTGACAAAAGTTGAATTCTGCCAGGGGACTAAGACACTGGGTTAACAACCTGGTAACAGTGTGCTGACAAAAGTTGAATTCTGCCAGGGGACTAAGACACTGGGTTAACAACCTGGTAACAGTGTGCTGGCAAAAGTTCAAGAAGAAGTAACAGTAATTTTATAATTTGTTACAGAAGTTTTTTTCTTGTTTCTTAATATTCTTCTTATTCCGGCGTTCGCTCGGTATGAATTCAGCCGTAATCATGGAACCTGGTCCGGTAATATGACGCTTCTGACTGATTTTTGCGTGAAATCCTGCTTTCTTTTTTATCAGAGTCAATCGCCATAGGGGGGTGCCTTCTTCTACTTCAGAAGTCTGTCTTAATGTTAAAACAAATTTAAGGACTGACTTGTGTAATTATTCTTCTTCTTCGAGCGCTTCATATCGACCACTTGTTAACCACTCATATTGATTTGTATGTAATCTGAGCCAAAGAGCGATTGTACATTGTGCAAGTTATACGCCTACAAGTAGGCCATCACATTCGATTTCTGCGACGCTTTTTATTTAAAGGTGCAGCTTCCCTTGTCCCTTCCTCAGTCGCGTCTTACGATTTACTGTGTAGGTCGCAGTGCTACTATTATTTGCTCCCCAGTCAAGTCCCAGCAATAAACGGGCAACGTGTGTAATAAAACAATAACTAACTCAATACAGATAGGAATGTTTTCTCAAATTTCAACAAGTAAAACAGTTGAACAATGGCGACACATTCGACTTTACAAAAGGACTTTCTGGTAAATTTAGAATGAGTTCTCACTAGCTTACATTTTACTGGCGCTCAGGGGAGCTTTTTGTCTTCAAAGAATTACGTACGGCATAAGTTTCCAAACCTTTTTGGCCCACCGCCCACTTTGCAAGACATAAACTTTGTAACGCCCCCCATATATATATATATATATATATACATGCTTTATTTTCTCTTTTACATAGAAAATTGATATATATTTATGTCATACATTCGGTCAATTTTCAAATTATTATTAATTTAAATAGAAAATTGATGAAAAAATGGATCCTGTAAGACGGGAATAAGATGAATTAAAATGCAGAATTCAAATTTGAAATGATTATTCAATTGCAAAAATACGAAAATTATTTATTTTAAAATATATATTATTAATTTCTTCCGTAAGGAGCCACCGACATCTAGATCGCCTAAAACAACAACAAAACTCGTTACTGTCTGTGGCAAAACTTGTTGAAGACCTGTGCTCCATAGGGGCCATATTGTTTCTTGTTATTGTTTATTGTTATTGTTTATTGTTTTATATTTTAGAAGTAACGCGAAATGTACTAAGAAACGAGGACATCAGAATTCGGAGAGTGGGCAGAACTTCATACACCGCATACATTGAAAGACAATTTTTTTTAATGTGGTGTGTAACAAGGGGAACAAGAGCTTGAAGAATTTAATGGCCGCATAGCTAGTACAGTCGCCGCATAACTGTTCAGGTTATGATTCTTTCTTTCATGCCCCGACAGAAAAAAATCCATGGATTGGACAAGGGTCTCCAGCATAGGAACCGAGCACTAATTCATTCGGCAAGATGCTCATGTAATCCAAAACGATAAAAATAACAGAGCAGTTCATCTATTTAGGTAGCGAAACACGTACAAACAAAGTACTATAGTTTTACAAAATACAGAAACAGTGACGATAAACAGCAACGTTTCGACCAAAGGCCTTTATCAAGCAAACGACACAACAGGAGTGACAAATTTCAGAAAACACTTACAAATGGACGATAACGGAAACATGCAAATTTATCTAAATGATAAACCAAGTTTTACTGCAGTCTTCCCCCTTTTTCGATAATCGTCACCTATTTAGGTAGCAATTTTGATTGCACAGGAAATGTTAAAAAGAAATTATGATACGAATTGGCAAAGCAACATCAGCTTTTAAAAATCTAAATAAAATATGGAACTGCAAGTTATATAATATTAAAACTAAATTACGAATTGTCAATTCAAATGTTGTATCAATCCTAACATATGCCAGCAGAGTTGGAAAATGACTAAAGATATAGAAAGCAAGTTGAATGCATTTGAGAATAGATGTCTGGGAAAAATAATGAATATAAAATGGAACGAATTCAGAAGAAGTGATGAAATCAGAGAAATGTCTGGTCAACCACTAGTAACAACTGTTATAAGAAGGAGAAGATGGAGATATGTTGGACATACCTTGAGAAGAAATATCTGGTCAACCACTAGTAACAACTGTTATAAGAAGGAGAAGATGGAGATATGTTGGACATACCTTGAGAAGAAATGTCTGGTCAACCACTAGTAACAACTGTTATAAGAAGGAGAAGATGGAGATATGTTGGGTATATCTTGAGAAGAAATGTCTGGTCAACCACTAGTAACAACTGTTATAAGAAGGAGAAGATGGAGATATGTTGGGCATACCTTGAGAAAAAATGTCTGATCAACCACTAGTAACAACTGTTATAGGAAGGAGAAGATGGCGATATGTTGGGCATACTCTGAGAAGAAATGTCTGGTCAACCACTAGTAACAACTGTTATAAGAAGGAGAAGATGGAGATATGTTGGACATACCTTGAGAAGAAATGTCTGGTCAACCACTAGTAACAACTGTTATAAGAAGGAGAAGATGGAGATATGTTGGACATACCTTGAGAAGAAATGTCTGGTCAACCACTAGTAACAACTGTTATAAGAAGGAGAAGATGGAGATATGTTGGACATACATTGAGAAGAAATAATCAAGAAATAATCTTATTCTGAAACTGTTGGCATAGCTGGTTTTGTTTCTTAAATGATATTTCTAGCGTATATAGGTTGATCGAGTGAATCGACACCAGTAATATGTTCCTTACTAGATGATAAAGCTCGCCCGTGTAGCGTCGGGGCCTCGCAAGTTGAGCAAAGAACAGTACCACTGCGACATACAAGGCATGTCGTAAGAGGCCAGTGATGTAGGACCTAGGAAGCTACCTAGTAAAAACGCATCGCATAAATCGGATGTGCTGGCCTACTTGTAGGAGCATAACTGGGACAACGTACAATCGCTTTTAGACTCAGATCGCATATATATCACAAAGAGTGATCAACGAGTGCTTAATATAGAACGTTTGAGGAAGGAAGAACAAACCATACAGATCACAAAGAATGGTTAACTTGGTTGTTTTTTTGTCTCCGATCCAGAAGCGCTTGAGCTTTCAGCTCTTCGGCTTTGTGCCATGGACATCGTAACCCTTCGGATCGGTGCCACGAACACCGCAAATCTGGGGAACCTATGGCTTTTCTGCCAGCCCGCGGAATTGAACCCGCACACACAGAGGGCTAGTCACCCGCAGTCCAACGCGCTACGAACACGCTGAGCAGCCGGCTAACTTGATTGATAAGAACAAACCACATAGATCACACAAAGAGTGGTTAACTTGATTGATAAGAACAAACCACATAGATCACACAAAGAGTGGTTAACTTGGTTGATAAGAACGAAAGTAAACAAACAAACAAACAAACAAACAACAGAAACATATATTCAATGTATCAACAAATAAAACACACATACAAAAGATAAATGGGGAAAACCCGACAACATAATTAGAATATTATATCGATGTACAAATCTCGTTGGACAGTAAATCTAAAAATAAAATTCTTTGTACTATGTACAGAATTATGTTTGAGTATTTTGTGTTTTTGTCTTTCCCTAGGTAGATGATGGAATTGGTTGTCCACTCTTGCAGTCCCCCTTGTATTATTTTCCTTATTTATTTAGTGTAATTTTGATATTTAACAATAACGGTGACTGCTCCAAAGAGATCTCAAGAAGATTGGCAATAGCAATCAAGAAGTTAAACACAATGAAGAACATGTCGCTAAGCACCAGCAAAATATTAAAATTAAAAATATTGAGAGCATGCATTTTCCCAGTGGCTACTTATGTTTGTGAATCATGGACTATTACACAAAAATTAAGAACGAAAATCCAGTCCTTCGAAACTAAATGCTACAGAAAGATCCTACGAATACCATGGACAGAAAAAGAAAGAACACTGATGTCTTGAAGAACACGTAATTACAAGTACTGTAGTTTTACAAATTACAAAAACAATGACAAAATAAGCAACGTTTCGACCAACAGGCCTTTATCAAGCAAACGAACAAACAGGAGTGACAAATTAATGAAACACAAATGGACGACCAAATACAAACGTATCTAAGGAAAATCTGGAATAAAAACGAATAACGAAATAAATGTAACACAAAAACACACATAAAAACTAGAAATAGAAAGGAAAAGAAACAATGAAACATCTAGTAAATATATAACTTGAATACATGCAACATATACCCATATAGATTACAAAGCAGGGGAAGAGAAAGTACTAAGAAGCATAAGAATGTAATACGTATTACATTCTTTGCTTCTTATACTTCTCCTGCTTTTAATCTATATGGTATATGTTGCATGTATTCAAGTTATATATTTACTAGATGTTTCATTGTTTCTTTTCCTTTCTATTTCTAGTTTTTATGTGTGTTTTGTGTTACATTTATTTCGTTATTCGTTATTCGATTTTCCTTAGATACGTTTGTATTTGATCGTCCATTTGTTCATTATTTGTCACTCCTTTTGTTCGTTTGCTTGATAAAGCCTTGTTGTCAACTTGCTGTATTTTGTCATTTTTTGTAATTTGTAAAACTACAGTACTATGATTACGTGTTTTCCAATCAAATAGTTTTACTGCAGTTCCATATATATATACTGAATGTCTTGAAAGAACTAAATGTTAAAGAGAATTGGCTGATAAACAACATACTATAGAGAAAAATTACATACTTTGGTCACATCAAACGATGGCTTGGAAAGAACAATACTAGAGGGCAGGGTACCAGGATGGAGAGACAGACCAAGAAGAAGATGGCTACAAGATATTAAAGAAACCATGAATATGACCATCGATGAAGAGGGTGAACTGGCTAGAGACAGTGAATTTCAGATGTGCCGCAAAGAGAGCAACGTCCTATAAAGGATACACACCTTGATGATGAATCTTGATATTGTCTATCCATCTTTTTCTTGGTCTTCGAATTTGTTCTATCGATATAGTAGGAGACCGCCCGAGTGGTTATCGGGGCCCAAATTTGGGGTGTAAAGAATAGAACCACTGTTACCTGCCATTCATGTCGTAAGAGGCGACTAAGGAGGTGTGGCTGAAATCGGTTGCATGTGTCCTAAACGTGTAGAAGACTATGCGTTTAGGGCCTACAAACCAATGTGCAACGAATACACGTTCTTGGCAAAGATCAAACATATCACAAAGAGTGATTAAAATTGGTCGTAAAGAACGAACAAAGAAGAAGAAGAAGATAGTAGGACACTGCAGTAAACCTATGGGAAATTGCGAAACACGTTGCTGTGTATTGTCATTGTTTTTGTTACAGTACATTGTTATTACGTGTTTCGCCATTGTCCACTCTTGTTATTACGTGTTTCGCCATTGTCCACTCTTGTTATTACGTGTTTCGCCATTGTCCACTCTTGTTATTACGTGTTTCGCCATTGTCCACTCTTGTTATTACGTGTTTCGCCATTGTCCACTCTTGTTATTACGTGTTTCGCCATTGTCCACTCTTGTTATTACGTGTTTCGCCATTGTCCACTCTTGTTATTACGTGTTTCGCCATTGTCCACTCTTGTAGTCGCCATTGTCCACTCTTGTAGTCGCCATTGTCCACTCTTGTAGTCACCCTTGTATTATTTTCCATATTTATTTAGTATATTCCTGATATTTTCTATCCATCTTTTTCTTGGTCTTCGAATTTGTTGTCTCTTTTTTTTTAAATCTCGAATTGATCTCTTTTTTTATTGTTTATTTTCTTTCCCCAGGTGGATAATGGAATTGGTTGTCCACTCTTGCTGAGGTGGGCTGTTTAATTTACGATCTAGGGCTAGATGAATCACACTTGTTGTGTTATATCTGTGTTTATTATGTGTAGTCTTCGTATTGTCTATCCATCTTTTTCTTGGTCTTCCCTTAGCTCTATTACCTAATCTCTTTTTTATTATATGCTGTTATTGGTGGTTGGTTGTATTTCATTCTCATTAAATGTCCTTCTTCTTCTTCTGCGATCAACTTTTGCTATGCGACTACTCCGGTATGTGTCATAAACAGGGCGGTGCGCTTGAGGTCTTCACCTGTTCCCATAGTTTGTCTTGTAGTGTTGTTTCTGTTGGCCAGATCTCCAATCTCTCACTACTCAGACTAGGGCAGTCTTGCAGGATGTGCTTTGGTGCTCCTCAGGTGCAGGCTGCCGAGTCCCTGAGACCCATTTTGTGGAGGTGTGCTCTGAGACTGCAGTGTCCGTTCTAAGTCTGAAGATTGTGGTCTGTGTTTTTCTGTTTAGTGTATTTATACTGTCGTGCTCTGGGTTGTATCCACCATTTGTTTTTCTCCAGATCATTTTCCTGGATTGTTTCAGGAGAGTCTTTGCTTCTGTAAAACTTTGTGTTGGGTGGTGTTGTGTTAGGCTCCCCAGCCTTTGCGAGTTTGTCAGCCTTTTCGTTTCCTGGTATGCTACAGTGAGGATATTAAATGTCCTAACTACTGCATTTATTGTCTTTAAATGTATTCCGTTCATGAAGTTATGCCCACTCTGCGAGTTCTGATATCCTCGTTTCCTAGTACATTTCGTGTTACTTCTAAAATATAAAACAATAAATAATAAAGTCCCCTATGGAGCACAGGTCTTCAACAAACATTCACCATTCATCTCTGCTATAGGCCTTTCATTCTAATTATTGTCATGCCCTCACAATTAGGTAGAAACGTTACCTCGGAATTCGGAGAAGACACATCTGTATGGCGAGAGACACTGATAATAAGGAAAGCAGGCCCTCACGCAAAAATCAATCTGAAGTGCCATACCAGGCGCCCTGACTAACTGTGAATTCATAACATGCGCACACGCCCGTGAGGTGACGAAACCCGCAAGAGAAGCAAAGAATAGTACCACTGCGACCTACAAGACGTCGTATGAGACGACTGATGTAGGACCTAGGGAAGCTACCCTATTAAATTAAAAAGCATCGCATGAATCGGATGTACTTGTAGGTGCATAACTGGCACAACGTACAATCGCTCTTAAGCTCAGATCACATACAAATCACAGTGGTTAACAAGTGATCGATATGGAGCGTTCGCAGAAGAAAACAGGCGCACGTAGCAGAAGATTAGAATGTATGAAATAAGTATGGTACATCATAGATCACCACAATCGTCTATCCGGCGTATACCACAGACCTATCATCATCCCTCAATGTTTATATTTCTTCTGTATCATGAAAAGTAACCAGTCAAATGTATTCATTATTTAGGTTGATTAATGTGTAGTGTAGTGTGGCGTCTGTGGCCTAGGGGTTAGTGGCTCGGTCTATTAACACCGACGTTCTGAGTTCGAATCACGCTGCGGACAGTTTGCTTGCAAATCGTTTCCGTTGATTTTAACAAAGGACGATGGCGCCACCCGTTCAGAAAGCAATGGCAAACTACTGAACGTATAAGTGGTGCCTAGAAAATCAACGACTTGTTTACTGTGGTTGATGGCTACGTCCTTTGGATATGCCACGATTTTCATTTTCAATGTGTAGTACCATCATCATGAGGAAATTAGAAGAACAGTCGGAACAACACCTGCTATTAGATTCATTGAAAAACAGAGACTCAAATGATTTGACCACTTGGTCAGAATGAACCCGAATACACCAGTTGCAAGAAATCACAACCTGAAAATGGAATCATCAAGAGGAAGGGACAGAGAAAGGGATCAAGAAAAGATGGATTGATAGAGTTACAGAAATCTTAAAACATCACAGTACCACAACATATCAAGCGACCGAGGGTGCACTATCTCGGAAACCGATCATCAGTTAAACCTGCTACGCAAAAAAGCTGAGAAGGACAAAAGAAGACCATCATCAATGCATTTCGGTGAGTAACCATGTTCTCCGATCTCTTCTTACACAGTAAGATCTCAGCGGCAGAACACGAACTCGGTAGCACCGACGAGGGTCCCCAGTGTAATTTAGAAAAAAAAATTAAAATATTTTGTAGGAAATTTATTTTAAGATCTTGCTAATGAATTTTGTCTAGGCAGCGGCTTTCCGGCCTGCTCTTCTCAATTTTAAACAGCCAATGGGTTTTTTACGTCCTCAACGTGAATATAGGCCTATGTTTTATCGTCCGTCAGTCACCAAAATGACTATGAACTCGATTTCATCTACAATGAGATTAGGGATCTCTGGGGAAAATATACCCTGATGGTTCCACAAGGATGCAGACAAATACCTTTATAACGAGAGTAGAGCACCTAATTAATACTTGTGTCTCTGCGCCACAGACACCAATAATAAATTATTTGTATTTATTTTAAAATTTAGTTTTCGGATTTTTAATTTTTATTGCATATTCTTTACAGTACTTTGCTAATCAACCCAGCTTTTTAACGTTGGTTGTGATTTTCTAGGCATTATTACGTTCAGTAGTTTGCCATTGCTTTCTGAACGGGTGGTGCCATCGTCCTATTATAAAAATCCACACGAAACAATTTGCAACCAAACTGTCCGCAGCGTGATTCGAACTCAGAATGTCGGGTTAATAGACCGAGTCACTATCCCCTAAGCCACCTTTTCGTGAATAGAGACACGGAAATACACAGGATATCATTGCTTTTTATTTTAGTATAATTTACAATTTATTATTTAAAACTCATCTTGTTTTGACATTTTGTTCTTGCCATGTAGACACTTCGATGATAAATAATCCTGACCTAATGAGTCTCTGTAGCATAGAGGTTAGGCCCTCGTTACCAGAAGGTACCAGGTTCGCTCCCTCATGGAGCCATCTGATATTTTCCCAGAGATCCCTGATCTCAGTGTAGGTTCATTAGAAAAGATTTAAAATAAAATTCGTACATAATTATATCTTCACCATCATCAAAATTACATTGGGGATAATCGCCGGTGCTACGGAGTTCGTGTCCTGCAGCTGAGATAGAGATCGGAGCACACATGGTTACTCACCGAAGTGCAATGATGCTGGTCCTATCAAATCAATATATTGACATGTAAGCACTTCAATAAGCAATCCAAACCAAAACAAAATAATTTTGAAAGTCGTTATTAATACTATATGTCGCCCGTCTGCCCAGCGTGTTCGTAGCGCGTTGGACTACGGGTGACTACCCTCTGTGTGTGCGGGATCAATTCCGCGGGATAGCAGAAAAAGCCACAGATTCCCCAGATTTACGGTGTTCGTGGCACCGAACCGAAGGGTTACGATGTCCATGGCACCGAGTCGAAGAGCTGAAAAGCTCAAATGCTTCTGGATCAACAACAAAAATATAATAATAATACTATATGCAAGATGTCCTTCCCTACACGTATATAGGAGACGTTTAAGGGACTACAAACCGAGGTGCAACGTATAGTCATTCTTGGCTCAGACCAAATATATCACTAACAGCGATAGGCCGAAAACTTCGGTTTCGGATGCGCTCGTCCTACATTAGTAGTGGTCTACGGGGGCGCAACTTTCTAGTCGTTCTTGGCTCAGACTAAACATACCATTTTTTCCGATCCAGAAGCACTTGAGCTTTTCAGCTCTTCGGCTCGGTGCCATGGGCATCGTAACCCTTCGGTTCGTGCCACGAACACCGTAAATCTGGGGAATCTGTGGCTTTCTGCCATCCGCGGAATTGAACCCGCACACACAGATGGATAGTCACCCGTACTCCAACATGCTGGGCAGACGGGCGGCCTAAAGATTAAGAAAGCCCCCACCACCAAAAAACGTAAATATGTAAATGAGTAAAAGAAGGACAACATATTTTGTTACTTCTTCTTCTTCTTCTTTGGTCGTCACGCTGCTACCGGGTTGTTGCCCAGTGTCGTGGTTTTCTGTTTTTGTCTTGCCCTGTTGTGGTGGCTTGGGTGATTGTTATTTTGCTTTTTGACAGGATTCTACTATCTAACTATTATTTTCCTGGTATGTTCTGTTACTAACTTAATTAATGTTTATTTCACGGTAAAGGAAATGACAAAAGATACATTTAATATCGGTCGTTAAATATTAACCGCCTTTCATACAACTTGTCTGCGAAAAATCTTACGAGTGTACTGGCCGACTACTATCTCGAATCAAGAATTGCTTGCACGATGCCAACAAGAGAATATGGGCACTATCATCCGAAGACGACGCTGGAGATGGATTGGACATGTGATGCGCATGGAGACTGGCTCCGACACGAAAACTGCACTGAGATGGACTCCAGAGGGTAGGCGAAAGCGTGGAAGACCCAAGACGACCTGGAGGAGAACGATAGAGCAAGAGCTGAAGGAAATGAATCATAGCTGGAACACAATACAGAGGAAGGCCATGAACAGGGAAGAATGGTGTACGTTTGTTGCTGCCCTAAACGCCAAGGGCGTAACAGGCTAAAGAGAGAGTTAAATATTAAGTTATACAGCCGTTAGTTATATGATTTAAAAATTGGTGACGGATTCACAAATTAAAAGAGGGCATCTCTGGTACCGTACCTGGGCCGTATCGTAGAATATAGCGAAACACATACAAAGAAAGTGCTGTAGTTTTACAAAATACAAAAATAATATACAACAACGTTTCTACCAAAAGGCCTTTATCAAGCAAAGGATACAAGAGAAGAGAAGAATTTCACTTCTCACACACTCACAGCACACACTATGTGGAATCAAACAATAAGTTTATATCGGGGAGTAGAATACTAGACCATGTTTATATTTCACGGTAAAGGAAATTACAGAAGATATATTAAATATTAAATAATACAACCATTATCTGGTTACAAAACTCGTCACGGATTCACAAATTAAAAAGGGGGGCATCTCTGGTACTGTGCCGTGGCTGTATCGTAAAATACTAGAACTGGAATCTCGCATTTCATCAACAGAGACAAACACTTGCAATGAATGCAACGATGTGGTTCTGGTACTAACAACAGCGATAATCTACCTTTAAAAACACGGTATACAGTGGATATACAACCTAAAAAAAGACAGATGTGTATATAAAATATGTACAGGTTTGTACTTACCTTCACGAGAATAAACCGTTACGTCAAAATCTAATAAAAATCCAAATATAAAAGGAAGCCACATTCGTACATGTCTTCGTCTCGCCGCCATGATTTTACTTTCGTCTGCTGGAGACGTTTCATCTGCACATGCGCGCCGGGTCGAAGGTCGATCATGAATATTTAATAAGGGAGGGGGTTGGGTTTTAGTCGCTGACAACGGTTAGCCCAGGTTTGAATACGTCGCGAGCACGCGCGTGGATTGAGCGTGAAACGAGGGGGAGGAGCGAAAAAATGTGCCGTTTCTTTAGTGCAGACTACAAGTATGTAACGCTTTCTTCTTTGAAATCATGATTTGTGTTTTATGCACGTTTAATGTTAAATGGGAGGGAAAATTTGTACAAATTTGAAACATTTTCGTTTTTTAATGTCGATGTCATGGTTTGATTTTGAGTACTTAATAAAAGGAACTCCCATAAAACATTTAAATTAACCGCCCGTAAACAACAAAGTGTTACAGCGATGAATTCCATCACAACATTGTGATATTGCGTGAAGGGAAAGACAGCTGCAGATTAGCAAAAACAGTCACACACACACAAAAAGGGGAACGTTTCACCACCACAGAATATCGCCGAAGGAAGAAAAGAGAGTAGAAAAAACCAATACAAATGTACATGAATCCGTACTATAAGCAGAAATTAATCACAAAGCCGCATAGTTAAAGTACTGTCTGGTCGAATGGATTAGCGCGCGGGTTCCTATTACGGAGACCAGTATTTGATCCCTGTAAGGTTAAGAAATTTTTTGGTCGAAGGCATAAAGAGAAATCGTAACCTGAACAGTTTCAATCTATGGCTCGAAAATAAAACGTTCTATATATCTATCTATTTATCTATCTATCTATCTATGTATCTATCTATCCGTCCATCTGTCCGTCTGTCTGTCTATCTATCTATCAATAAATCCATCTATCTATCCATCTACCTACCTATCTGTCTGGCTGTCTATCCTCTAATCATGTTTTACCTTTCAGAGTCAGGTCGAAAAAGGAGACACCTGGAGCGAGTCTCTCTATGCACCTTGTCTTTCTCTCTCTTCTCCAAGCCTGGTTTGCCTCACAACTTCATGGTAAGAAGAGTTTTCTAGCACGGGCTTTTGTGTGTGCTTCATAAATAGTGTATGTCGTCGCCTCTGTTATCTCTGAGGTTCACCTTTTGCGTGGCCGGCCTTTTGCTTTGTATCTACTTTGTATCGGAGTAACATTGTGGGAGTCACAAAACGTTCTAGGACAACCAAAGAAGCCACCAGAAAACTACAGACCTTCATAAATGGAGGCCGAGATCAACAAAAGAAACCACCAGAAAACTACAGACCTTCATAAATGGAGGCCGAGATCAACAAAAGAAGCCACCAGAAAACTACAGACCTTCATAAATGGAGGCTGAGATCAACAAAAGAAACCACCAGAAAACTACAGACCTTCATAAATGGAGGCCGAGATCAACAAAAGAAGCCACCAGAAAACTACAGACCTTCATAAATGGAGGCCGAGATCAACAAAAGAAACCACCAGAAAACTACAGACCTTCATAAATGGAGGCCGAGATCAACAAAAGAAACCACCAGAAAACTACAGACCTTCATAAATGGAGGCCGAGATCAACAAAAGAAGCCACCAGAAAACTACAGACCTTCATAAATGGAGGCCGAGATCAACAAAAGAAGCCACCAGAAAACTACAGACCTTCATAAATGGAGGCTGAGATCAACAAAAGAAGCCACCAGAAAACTACAGACCTTCATAAATGGAGGCTGAGATCAACAAAAGAAGCCACCAGAAAACTACAGACCTTCATAAATGGAGGCTGAGATCAACAAAAGAAGCCACCAGAAAACTACAGACCTTCATAAATGGAGGCTGAGATCAACAAAAGAAGCCACCAGAAAACTACAGACCTTCATAAATGGAGGCTGAGATCAACAATATAAAGAAGAGATGGAGAGAGCTGTAGGAGATAGATAGAGATAGGAAGAGTTGGCATGAGTTGGTTGAGGGCCTATGCCCCAATCCGGGTTGGAAAGGCAGAGACGGAGAGAAAATGCCCGAGTAGTTACCGGGGCCCAAATTTGAGGTGTAAAGAATAGAACCACTGTTACCTGCCACGCATGTTGTAAGAGGCGGCTAAGGAGGTTTGGCTGAAATCGGATGCACATGTCCTAAACGTGTAGAAGTCTATGCGTTTAGGGGCCTACCAAACCAGTGTGCAACGTATACACGTTCTTGGCAAAGATCAAACATATCACAAAGAGTGATTAAAATTGCTCGTAAAGAACGAACGCAAAGAAAAAGAAGAAGAAGAAGAAAAAAGCGAGACAGAAAGAGAGAGAACACGATGACAAGCTTAACTTAAAATCCTCGAATGACTAACAACTCAAACACAGACGAAGTATTAGTAAGGTGTTAATGTTTATCTGTTGACCTGTGTAGCTTTGTGTGTAGATGTGACTATGTATGTGTGTGTTAGTAGATCGGGGTCACTTAGTAAACCCCAGCCTACACAGGAAATGTCACGAAATAACCAGCTGTAGATGAATGCGTTAGTCACACATATCTTCCAGTAGCTACTGTAACTGGTGACGTTTTTTGCGTTAGTCACACATATCTTCTAGTAGCTATTGTAACTGGTAACGTTTGTTGTTATTTGTTTTGTTTGTTGTTTTCCTTTCTTCTTTCCTCTATTCCTGTTTTGCCTCACAGCGTCAACATAAGAGATTTCTTTTTCTTCCTTCCTTTCTCCTTCCTTTCGTTCGCTTGAAATATTGTCTATATATTCAATGTTGTCTCTTGTATCTTTCCATTTCTTTCGTTCGCTTGAAATATTGTCTATATATTCAATGTTGTCTCTTGTATAAACTTCACTGTCTTTTGTAGCTCACACAGAGGTCCATGTAGTTTTCTGTCGAGTGTTGTTTTGTTAGGCCAGTGAGTTTGTCTCAGTGAATCATATTCGGGGCAGTCTTGAAGTATGTGCTCTGCAATCTAATGTGCCTGTCCACATGGCTGAATTGCCAATCTTGAATTTTGTATACATGTGACTGCGGAGTCGATTGTGTTCTGTTCTAAGGCGCAGAATGACAACTTGTTCCTTCTTCTTCTTCTTCTCTGCGTTCGGTTTCGTATGCTCGTCTAAACTAGGAGATGGGTTGCCTCTATGAAGCTGCATGTCAGTTGGAGTTCTTCGAAAGTTCCCCATAGCTTGGTCTGTAAGCTTTGTTCATGAGGCCATGTTTCATTTCGTTGGTGTATGTATGATGGACATGACTGCAGGATGTGCTCTGGAGTCTGTGTTTCTGTCTGGCATGCACACTGTGCAGTCTGAGCAGACTTTATTCTGTGCATGTGGTGGTTGAGCCTGCAGTGACCTGTTCTTAGGCGAAAGATTGTTGTGTGTTGTTTTCTGTTTAGTCTGCAGTTGGGATCTTGTGGGTGTTTGCTGTGGGTTTGTTGCCTCCATACCTCTTTGTACTTTCTTTTGATATGTATCTTGATTTCTGGTAGTGATACTGGGTGTTTCTGTTGTGTAAGTTTTGTTCCCTCCTTAGCCAGCATGTCTGCTCTCTCATTTCCTGGAACGCCACAGTGGGCTGGTATCCACTGTACTTGTTCCAATCTGCTCATATTATAGTAATCGTTTTGTGTTGGTATTTGTGGCTTTCTCATTGATTTAATCATCCTTTTCTTTTGGTGGTAGGTAACTGGCACATCCGGTTGCACTCCTGCAGCACCTTCCTTGGTCAATCGGTCTGCTGTTTCATTTCCTGGTATTCCACAGTGAGAGGGTATCCACTGCAAGACGACCCTGTGCTGCTTGGACAGTTTAGACAGTACGGTCTGTAGACCTGGCAATTTTCTGGACTGGAGTGCTTGGAGTGCTGATTTTGCATCAGTCAAAAATACAACAGGTTGAGGATCGAGTCTGGTATTCAACAGTTTCTCAGTTGCCACCTTGATTAGCTGAATTGCTGCATCATAGTTGTGACAGAATTTCCCCGTTGGTACCTTAATCGGATCTCTAGCGTTGTTTGGGTATTCTATATACACTCCTGCTCCTCCATTCTTCACTGCATTTTCTGCTGACCCATCCGTGTATACCCGGACCCAATTTCTTTTTCTTCTGGGTTCTCACTAGATTGGGATTTCGAATTCACTAACAAAAACAGCCGTCTGCCTAAGATTATCAGCCACTCCATACAGTTTGTCTTGGACGCTGGTGTAAGTAGGCTACCTCTTTCTTCTCAAGTCTGCATATTGAGGGCAGTTCTGTAGGATATAATTCCTATGATTTCTGCTTCCCCGTTTGTGTCGACCTCTTCTCACAGTAAGTTTTGGCCACCCTCGTGATGGTAGATCTGACATTCTTACTGCGTGGCTAAATCTCCGAGGCAGATTGGCGACCGTAGAATCCGTTACCCCATTCCTCATTGTGAGGGTCGTTGCACCATGTTATGCGCCTTACGGCCTGGTGCATCCGTTTTCTGCAAGCATTTATTCCAGGTTAGCATTCCCTAGCGGACACGTGCATCCGATTTCAGCCAAACCTCCTTAGCCGCCTCTTACGACATGCGTGACAGTTAACAGTGATTATATTCTTTACATCCAAAACGTGGGCCCCGGTAACCACTCGGACGGTATAAGAGATTTCTAGAACAGGCTTGTGTGTGCGCTTCGTAAATATTGTTTTTGGTCGTCTCTGTTATCTCTAGTGTTCTGACCTTTGTTTTCTTGTCATTTTCGTTCCATACAGTACTTTAGTTGTTGAAATGTTGGTAAATCCATGTTTGCTCTTCTTTTCTCTCTCTCTCTCTCGTTCTGAAGTCGTTTTTATCATTCTAATGTGATATATAAACAGCATAACACCAAGAACGGGTGTAAGTTCACAACCTTCAGTACCATTTGGAGCTCAAGTGCTTATCCTTCGGTGGTGTGTTCGGTTTCAACCAGCGTTTACTGGGTTCGCTCTCCGTTAGCCTTTTGCTGTCCCCAGCCAAACCCGCGAGGTAGCAGGTTGTTCTTCTTTTAATTTCCTACATCATATTTCCATCTGTTGATAGAATGCAGCATTTAATTCACTGATTGTACTTTCATATTGGATTGTCCTACAACGACGGACATGTTATCTCTAGAAATATGATTGATTGATTGATTGATTGATTGATTGATAAGGCCATCATCATTGCACTTCGGTGAGTAACCATGTGTACTCCAATCTCTTTCTTACACAGGAAGATCTCAACTGCAATGCATGAACTCTTTATCACCGGCAAGGATCCTAGATGGGATTGTGAAGATGGTAAAGATAGTGTAGATATTTTTTTGCTCACATTCATCAATTTAAAAAAAAAATTGTTCCCGATCCAGAAGCACTTAAGCTGCCAGCTCTTTGGCTCGGTGTAATGGACATCGTAACCCTTCGGTTCGGTGCCATGAACACCGTAAATCTGGGGAACCTGTGACTTTTCTTGAGTATGAGAGGACTATTCACAAAATAGATGAGACTGCAGTAAAACTATTTGTTGGTCGAAACGTTGCTGAATTTTGTCATTGTTTTTGTAATTTGTAAAACTACAGAACTTTGTGATTACGTGTTATGAGAGGACTACAAACATGGAACTCTGGGATAGAACAGGACAACGACGGGTGGAACAAGAGATAAGGAGCAGAAGGTGGCGATGGATAGGACACACACTGAGGAAGCCCCCTAACAGCATAACAAGACAGGCTCTTCAATGGAGCCCCAAGGGCAATAGAGGTAAGGAAAGACCCAGGAACACCTGGAGACGAAATGCAAAAAAATGGGGAGAGAGTGGAGCAATCTGGAAAAGATGGCCTTGGATAGGCGGGCGTGGAAGGCCTTGATTGTGGCCCTATGCTTCCCTAGAGGCGAAGGCTGAAGAAGATAAGATAGGCGGGCGTTGAAGGCCTTGATTGCGGCCCTATGCTTCCCTAGGGGCGAAGGGTGTAGTGAGAAAGATATTTTGTAAGACTTTTTAAGTTTCAACATTTTTTTATTTCATTTTATTTACTGGGGAAGTTGTTGTATCTGACTCTCAGTCGATGCTTCACAAGATCCAGAAGGGCAGGTTTCGGTATGAGTGGATGTCGTCTATAGAAGTTTCTAACCTCCAGCGGCTTACGTGTATATACTGTCCTGGGCATGCGGGTGTTTACGGTAATGAGAGAGCGGACAGGCTTGCATCAACAGCATCGATTGTTGGGGAGTTGAAGATGGATAAGGGGGATATTCTTCGGTCTCTTTGCGACTCTCTGTTGGATGAGGACACTAAAATCGATGTTGAATCGATCAAGCGATTTAAGCAGTTTGGAGTTACCCGTTGTTCAAGTCGAACTGGATGCCTGAGAGGCAGAGTGAGAGGTGTGTTTAATCAGCGAGCCACAGGAACCATCAGTATGCATACTCTTCGATATCTGTTGGGGAGACTGAGCACCTATGGTTCTGCCCGGAGTGCAATGACGTCAGTTTAGTAACCAATAACTAATTATTTCATTTTGCCATCGCAGAGTCCATTCAGCCTGTTTTTCTCGATTTTGAAGTACCATTAGTTCTTTTACGAGCCTAAATTGAACATGGACCCTATGTTTTATCGTCCGTCTCCGATAGGACTAGGAACTCGATCTCATCTAGATTGAGATCCGCCCGAGTGGTTACCGGGGCCCAAATTTGGGGTATAAAAATAGAACCACTGCTACCTGCCACGCATGTCGTAAGAGGCGACTAAGGAGGTTTGGATGACATCGGATGCATGTGTCCTAAACGTGTAGAAGTCTTATGTGTTTAGGGGCCTACCAAACCAATGTGCAACGTATACACGTTCTTGGCAAAGATCAAACATATCACAAAGAGTGATTGAAATTGGTCGTAAAGAACGAACGCAAAGAAGAAAGAAGATTGAGATCAGGGATATCTGGAAAAATTACCTGATCGTTCCACACAGGAATCAAACCTGTTATCGTTGGAACGAAAGCTGAGTAATCTACCTCTACGCCAGATACCTTCATGGACTGACACGTCATCTCTGAGAGTGTAACAGTAAGAATGTCTAACTGTATCTGGTAATGCCTCGCCTACCTTCCGACCTGATTATATTCGCGTGTCCACTCATACATGAAACGGATATCCCTTAATTTCCTTAATCCGCTTACTGACCAGCCGGGAAAATTCTCTACAATGTTTTGTCCATTTGTCAAACTTTTGTGTTCCTCAATTTAGCTTCGGCAGCGTTCAGACGTAACGCAAGGGTATTGTGTTTCCACAGAAACAACGATCAGCAATGCTGACCAACAGACTGTCCAGTCGTATAGCGGAAGTGATCAATAGGCGAAGAGGTGGACAAAGACGGTACAGAGTTACGACGTGTCCATTGTTCATTTTTCGTCGTCCTAAATAAAGATTTTTGAACACAATCAAAGATGGTTATGCCTGGTTTTGATAGTCCAGCGTCTTCCTCCCCTGGAATAGTGTTTCACCTTAACGCTAGGAACAAAATGAAGGTGCTAATGACAGTCAATTGCATCCACCTTCATTCGGCAGGGGTGCGGTGGGGGACAAATTAAAAGACTTCAAACTGTTGGAACGGGAATTTCCATTACTGTCCCAAAGTTGTTTAGACTCTTGTGAATCAAAATGAAGGTGCAAACGACAGTCAGGGGCGTCCATCTACTTTTTTTCGGCACTGGGTGGAAAGCAAAAAGTATTAAAAATAATTTAACTGATAATTTATTACCCGAAAGTATGGAACGCCAGACTCCCATAAAAATTGTTTTTATCAAAAAAGCCAATATCAAAACGTGATTTCCCCCTGCCTTGCGTTAACGTATGGACGTCCATGATATCAGACAAAGTGGGTAACGGTGGGGGATGAAAGAAGAAACGTAGGAATGGACAAAGAAGTAGACACAATAAAACACGGAATAATGAACAGGAATTTAGATGGATAAGATGGACAATAGAAATAAATGAGAGAAAATATAATAATGGGATCTAAAGTTGAAATACCGTGCTGGATGCTGACTCAATATGGTGGCATATCATTAAATGAGAGATCCAACAAGCTGCTTCTACTTCAAACAATCCACATCTACCACTTGTTAACCACTCTGTGTGATTTGTATGTGATCTGAGTCTAAGAGCGATTATACGTTGTGACAGTTATGCGCCTACAAATAGGCCAGTATATCCGATTTCTGCGATGCTTTTTATATACTAGTTTCCCTCAATAACCAACTACTCCAAGAGACAAGACAAGAGGCAATGAATGACATACTCAAAAGAGAAGATGGAAATGGCTCGGACATGTTATGAGAATGAGACAAGAAATGCCTGCAAAGATAGCCCTCACTTGGACACCAGAGGAAAGAGAAAGAAAGGCAGACCACGGACAACATGGAGGCGCATGATGGAAGAGGAACTGGACACCGCATCTCTGACGTGGGGCTCTGCACTGAAGGTTGCACGGGACAGGAGAGCATGGAAAGTCCTTTCTGAAGCCCCATGTGTCACTAGGCATGACGGGATTAAGTAAGTAAGTAAGAGTAGTTTCCCTAGGTCCTACATCAGTCGAATCTTACGACATGCCTTGTAGGTCACAGTGGTACTATTCTTTGCTTTCCTTGCGGTCCCGGTACCACACGGCCGATCCGACATGTTGGCTAAGGAGGGAAGGAAGTTGAAACAACGCAAACATCCAGAGTCACAAAAGAATAGTAATACCTACAAGGCATGTCGAAAGAGGCGACTGAGGTAGGGAACTAGAGAAGATACCCTAGTAAATAAAAAGCGTTGCAGAAATCGGATGTGCTCACCTACTTGCAGGCGCATAACTGGCACATCGTACATTCGCTCTCAGGTTGAGATCACATCATCATTATCAGGTGCCGTGCCGACTGGTGTAGGCGATCATGGATCTCCCCAAATCTCTATCTTTGGTGTTTGCTGTCAATTCAGATGTTGACGCTCTTCCGTACCATGAAGTCAGGCTATCCAAAATTTGGTCTCTCTGTCTTCCTCTGTCTCGTCTACCCTCGATTTTACCGGTTGTCACAATATGTTCTAAACCTCGCTTTCTCATCACATGTCAGAAAAATGATGACTGTCTCTTTCTTATATTGATGATAAGCGTTCACTGTGTCTTGACCTCATTCAACACCTCAACATTAGTCATTTTAGCAGTCTATGGGATTCTCATCATTCTTCTGTAAAATCACATTTCTGTAGCCCTCATAGATTTTTCGATCTGTTTGTTTTTTGTCCATAACTTGCATCCATATGTCAGTATTGGTTCCATGTAGCACTGAATAACTCGTATTCTGATCTCAATTGACAAGGACGTTGCATATGATGCTTCATTTTCAGGAACGGTGTTCTCTCCCGAGTGGTTACCGGGCCCAAATTTGGGGTGTAAAGAATAGAGCCACTGTTACCTGCCACGCATGTCGAAAGAGGCGACTAATACGCATACACGTTCTTGGCAAAGATGAAACATATCACAAAGAGTGATTAAAATTGGTATTGGTCGTAAAGAACGAACGCAAAGAAGAAGAAGATAACCAATAATCAATCTTTCTTTACAACCAATTTTATAAGCAATGTATAACGTATTAACACGTCTTTAGCCCACAGAGGAGAGATAATAGCAGACGTGTTAATGCGTTTACTAGGGTAGCTTCCTTAGGCTCATACTGACATGCTTTGTAGGTCACAGTCAGGACCGTGGGGTATATTTTCTCAGTATGATGCAAGTCTTCGAAATGGCGCCAATTAAATTTTTTTTCTTAAAATAACCTTCAACTGTAGTTTTGATTTTGCTGCTTATGCTCCCCCACCTCCCCATACGGTGCCGTCTGATGCGGTCGCCTATGCATCATAGCACGACACGACCCTGGTCACAGTGGTACTATTTCTTGCTTCCCCTGCCGGTTCAGGCAACACATGGGCGCAGTTACAGATTTAACCCGATCTTACAAACTTTCGCATTCGTCCCGTTTAAGGCTCAATTCTATACGTCAATTTTGGCCAGATCTTCAGAAAAAATGTGACAAATTTAAATCCAATAAAACAGTCTCACCGTCTGTCCATTCTTATTCTCAAATTAATTCTTTTGATCAGAACGGGTCGGTTACCTGGTGGGCAGGACAATTGCAGTGGTCAACCGACCACCTTTAACACTGGGACCAGGTCTTTCTGTGAAAGTATCTCAGATCCCGCGGTTAAGTTCTTAAAACCAGCGTGCAACAAGATTGTTATTCCTGGACAATTGTTCCTTCGCTCGTTACTGTCATGTTTGTTGGTCGTAAGGCAGATTTGATTTGTGGTGTTTCTGTCGGACAGAAAAACCATTCAACCAGCGGACAACTTGTTTGAAGGGCAAAGATTCTAACACGGTCAACCAATGTTGAGACCGACCGACTGAATCATTCCATGACGTCCCTGAAATAGTCCTGCCATTTCGATTTGTTTGTGACTGATATTTGGATGCAAGGGCACTACGGTCCGGTCACGTTATGTATGGTGAGCTTGAAGGGGCAGACGTTCAGCTGGTGGACAGAAAACGCTTTAAAGACACTCTTAAAGTGTCTCTGAAATGCTTCGATATAGACACCACGTGCTAGGAATCCTTTGCGCAAGATCACCAAATGTGACGCTGTAACAACACAAGAGGAACCCACATAGCTGAGAATCATCATGCTGTTGAGGCACAGAGAAAACGAGCTGCGGGAAAAGACAGAACACACAACACAACACATGTCTAACCTTGATCAAGTACGCTCCACCTGAGGTAGAGGATTGTGTTCTAGGATTTGACTCTACTGTTACGTACGCACACACCAAAGAGGTGCAGCAGCACACGCCTGAGGCTGTTATCATCATTGCTTACGATAGACAGCTATTATTATTACTATTAGCCGAGTGAAAGAATTCAAATACTTAGAAAGCATATTCACGGAAGACTAGATAGAGAGATAGAGGCTAGAGTGCAAAAAGTAAATGCTGTAACCTACCAGCTAGCCCCATTGTTAGGACACATACAAATCTAACTGCCCTATAAACAACAGATGATCAACAGCATTTTCATGCCTACTTTGTGTTACCAGAACCAAACATGGACAATCAGCAAAGCGCAGTCGAAACTTCATGTGAAATGCGATGTCTACGAAAAGTTACCAACAACACCAGAAAAGACAGGATCATCAACATAAGAAGGAAAGTTGGGATCTTGCTTGAATTACATTGATAAACACAGAATGAAGTGGTTTGGCCTATTTAATAAGAATACTTGAAAATTCCACAGAAAACAGAGTCTTCTAAGACTTCTACGACAGAACATCAGGAAAGAAAGAACGAGTGGCAGACCATGAAAAATATAGTAAGATGGCATAGCAGAATCCTGTCAAAGAACAAAAATAACAATCACCCAAGCCACCAGAACAGCGCAAGACAAAAACAGAAAGCTATGACAATGGGCAGAAACCCGGTAACATTGCAACGATCACCCAAGCCACTAAAACAGCGCAAGACAAAAACAGAACACCACGACACTGGGCAACAACCCGGTAGCAGTGTGACAACAAAAAGAAGCAGTGTTGCCCGAAGCTAAATGTGAAGATGACCGATGGAGACAGATAAGAGATCCCGGATGAACCGCGTAGCAGGTATGTGACAGATAGCGACACAGGTGTTGTCAGACACTAGGAATGTTGTTGGAGTTAGTAGCAGGTAAAAATACAGGTGAAAACCGACAGAAAAACATCACAAACCATCACGTCCGGATAGGTATGTGGGGCTTGATATTGTCAACGAGTCACGTGATTAGAATGACCATAGTGCTTTGGCGGATATCGTCATGTGTGCTCCTACAGAGCCAACTATAAACTTATAGGCCTGCGGACTCATGTAAGAATTATAGGAAATCAGTCCACAACTACACCACGTGACCTCGCATTCCAGTATTGGTGTATATAGACGGATTCATTTTAAAATCAACACAAAATGCTAAATCGAAGTTATATTATGCAACAAGTTAAGTTTAACAATAAGGAATATCAATATTATAAATATTTTTCACCAATAAATAACCATAGACTCACAGAATTGAATAAAATTGCAAAAAAGCTTGCAGTGTTCTATCAAACATCTATATTTTCCAGCCCCTTCTCTGATCTAGGTCAGGGAATCCCCAGTCACGTCTGGCCTAGTTATCTAGAGTTGCCTGTGGCTCTTATCTCCATTTACTTCTTCTTCTTCTCTTCCACCAATTATTTTTTATAGAAGTGGGGGTTGAGGGATGTAGTGCTCTTGTGTGTGCTTGTATTAAGTCGCCATGTAAAATGATATTCATTTTCGTAGTGCTATTCTTGATTCGAAGCTGAAAGCTCAAGTGCTTAATTTTTTAAAAATGCGCTTAATTTACTGTGGACAACAAACTGGGCGGTCAGCTTCAGGTCTGTCAGGTTTCACCATAGCTTAGTTTTCAGGTCGACTGGGTGTGACCACATGTTGATTCTCAACTCACCCAGGTAATATGTAATCTGAGCCTAAAAGCGATTGTCCTTTGTGTCAGTTATGCGTCTACAAGTAGGGCCAGCACATCCAATTTCTTCAACAATTTTATTTGTTAGGGTAACTTCCCTAGGCTCTTACCTCAGTTGCCGTCTAGGTCGCAGTGTTGCTATTCTGTGCTCCCCTTGCAAGCCCCGTCAACGCATGGGCCACTTCGTTTCATTCAAAATCTTCACATTCGTTATTTGAGGACTTAACAGCGTTGTTAAATATCTTACCTATTGTCAGACTTTTTTATTGAGAAATTACTACCAAATTTTAGGATGTTATAAAAGTGGTATGGTAGGGCCACTGTTGTTTATTCTGTTCTTCTATTTCGTTCATTTTAGTATCAACCGATTGTTAAACCACTTTTTGTTGGGGTTTTTATGTGATTTGTACTTTAACGTGTACATTATTGTGCTAGTTAGCCTCATGCAGACTTGTAGGCATCCTTTCCGGTTTCTGGATTCTATGTTATCGGGTTAGCTTTCCTTAGTAGGACCCCATTACACTGACAATGGATGATAATAATAATAATAATTCCTCTCGTACAGTTATACGTTACATAGGGCCTGCAAGTAATTTCTCCATACCGCTCTATCCTGGGCAACTCGCTCAATCTCCTCCATGGAACTGAGACCGATATTTCCTGCCTCTCTCAGCAAAGTTCGTTTCAGGGTCTCCTTAGGTCGACCTCTCTTTCTTGAACCCTTGGCATCCCACTTCAATGCCTGCTTTGATATTCGTTGATCATTTCTCCTCAAGGTATGCCCAGCATATCTCCATCTTCTCTTTCTTATAACAGTTGTCACTAGTGGTTGACCAGACATGTCTCTGATTTCATCACTTCTCCTGAATTCGTTCCATTTTATATTCATTATTTTTCGCAGACATCTATTTTCAAATGCATTCAACTTGCTTTCTATATCTTTAGTCATTTTCCAACTCTCGCTGGCATATGTTAGGATTGATACAACATTTGAATTGAAAATTCGTAATTTAGTTTTAATACTATACAACTTGCAGTTCCATATTTTATTTAGACAATGGATAGGACACATTGAAAAGAACGACCGGAAGTATTGTAAGACAGGCATTGCTTTGGAACCCACAGGGAAAGAGAAGTAAGGGAAGGCCTAGAACTATATGGATAAGAAAGATGGAGACTGATATTAAAAGGATAGGTCAGAAAACTACACAGACCGACCTCTATGCGAGCTACAAAAGACAGTGAAGTTTATACAAGAGACAACATTGAATATATAGACAAATGGGGACTGCCTAGAGTAGTTGATAGTAGCTCGGCCTGCTAGCTGTGATACGCCTCATAGCTCGGGTTCGAACCTACTGTCCGGCATTTGTTCGAGTCCCCTGGTCTTACTCAGGACGATAACGTGAGTACCTCTGAAGTCGGAGAAAACCTGCCTGTATGGCGAGGAATACTAATTACGAGTACATTGAGCACACGGCTGCCATTGTAAGAAATTGAAAAAACGGATTTTCACGCAAAAATCAGTCTCAGAGATGAAACTTCGTCTGAGTTGAAAGCGGGCGAAAAAAAAAAAAAAAAATATAGGCAAATTTCAATCGAAGGAAGGAAGGAAAGGATAGGTAAAAAAATGGAAATAATTGGAAGGGATGGCAGGAGAGAGGAAGAGCTGGAAGAAGTTTGTTGAAGGTCTGTGTTCCGTTGGGAGTTGAAATGTGAAGAAAAAGAAGAAGAAGTAGGACTCAACACAAACTGACAATAGAGAAGACAGTCCCATTAGGTGAACCAGAGCCTCATTAGGTGAACCAGAGCCTCATTAGGTGAACCAGAGCCTCATTAGGTGAACCAGAGCCACATTAGGTGAACCAGAGCCTCATTAGGTGAACCAGAGCCTCATTAGGTGAACCAGAGCCTCATTAGGTTTGGACCTCACAAATAAAGTTTCCCTTGTCAACTCCCAGGAGGTGGGAACAATAGGGATGTGGGATCAATCCCTCACACGACGTTACACACGGAAGGAAAGGAATTGACCCTCCTACCTCCGGCACACTAAGGTCTAGAAATGTAAAGTGAAACGACTTCGTACACTAAGGCCTCGCCCGAGTGATTACCGGGCCCAAATTTGGGGTGTAAAGAATAGAATCACTGTTACCTGCCACGCATGTCGTAAGAGGCGAGTAAGGAGGTTTGGCTAAAATCGGATGCACGTGTCCTAAACATGTAGAAGTCTATGCGTTTAGGGCCTACCAAACCAATGTGCAACGTATACACGTTCTTGGCAAAGATCAAACATATCATAAAGAGTGATTAAAATTGGTCGTAAAGAACGAACGCAAAGAAGAAGAAGTAGAACACTAAGGCCTGAAAAGGCTACGGAACATTGTATTGTTATTGATTGTTTGATAGGACCATCATCATTGCACTTCGGTGAGTAACAATATGTGCTCCGATCTCATTCTTACACGCGAAGATCTCAGCTGCAGTGCACGAGCACCGTAGCAACGGCGAGAATCGAAGATGTAATTTTTTGAAAATGGTGAAAATATGTATGTAGGATTTTTATTTAAAATCTTTTTCTAATGAATTTTCCCCGGTCACAAGCCTGTTAGAAGCCTGCTTTTTTTCTAATGAATTTTCCCCGGGCACAAGCCTGTTAGAAGCCTGCTTTTTTTCTGATGAATTTTCCCCGGGCACAAGCCTGTTAGAAGCCTGCTTTTTTTCTAATGAATTTTCCCCGGTCACAAACCTGTTAGAAGCCTGCTTTTTTCTGATGAATTTTCCCCGGTCACAAACCTGTTAGAAGCCTGCTTTTTTCTGATGAATTTTCCCCGGTCACAAACCTGTTAGAAGCCTGCTTTTTTCTAATGAATTTTCCCCGGTCACAAACCTGTTAGAAGCCTGCTTTTTTCTGATGAATTTTCCCCGGTCACAAGCCTGTTAGAAGCCTGCTTTTTCTAATGAATTTTCCCAGGCACAAGCCTGTTAGAAGCCTGCTTTTTTCTAATGAATTTTCCCCGGGCACAGCACAAACCTGTTAGAAGCCTGCTTTTTTCTAATGAATTTTCCCCGGGCACAAGCCTGTTAGAAGCCTGCTTTTTTTCTGATGAATTTTACCTGCTTAACTTGAACACGGGACCTACGTTTTATCGTCCTTCTCCGATAGGACTAGGAACTCAATCTCACCTACACTGAGATCAGGGATCTCTGGGAAACTATCTCGATGGCTCCACAAGGAAGCGAGCCCAGTACCTATGGAACGGGAAGCGAGAACCTAACCTCTACACCACAGAGCCTCCCAAGCGATTGCACGGTGCGTCAGTTCTCCCAAGCGATTGATTGCACGGTGTATCAGTTATGCGCCAACAAGTAGACCAGCACATCTGACTTCTGTGACACTTTTTATTTACTAGGGCAGCTTCCCAAAGCTCCTACCTCAGTCGCCTCTTACGACATTCCTTGTAGGTGGCAGGGTTACTCTTCTTTGCTCCCCTTGCGAACCCCGGGCCCGGCAACACACGGGCGTAGCGACTGTAAGATCGGATCTCAAATGACAGGACACTGCATAAAAAGGGCGGGGAAAATTGACACAAGGGCGATAACAGTGTTTAATGTTGGATAAGCCAGGGGCATTAATCATCAATAGTCGTTTCGTTATACCAAGTCCAAGAATTCAAATACTTAGGAAGAATATTCACAGAAAACAGGCAACTAGATAGAGAGATAGAGGCTAGAGTGCAAAAGCAAATGCTATAACCTACCAGCTAGCCCCATTGTTAAGGCACCCACAAATTTCATTGACAGCTAAGCAACAGATGATCAACAGCATTTTCATACCTACTTTGTGTTACCAGAGTCAAACATGGACAATGAGCAAAGCGCAGTCACACAAAATTACATGTGAAATGCATTGCCTGCGAAAAGTTACCAACACCACCAGAAAAGACAGAGTCACCAACATCAGCATAAGAAAGACAGTTGGCACAGAACCTTGTTTGAATTACATTGAGAAACAAAGTCACCAACATCAGCATAAGAAAGAAAGTTGGTACAGAACCTTGTTTGAATTACATTGAGAAACAAAGTCACCAACATCAGCATAAGAAAGAAAGTTGGTACAGAACCTTGCTTGAATTACATTGAGAAACAAAGTCACCAACATCAGCATAAGAAAGAAAGTTGGCACAGAACCTTGCTTGAATTACATTGAGAAACAAAGTCACCAACATCAGCATAAGAAAGAAAGTTGGCACAGAACCTTGCTTGAATTACATTGAGAAACAAAGTCACCAACATCAGCATAAGAAAGAAAGTTGGTACAGAACCTTGCTTGAATTACATTGAGAAACAGTCACCAACATCAGCATAAGAAAGAAAGTTGGCACAGAACTATGCTTGAATTACATTGAGAAACAAAGAATGAAGTGGTTTGGACACTTAATAAGAATGCATCCAAACTCCACAGTATACAGAGTCTTCTAAAACAGAACATCAGGAAAGAAAGCGAGGGGAAGACCACGAAAAAGATGGTTGGATGGCATAGCAGAATCCAGTCAACTAGCAAAAATAATAATCTCCCAAGCCACCAGAACAGCGCAAGACAAATACAGAAAACCACGACACTGGGCGCTCCGTTGGGATTTGAATGGAGAAGAAGAAGAAGAAGAAGAACTAGCCCCCAACTTCAGTTACCAGATTCGGATCTGCCGACATCATCACGAGAGTTGAAATTATGAACAATAGGCATTGCAAGAGGGAAGTCTGTGGCGTAGAGGTTAAGTGCCCGTCTCGACTGCCAGAGGTACTAGGTTCGCTCCCTCGTGGAGCCATCTGGGTATTTTCCAGAGATCCCTGATCTTAGTTTAGGATCGTCTGAGTGGTTACCGGGGCACAAATTTGGGGTGTAAGGAATATAACACCTGTTACCTGCCACACATGTTGTAATAGACGACTAAGGAGGTTTGGCTGAAATCGGATGCACATGTGCTAAACGTGTAGAAATCTATGCGATTAGGGGCCTACCAAACCAATGTGCAACTTATACACGTTCTTGGCAAAGATCAAACATATTACAAAGAGTGATTAAAATTGGTCGTAAAGAACGAATGCGAAGAAGAAGAAGAAGTTGAGGTGAGATTGAGTTCCTAGTCCTATCGGAGACGGACGATAAACCGTAGATCCCGTGTTCAATTTGAGCACATAAAAGAACCTTTGGCAGTTAAAAATTGAGAACATCAGGCTGGAAAGCTGCTGCCCGGGCACAATCCATAGAAAGAATTACAAAATAAATTCTCACAATATATGCTCACCTTCTTCTAAATGACACCGGGGGACTTTGCTGATGCTACGGAGTTCGTGAACTGCAGCTGAGATTTTCCTATGTAAGAAAGAGATCGAAGCACACATTGTTATTAACTGAAGTGCAATGATGATGGTCCTAACAATCTATGTAGCCCACCCCTCCCCCTCCCCTACTCCGTTCCAAGTTGCCCAGTTACCATTTTCACATCTGCCTACGTCATCATAAGAATTGAAACTATCAACAATCGACCATACATACCACAAGTTATCACTGTCATCACCATCCAGTCTGTGTTATCATTTATCTAACAGTAGCACCATCCAGCTTCTCCCAACCAACAACAGGCAGTCTCGGTGGTAATTACCATAGTTAACCGACAACTACGTGCTAGCAAGTGTATGAGCCAGGTGATGATTGAGGTTTCAGTTCGTACCCGTTGAGAGAACGTGATTCGAGTTGTGTAACTAATAAAACGTGGCCAATGTGAGTTGAATTACTTCTTCTTCTTCTTCTTCTTCTCCGTCTTCTGCTTCTCCGTCTTCTTCTTCTCCTTCTTCTTCTTCTCCTTCTTCTCCGTCTTCTTCTTCTTCTCCTTCTCCTTCTTCTTCGCCTTCTTCTTCTTCTTCTTCTTCTTCGTTTCCTTCTTCTCCGTCTCCTTCTTCTCCGTCTTCTTCTTCTTCTTCTTCTCTGTCTCCTTCTTCTCCGTCTCCTTCTTCGTCTTCTTCTCTGTCTCCTTATTATCTGTCTCCTTATTCTCTGTCTCCTTATTCTCTGTCTCCTTCTTCTCCATCTCCTTCTTCGTCTTCTTCTTCTCTGTCTCCTTCTTCTCCGTCTCCTTCTTCTCTGTATTCTTCTTCTCTGTCTCCTTCTTCTCCATCTCCTTCTTCTCCGTCTCCTTCTTCTCCGTCTTCTTCTTCTCCGTCTCCTTCTCCGTCTCCTTCTTCTCCGTCTCCTTCTTCTCTGTCTCCTTTTTCTCCGTCTCCTTCTTCGTCTTCTTCTCTGTCTCCTTCTTCTCCGTCTCCTTCTTCTCCGTCTTCTTCTTCTCGTCTCCTTCTTTCTCGTCTCCTTCTTCTCCGTCTCCTTCTTCTCCGTCTCCTTCTTCTCCGTCTCCTTCTTCTCCGTCTCTTCTTTCTCTGTCTTCCTTCTTCTCTGTCTCCTTCTTTCCGTCTCCTTCTTTCTCTTCTTCTTCTTTCTCTCGTCTCCTTCTTCTCTCTCTTCTTCTCTGTCTTCTTCTTCTCCGTCTTCTTCTTTCTCTTCTTCTTCTTCCCCGTCTCCTTCTTCTCCTTCTCTCTCTCTCTTTCTCGCTTCTTCTCTTCTTTCTTCTCTCTCCTTCTTCGTCTTCTTCTTCTCTGTCTCCTTCTTCTCCGTCTCTTCTCCTTCTTTCTTCTCCATCTCCTTCTTCTCTTCTTCTTCTTCTTCTGTCTCCTCTCTTCTTCCTCTCCTTCTTCGCTTCTTCTCTGTCTCCTTCTTCTCCTCTCCTTCTTCTTCAGTCTCTTCTTTCTCTATCTCCTTCTCTTCATCTTCTTCTCTGTCCCTTCTCTGTCTCCTTCTTTCATCTGTCTCCTTCTTCTCTCGTCTCCTTCTCTCTTCTCCTCTGTCTGCCCTTCTTCTCTGTCTCCTTCTTCTCCTTCTTCTCTGTCTCCTTCTTCATCTTCTTCTCTCTTCTTCTTCTTCTCCGTCTCTTCTTCTCCGTCTTCTTCTTCTTCTCCGTCTTCTTCTTCTTCATCTTGCTCTTCTCCGTCTTCTTCTTCTTTGTCTTGCTCTTCTGCATCTTCTTCTTCTTCTTCTTGTTCTTCTTGATCTTTTTCTTCTTCTTCTACTATTTCTTCTTCATTTTCTATTTCTTCTTCATTTTCTATTTCTTCTTCATTTTCTATTTCTTCTTCATTTTCTATTTCTTCTTCATCATGTTCTATATTTTCTTCTTCTTCTCCTTCATCTTCTTCTACTACTTTTTCCTTTTCTTCTTTCCCTCCTCTTCTACAATTTCTTTTTACATTCTACTTCTTCCTATTCTTCTTATTTTAGTTCTTTGTCTTTTCCTACATCTTCTTCTACATCTTCTTCTACATCTTCTTCTACATCTTCATTTTCTATATCCTCTTCTTCATCTTCTTCTTCTTCATCTTCTTCTTCATCTTCTTCTTCTACATCTTCATTTTCTATATCCTCTTCTTCATCTTCTTCTTTTTCATCTTCTTCTTGTCCGGTAAAAAAAATCAATTATAAAGACAAAAAATAAAAATTCCTACAAAATATTTTCATCATCTTTAAATTACATCGAGGAACCCTCGCCGGTGCTACGAGTTCGTGCACTGCAGCTGAGATCTTCTTGTGTAAGAAATAGATCGGAGCACACATGATTACTCACCGAAGTGCAATGATGATATTCTTATCAATCAATCAATCAATCATGAGTTGTTATTCCCCCTTTTTTACTTTGCAATGTCGCCCGTCTGCCCAGCGTGTTCGTAGCGCGTTGGACTGCGGGTGACTAGCCCTTTGTATGCGCGGGTTCAATTCCGCAGGCTGGCAGAAAAGCCACAGGTTCCAGACTCAGGGCGTTTGTGGCACCGAACCGAAGGGTTACGATGTCCATGGCACCGAGCCGAAGAGCTGAAAGCTCAAGTGCTTCTGGATCGGAAAAAACCACAAAAACAAACATTGCAATGTCTTTAATTTGGACTGGCGTTGACCCTGGACTCCCTTAGACTCGTGCAAGGGGTATCTGTGGTCGAGTGGTTAAGCCCTTTGCTTTGCGAGTCGAAGGTCGTGGGTTCGAATTCGGACCGTGCCGTTCTGTTCACGAGTACAGTTTTTTCCAGAGACCTCTAGGATGTTGCCGGTGCTACGGAGTTCGTGCTTTGTGCAATACTCTCGGCAGGTGACGTGCCATTTCTGCTTAGAGGGACCGAGCCAGATGGGGTAAAACCCGGTGCAACGAAGTCAATCCTTTGGCTTTTAAACCCTTGTTAAACCCTTAGACTCGTGTTTTAAACCCTTGTTAAACCCTTAGACTCGTGTTTTAAACCCTTGTTAAACCCTTAGACTCGTGTTTTAAACCCTTGTTAAACCCGTAGACTCGTGTCTATTCTGAATTTTTACCGAGGGGTTCAACGAGGGATTGATAATTCTTCATGAGAGCAATTTGTAGATTGTACAAGGGAAGCAACTAGATAACCAATCGTTAGTCACTGTTTGAATGTATATATTTACACGGGTACCCTATGGTCAGAAAAGCCGTTGTCCGACGGAAATCCATTATTTAATTTCGCTTTTAAGAGCTTGTCCAATATGGACAGTAGTCCAGCAACTTAATTCAAGGGTTAACTGTAATGGAGTCCGATCCTATTCATGCTTGACCATTCTCTCATCACCAACTCTCTCTCTCTCTCTCTCTCTCTCTCTTTCTTTCTGGGTATCCCTCTAGCTCTCTATTCTTCCGTTTTTTTCCTTCTAATCTGGATTGATTGATTGATTGATAGGACCACCATATCGCCCGTGTGTTGCCGGGGCCCACAAGGAGAGAAAAGAATAGTAACACCAGTGGCGGCTCGTCATTAAGGGCCTGTGGGGCTTGGCCCCACCAAACATAATGTGTAACGTGTATTTATTATTTTATAAATTAAAATATAACCTAACTAAAAACCATAATTTTTCCGAACATTTTGTCTGGCCCTACAAATAAAAACGATCACGAGCCGCCACTGAGTAACACTGTGACTTACAAGGCATGTCGTAAAAGGCGTGAGGTAGGAGCATAGGAAGTTACCTAGTAAATAAAAATTGTCGCAGAAATCGCATGTCATTTGCTTTACAGAGAATAGAACCATGGTCTCCCAAAGGGGAGCCGCGCTCTAATCCCTCCAACTAGAAGCTCCTCCTACAAGATTCCACCAAAATAATATTCCCAAAATTCGTAACCAAAAAAACTAACAATGTCTCTCAGAATCTCAAAGACAGGTGATATCTGACACACAGTTATGGGTCTCAGCACGAAACGTCTCTCTACGTGAATAAATTAACCCTGAATAAGGCTTCCCATTATCGTATAAGAATCAACATATCCCTTGTATAATCATTTCCTTGAATAAAACCTCACTATCAGCTCTCTCACCATATACAACAAAAGAGCCAAGTTCAAATCTGTAGAAACTCGAAAGTTCTCAAATGAAATGCTTTCAAAACTGGAAAATGCGTCTCTTTTCTTTGTTGAGCTGCGGCTTAAAACACTTCAACTTAAATTCAAAACTTCCTTTCGAAGTATTTAAAAGTTTTGTTCAGTGTTGAGCAGACTTTAATCACTATTTGAATACTTTTGTGAAAGATCGCACAATGTTGTACTTTTGTCGCTTAGTCCCGATAGAACAAGACGATTTTCTCAACAATCGTTGACTTAAATGTCAGTTCATGTATAAAGAGATTAGTAGGGTGGTGCTACTATTCCTGGTGTACCTGTTTTAACAATGCCGTTGGTAAGGACATGGGGTTAGAACTAGGTCAAGAATGGCTTCCTGGAGAGAGAGAGAGCGACAGGTACATCTCACTTTTTTGTATTGTGTATTTATGGGTGTCATGAGAATATTAAATTAATATTTAAAATTAAAAGAAAAAGATGGTTAGTCTATGTCAGTGGTTCTCAAAGGGTGTGCCCAGGTGCACCAGTGTCACATTCCTAACTGCGACCTAGACAATCATAGATAACAGGTCTTGAAGGTCGGCTAGGGACAGTCAAAGTCTAACGGAGAGCGAACCCAGTAAACGCTGGTTAAAATCGGACACGTCGCCGAAGGACAAGCACCAGAGCTCCAAATAGTATTGAAGATGTGGCGTAAAACAAATTTTCATGACAAAGGTTGTTTATATATCACAATAAGAATGAAAAAGAAAGATCGAGGGAGAGAGATAAGAGGTCGGCTACAGGTGCCAGCGGGCATCAGAGTTAAAAAAATCATAAAGACACATCATGCCCGCCGAGTGGTTACGCCAATTGGGTGTAAAGAATAGAACCACTGTTACCTGCCACGCATGTCAAGAGGCGACCAGTGAGGTTTGGCTGAAATCGGATGAATGTGTCCTAAGCGCGTAGAAGTCTATGTCTAGCCTACTAAACCAATGTGCAACGTATACACGTTCTGGCAAAGATCAAACATATCACAAAGAGTGATTAAAATTGGTCGTAAAGAACAAACGCTGAGAAGAAGAAGAAATCATGCCCATGCTTCTTATAAGCAGAAATTAACTGATGAATAAAGGTACATATCATTTTCAAAGTATTTCTGTATTTCTTTGCTTTTTGCATTTGATTTTTCTTCTTCTTTGCGTTCGTTCTTTACAACCAATTTTAATCACTCTTGTGATATGTTTGATCTTTTCCAAGAACGTGATACGTTGCACATTGGTTTGGTAGGCTCTAAACTTCCACACGTTTGGGACATGTGCATCCGATTTCAGCCAAACCTCCTTAGTCGCCTCTTACGACATGTATTGCAGGTAACAGTGGTTCTATTCTTTACACCCCAAATTTGGGACCGGTAACCACTCGGGCGTGCTTTTTATTTATTAATGTTTTTGTGTACAGTGTACCTACATATTTTTAGTAAGACTTCAAGTGTGCCACAATTTCATAAAGGTTGAGAACCACTAGGTTAAGCATTCTTAAATACGTATATCACACGTGTTGTGCCGGGCCCACAAGTTGCGCAAAGAATAGTAACACCGCGACCTACAAGGCATGTCGTAAGAGGCGACTGATGTAGGACCTAGGAAGCTACCCTAGTAAATAAAAAGCATCGCAGAAATGGGATGTGCTGGCTTACTTGTAGGCGCATAACTGGCACAACTTACAATCGTTCTTAGACTCAGATCACATACAAATCACACCAGAGGGGTTAACAAGTGGCCAATATGAAGCGTCCAAAAAAGAAAAGGAAGAACGAACCTCGGATGTCGGAGAAAGAAAGTATGATGAGGACACGGATAAAAGGAAAGCAGGCCTTTGTGCAAAATCAGTCAGATAAGGCACATATGGCAGCCTGACTGCACCTGAAATCATAGTAACCGAACACAAGAAGAAGAAGAAGAAGAAGGAGAAGAAGGAGAAGAAGAAGAAGGAGAAGAAGGAGAAGGAGAAGAAGGAGAAGAAGGAGAAGAAGAAGAAGAAGGAGAAGGAGAAGAAGAAGGAGAAGAAGGAGAAGAAGAAGAAGAAGAAGGAGAAGAAGGAGAAGAAGAAGCAGGAGAAGAAGAAGA